>CM038214.1:52494827-52841525 GCA_021442155.1 Cymbidium sinense | reverse complement strand
TGAAAAGAACAAGAAAAATAAAATGCAACATCACCTAAGCTATACAATTAATCAAATTTGCCAAAATATAATTAATCGACTTAATCCTATCATCATAAAATTTATACCAAAAAAAATAGTCATACAATATGATCAAATATCATATTGTATGATTAATTCAATTTTGGAGTTATCCAATTTAATTATTATGGCTAAAATTAATTAATTAACATGGAAAATCATCAAGAACAACATAAATTATGTAGTACAATTTCTAAAAAAATTTATATTAACAGAATTATGTTATATTAAGTTACATGTTTATGTGCTTGATATCATTCACATGCCAGTTAGAGGAAGATAAATATTTTAATATTAAAATAATAATATAACTTCAGTCATGACTTATCCTTTCATCATTTATAGTCTTTATGGGCTCTTCTTTGATCTAGATCATGAATATAACCATTGTTTGTGCTTCTAAGTCAATTTTTATTGAGCTACTTACTTCCAGTACTTGCATGAAAAGCTTACTATTGCTTGAACACATAGGTAATTTGTTAAAGTAATAGTTGAACTAGAAATATTTGTAATCATCCTAACTTAGAAGACCAATGATTAACACTATTCTTTTTAGTGTCGATGGCTACACCATTTTGGTCTCAAAGATTAACAAGCTTCTTCTTAGAGGACTCTAGCAAAGTGGTCTCTACTATATCAACTCAGTGATTGAACTCCAACCAAAACAACTAGCTCTTCTATCTACTTAATCAATTCTAGACTTATGACACCATTATCTAGGACACCTTTCTACATCCCTAATGTCTTTTTTAACTAAACAATGTTTGGTAATATGTATTCCTCCAATTAATCACTCATGTACTATGTGTCATGTAATAAAGGTCATTATTTACCATTTTATATATCAACTTTGTATAACTCTAAATTAGAATTAATCTACTCAAATATTTATGGTTCTCCCCATAACATCTAGAAATTGCTATCATAACTAAATTATATTTGTTGGTGCCAATCATGGTATACATTAGTATTCCCTCTTCATACAAAATTTAAAACTACTTCAACTTTCACTAAATTTAAAAGTCTGGTTGAACAATGATTCAGTAAAAAAACTAAAATACTATGAACTGGTGGAGGTGATGAATACCTCATTCACTTTTAAAAACTATCTACATGGGCATCATCCTTCAAACTATGCCCTTATGCACCCTAACTAAATGGAGTGGCCTATCATAAACACATACATCTTATAGAAACCACATGCATCCTTCTTTTTGATGCCAATCTACTACAAACCATGTAAAAAGAAATTTTACCCACCACTGCTTAATTAATGATCTCCCATTTTCAACAAAAAATAATATCTTACTATATCGACACCTATATAATAAACCAACCACTTTGGATCATCTCATAATCTTTGAATGGCAATGTTTTTCAAAGATAACTTTTTTTACCATCCCTTAACTATGATTTTATTGTCTATCCCCTCAATAAAAAGGATATCTTTGATTTAACCCTCTTATTGCCAAAATTTTTACATCACATCATGTCATCTTCAATGAATATACCTTTCCCTACAAACTAGTAAACATTAACTTCCCTCCCCAACACTTTACCTTAACACCATAACCCAATACATTAGTTTCAGCTTCTTACATTTATCAACAACTGAAATCATCAACTAGCCACACTCCAAACTACATACAACCCTGTTCTTATACAATTCATCTGCCTATCTCTCCACACTTTTGCAACACATCCCCAACTCCCTCTTAATCACCCAATAATATTTCTTTCCTCATCACTATAAAAGCTGGCAAACCTAGTCCACCACCAACTCTTCCCACTCATCTCATGCTTACTCATTCTAAATAGGGCATCTCAAACTAGGAATAACATTTAGCCTAATGCATATCACCACCAATTCAAATCCTACCAATTATTCCTCAACTATTTGTGTCACAAAGTGGAGACAAGCAATGTTTGAAGAATACATGGCTCTTAAAAATAAAGTACATGGGAGCTTGTACCACCCACCACAGTTGAAAACATGCTAAGTAATAAATAAATATTTTAAATAATGTACAACTCTGATGGAATGATCTCCCACTACAAAGCAAGGTTAGTTTCCTACAATAAAAAAATATAGTGTAGTTTATGAGTCACTATGGAACCCAAGAGGGAGATGAATTGGATGTTATTTAATAATTTAAAAGTTAACTCTCAAAATTTATCATTTTGTATAAAATTAATTTTTGTTTTAATAATACCAAACTATACTTAATAATGCAATAAAAGTAAAGTATAGTAAAGAGAGATAATAGGCTCACAATTTATACGTAGTTCAGCCAAACCCTAAAAATGGCCTACATCCACATCTAGACACCTCAATTAAGAATCCACTAAATACAAAATCGCTTACAAACCATACTATCTTATAATGGGATGAGTACAACCCTTATAAAAAACATATACTCTCCTATAGAGGGGTGAGTACAACCGCAATACAAATTTTAAAGCACAAAAAAATAACAAAATAATAATTTTAGATATAATATTTTTTCACAAATCTATCAAGCTATCCAAATCAAAAGGTGATCTGACAACATATAAATGATCAAATTACAACTTATAATAAATTTCAAACAAGCTTTGCAAGATAGAATGCACACTTACTTTTGGTAAGAAATAATAAAATAAATAACTTAAAAATAATCTTACTAAAATGTTTATCTTAATGTAATTGATAGACTAATGTAAAAGTGATTTTAAAGTAAATTAATAATAGTTTATTACACAATAAAATAAATTTCAGCAAATAACAATTTTAATTAAAAGAGGAATTATAACAAGTCTGCATGTAATAAAGGAAGAATGATTAACTTTCTACTAAAAATCTTTATTTCATAAATTATTAAATAATAAAAATAACAAGCTTCACTAATTTTCACAAAGATAAGAAATTATTTATATAAAGTATATTAGTTGGATTAAAATGACAAGTGAAAAATCAAAAAATTTAATCTTTATAAATTATATTTTGATAATTGAAGTTAATATACAATAAATCTACCAAATAACTTAAAAATTCAACAAATAATTACTTTTATTTTGAGCAAAATAATAGTATAAATTAATACAAAAGAACAAAAAACACTTAAATAAAATTAGTATAGGATATACCTAAGAAAACTAGATAAGATTTTAACTAAAAAGAGAGATATAGCAAATATAAAAGTATTTTCAGCATAATAAATTAATTTTAAATACTTAAAATATTATTCTAAAATAGATCTAAGGATAAATGAACTTTTAAATAAGAATAATGATGAAATATTTCATGAAGTCAAAATATATTTGAAAGAAGATGAAAATTATAGTAGATACAAACTATTATAAGAGTATTTTACAAAAAATAAAAAAAATAAAAGGGTTGAAGAAACTTTGATGCCAAAAACTTATACTTTGATGTCCAAAGACTAATCCATAAAAAGGTAAAGATTTGAAAGAATAATAGATGGTTATAATAGTATGAAAAACTAAAAGAGATTAAGATCAAGAAAATAAACTCATGGAATTTGAAAAAGATTGCTTTGTTGAAGATGTTAAAGAATTCAAACCAATAATTTGATCTTTCAATATTTGGAGAACACTTGAATGGGAAATTTAATAAATTTTCTCTTAAATTTTATGGAGAGTTTTTTAATTTGAAAAGAGCAGCATTTTTATGAAGAAAATGAAGGAAATTTATAAGTAAGAAGGTTATTTTGAACTATTTTCAATGAGATATAGTACTCAAACATCATTTTATCATATAATAATAATATAATATTCAATAAAAATAATTTATATTAAATATATATCATATTCAAAAAACTAAAAAAATGGCTAGTCATATGGGCAAGTCAAAAACAACCAAAGATGGCTTTAATATATTCAAAAATGGGTAATATTCATTCAATATTAAAATCAACTAATGTTAGTAAAATCATAATAAATTCAATTGTAAACAAAAGAAGGTCACTTAACGTATCAAATTAAAGAAAAAAAATTCATGGAATCAATTGGAGATGAATTTAGATAGACTATAAAATGATTTTTTGTTGAAATACTAATTTTTCATGTATTTTTTGTCAATTTTGAAACATGACATGTACAAATTATGATATAATTTAGATATGGTCATACATATGTTAGTTATCATAAAAAAATATAAATTGAATTAAAATTTTTAATTATATTAAATATATAATCTAGTTACATTCACTAGTCATAATTAATTGGCATTTCTTTTCTTTTTTTTTGACAATCAAAATGCTATATATGAAGTATATAAATTTTCTAAAATTATGAACTTGAATGAAACTTAGATAAGGGTAATTTATTTATAAAAATTAAGCTATTTATCAATAATTATAATAAATTTAAATAATAAGTTAAATTGTGAGCAAATCAGTTGATGCTAATAAATTCATATGAACCTCTAAGATAGTTTTAAAAGCTTATAACCTGAAATATTGTATCTTAAGTTACCAGCTATCCATCTTGATCTATATTCTATCCTTCCATACCTAATATTGTATCAAACATATATTGTGAGATGTGTTGGATATGTAATTAATAATATTATGCAATGTATTTAAAATAGTTAACACATATTTTAGAACATCCATGCATATGCTTATTATCATCAAAATTAATAGGATGGAACATGAGCCTCATAGAGCTAAGAATCTCATAGAACATAACATCTAGATCCAACTGAGTACTTCAACTTAGTTGGTTCCCTAAAATATCTCACCATCATACATCCACATGTCTCTTTAATATTAAATTGACTATCAACATATGCATAAACACCTTCTTTCCATCAACAGTAACTAAAATGACTTCTTCGATACCTCAAAGACACACTACATAATGGCCTACACATTTCACTAAGGACTATTCATCTATATGCCAACAATGATTTAGATTAGGTTGGTGATCTCTAAGATAAGAAATCTAGATTTGGCTACATGCATTCTTAGATCCCAACCTAATCTTTTAGTTTGTCGAGAGATAACATATAGTTGTAAGATCATCTATAGAGGCATAATACAAGCCTCATGCAACTATGACTACAAATAAAATCTTGCTCAGAAGACTTTTCATTAATTTGAACGTAGCTTAGACTTCTTCAACTACACTATACTTTGTTAAGAGAAAACACATTGAAGTAGATTATCACTTTATAAGGGAAAGCAATAGTAATCAAGCCATATTAGTAGATCATATCAACACTGAAGATCAGCTCACTGATCACTTCACAAAACTAATATTCTAGTTAATTTCACTCTTCTACATTACAATACCTATCAGGTTCATTAACTTGAGCATAGTTTAAATACCAATTATACCATTTACCATAACCTATCAAGAAATATATAATGTACACTTATAACAACTTCAATCACTGCTAGCCATTTGATTATAACCATCACCTCTAACTCATCATTCATTTACACACTTGTACATTTATATCTAAACATCATTATGTACTTCAATAAAAATGTGATATAGAGGTAGAAAGATTTATTCAATATTTGAAATTCTATCTTTCTTCTTTAAGTGCTATTGTAATTCTTCTACAACAATACTCATAATTTTAACATGAAGATGGTATCAATGGAACTATCTTATTGCAAGAGATACTTTTAGTTGAAAAAAAAATTTAAGCTAAAGAATCACTAATGGTTTGGCTAGTGAGTGATCTTAAGGTGTCATAGAACCATCATTAATGAGATACTGAATGACATCTATGAAGAAAATTTATGCATTTATTTAGTTCACTGTGAAGGTTATTTTGTTAGTTATTGATAGCATAGTTGAACTAAAAGATTAAAAAAGGGGTGATCACTTTCATTTATTATTTTGCTTATTCTAAATTACTTATTAGCTAATCTTTTTAATCTTGACCTTTATGAAAATAAGAATATTATTAAAAGTATGAATACAATATTCTCTATATGGAACCTATTATTTGTATAAAAAGTGCTTAGTTCACCCTAGCTTCGATGCATTCAATTTGCTTGCTTTAAATCATTTTTTAGCTTTTTCTAAGTTTCTTTATAGATATTTGATCCATTGTTTATTAAATAAATATGAAATTGTTGCTTCATAAAAATTGTAAAAGAATTAGATAATAAGAATTCTCAAACTTTGGATAATAAGATCTCAATGGAAAATAATTTTTAGATAGTAAGAGAGCTATCAAAAAATTTATCTAATTTCACATTTTAAGAAATTTTATGGGTGAACTATTAAGTTGTAGCATTAATTTTACTTATTATAATATAGCAATGTATAAAGTAACTATTATAAAATACTAATGATTTTAACCATTATAATCTTAGGCATCATAAAAATATATTTCCAATAGTTGTTGAACTATTATCCAAGGGCTTCCTAGTGGCTTGCTTTCACAGTGTTTTTTTAACACTTTTAGAACTACTTCAAGTCTTTTTCAATTCTTAAATTGTTAATACAACCTCAAAAAACTAGTACTTAAAGTTATTTTTAGCAATGCATAAAGCCTTTATTGATCAATTCTTTTCCCATATTGATCTTAGTGAATGTTAAATGTGTGGTTAAGATCTTTACCATTTAATCACATTGCATCTTGATTCAGCATAAATTAATCTTATTTTATTATTTCTAGAAACATTATTGAATACTTTTAGTCATTTCATCAAGATCAATTTTTTCAACATAATATTTTAATCTAAGCAATCTTTATTTTTGATGTAAATCATGTCTCTTAAAGAACTTTGTAAATTGTGATGATTATAACACATCAAAAGGAAGAGGGTGAACTGTTTCTTTTTAAACTTAGTATTGTGTGCTAAAAAAGTTCATTCCGTAAAGAAAGAGTTTGACAAATTATTTTTATACTAAAATCATAAAAATGCATAGATAAGGTAAAAGTAAACCTTAAGAGATATAGGGTTTATGTGAAAAATCTAAGAAAAAAAAGGTAAAGAACCTACTAAATTGAAATGTTTTCATTATATGAGTTAATCATTATAAATAATTGAAATGTTTTTATTCATTGGATGTGTTAACAAATTATTATAGACATAAAGTATAGAAGAGATCTCTCACGGTGCTAATAATAGTCTTGTGGTAAGATTTATCATCATCCACTAGTGGATGATCAATAAGGATATTCTCTTAATAGTATCAGTTATCAAAGAATAAATAACTAGTTGTCCAACATTAGTGGATGACTAGGGTTGCTAATGAACCAAGCTTTTGGCAAGCAACTCATGGCTTAGCTTGAAATGAGCTCATTCAAAATATTTTGATTAACTAATCAAATGATCCTAAACACTTTATAAATTCTCATTAGCTAAATGAACACATTTATAAAACTTATTATTTGATTCATTTATGTTCATGAGCAATATAATTTAAAGTTAATGAACAAGATCATTTAGAATCCTGATTAATGCTCATTCACGTATAGTATCATATAAACTTTATTTTTAAAACTCAATAAGCTTTAATTTTTATTGCTCACTTATTTTATTAATAACCTACTCATAAAAGATCGACAATCCAAAAAATAAATTGAGCTCAAATTCAATTTTGATTGAGATTGTGCATGATTTTTGTAATTTAGATTGAGCTTCAAACAAATCTTAAAAGCTTGAATTGACCTCGAGCCATGCTTAAATAAAATGTAGATAAACAAGCACAAGCACAAGCTCAAGCAAGCACTTAGTCAACTCAAGTGATAGCCATTAAAGAACATTAGATTTTTGGTTGGGCTAAGAAGTTTGAATCAATCATTAAACTCATAAAATTGTTGACTAGATGATTAAGAAATCTTTTCTTAAGTTTTAGTGTCAAACCAACATTAAACATCAAGCTTTTTATGCATAAAAGAGATGAAAGTTGAGTAAAATTAGAGGTTAACAAATGAGGTAATCTAACACATTATTCTCCTCATTGCATCGAAGAATTGTTGGATTAGAAAGATTATGTAGGAATAAGTGTCTCATGATTAGTGAATGCCTATCTATATTTTAAGCACTAAAAATATTTAATAAAGATTGTTAGATGTTGAATGACAAATAGTGCATTAACTTGATTTTCTTCATATAATAATGGTGACCAACATTGTAGACTTGCATCCTACATTGAAGGTTAATAAATGTCAATCCTCACCTCATTGAATTCATTATGTAATTAATTATGAGGAACATTAAAATTTGAAAGCATTAGATAGCCTAACTAAATCTTTATCCATGTAAAAAAATTAAAATTATAAAAAAGCTTATATATTATGATAGTAGTGTTGACCTCACTTTTGGAGTGAGAATTATCCTTTCTCATCTTAGACTTAGGAATCTCATAGATACTTGGATTTCCTTAGTATTAAGACACTTCTACTGATTAAGGAAATACTAAACCTAAGTTTAGAGACTTACAGAACTTAACCCTAAGCAAAACGTTTACCTTAGGGCAAATATGATTCACCTACCCTAAGGCCTAAACCAAGACTCATGCCCATCAACTCATCCAAAATTAAGCTATGTGATTAGAGATAAACCAACTCAGACCTATTTAATTAATCTTAATTGAATTTGGTTTTCTGATCCAAGCTCCAAGCCAAATTAACCTGAATCTTAACTTAAATTAACCAACCTCAATCCTATAACTCAATTCAATCCTGTTCAAGTAAACTAAATCCAACTTAACTTTCTCAACCTCTCCAATTATTCATTAGATAATTTTAAGGCATGCCAATACTTGAAATGAAACTAGTTGAACCTAAGAATAGTAACCAACCCAAGTTAGCCCATTTGACCTAAAGGATTCAAACGAGCCAAAACCTAACTGAGCCCAAATCAATTATGATCAAAGCTACTAATCAACTCTAAATCCATCATTGAACCCCTCTCAACACTAAATTGACAACAACTTAACCCAATTCAATCTAATCAACCTAATTGATTCACTTGACCCAATGAGACCTAAATGATCAATTTGATTCAAAATTCAATCCAACTCAAATTGGATTAAATAAACTCATCCAATCCCTTATATAATGATTATTAATCATCTTTAATTACCCAATTGCAATCAATTAGGTCAAATCAAGGGAATTTTACCACTTAATCTAAGTTGACCCAATTAACCTAAAGGGCCAAATTGGGCCAAATCTTATTTCCAAAATGATTGCAACCAATACCTCTAATCAATCATATATTAATTATTGAACACCCTAAAATCATTAATGGAAGCCTATTTTACTATGCAAACCCAATTGACCTATTTTGCCTAAATTATGCTAAAAGGTCATATTAAATCAAAACTCATTCTAATCCAAATTAATTCAAACCAACACTTACAATCATTCTCAAATGATTAATCAAACATAGTCATCCTAAGTTAATCAATTTGATGAAATCGATCAACTTGACACATTTGTCCTAAATGAACCCATATGAACCAAACTCAAATCCACTCCAAATTGAGTCCAACCAATTGCACCAATGCATTCCAAATGACCATTTGAACACACCCAGACTATTTGTCTGATCCAGTTTGGTCAAATTGGTCAACCTAATCCAATTGAACACATTTGATCCATATGGGTCAAATTGAGCCAAACCTAACTAAAATAAGCCCAAACCCAACCAAACTTGGCATGACTAATTCATGGGCCTACCTAAGCGGGCCCAACCCATGCTGAACCTAGTTTGGGTCAAACCCATTGAACCAATCCACCTAAATGGAACAAAATCCCCATTTGGGTGGGTTCTCCACCCCCATACCCCATTGCATCCACCTTTGGCTCTTCTTGGGGAGACAACTCATGATCTTCTCAATAGGGCTTCATCTCTTCAAGATGAAGCTACCACTATCGACAGACAGCTAGTTTATAGCTCCAACGAGGTAAAAATCTAGCAACTGTAGTTCCTCTCATAAGTGTTGGTCTTTTTTGAAGTAAATTATGTTTTTGTGTGATTTTCACTATAAGATCCCTTTAGATTCATTCACTGATTATTTTTGTGTCAATTTTGCCATTGAATGAGCTTCGATGAGCTTAGATCGAGTGATAAAAGGAATTTGGTATCCATCTTCCTGCGCTAATGGAATGACAAATCATTGACCGTTCATTCTACATGATTAAAATGGACGACCATGATTAATCATGCTAGAAATACTGATTTAATCCCTTTGAAATCTTGGGATTAATCTTAACTGTCTAATTTGAGACTAGACGACCAAGATAAAATTGTATCCACCTCCGTTGAGTCAGCTACCGCGTCAGATAATTTAAGTAACCAATACCATGATGCCACATGGAAAGCACTAGATGTTGTTTGACAAGATATGTTTCCCATTGTGATAGCTTTTCTTAACCCAATCGTTAAAAATAAAACCAACTTCAATCGGATGACTTATAAGCCAATGAAAGGGATAATAATTGGGATTATCAAGTTTATCTACTTGATCAGGACGACATGGCTCTGGAAGTTGCAATCCTAACTTTAGGCATGTTTGAAATAATAGTAGTACATTCTTTCTTAAGCAAGTACTACTTAGCCATCTTTTCTTGGAGGGTTGGTACTCTTTTCTTCTCCTCTATCAGTTTTATGACCGGTCGAGAAGTTTATGTTCCTCCACTTCCCTTTTTGTCCACTATAAATGTAAATGTTGTATTCATAAATTTTTTTTTTTTGGAATCTTGTAGCTTGGGTTGCTTTCCTCTTCCTGTAGATCTATTGTTATAGCCCAAATTAAGCCCTTTTTGTTTTTACAACCTTCAAACTTAGCTACACAATCTAATAATTCATGAAATATTTTGATTGTAGTCATTGCAAGGTATAAGGCCATTTGATCATCAATATTCCCCAAAAGGAGTTCCACTCCATGTTCTTATGTGAGCTATTGATCATATATCTTGCTTAGGTTCTTCCATCTGGTGATATATTTAGTGACACTCTCATCCTTTCTCCTTTTCTCCAAGGTAAGATTTATGATTGTTACTTTCTTTGTTGTGCCTGCAAATCCCTTGATGAAGAGTGCTTCTAGCTTAGCAAATATTTTTACTGAGTCGTTAGGTAACTCAACATACCATTTGAAGGCCATATAAATAAGATTACTAATGAATTGATGTAGCAACAATGCATCATTTCTGCCAATATTTTTGCATGATGCTTTAAATTGGGCCAAATGTTATTGCAGATTTTCTATGCCTGAGAAAGTGTTGAACTTTGGCACAACATATCCCTTAGGATATTGTACTTGATCATACTCAACTAGATATGGTCATTTTTTTCCTACATGTTGCTCAGTGATTTTTGAGGCTACCATTGCTTTAAAATTTTGCTAATAAGATCTTCCACTTGGGACTTGGTGATAACATCACCTTCCTGATGAAGGTTCAGTATGACTTCCCTTAGAAGTTCTTATCTTTGTGCTGCAGCTGATAGTAAATTGGGTGGAGCATTTTGTACACCATCATTCTCCACTATTTAATTATTTATCTCTAGTGGACTCTTTGAGGTATCCACTATTTGCTATTGCTATCAGGTTAAGCTAATAAAATAAGCCTTTCATTAGCCCACTCATTTCATTATGGTAGTTATTGAGTTGACTAATTTATCGATCTCTCTTTTGTACTTGGGAACCCATATGTTGTTGTAGCCTTGCTACAATATCCATGAGTTCTTTAATCACTTCCACTTCTACTTAAGCCAAGCCTCTAGGCTCTCGGTGGCTTGGGTTTCTTTGTTGATCTTCCTCACTTTGATGTTTAGACACTACACCTTCATTTCTTAGGTAAGTATCAACCATACAAATGATATTGACCCCCATGTGATCAACCAATTCATTATCTTGGAGATCAAAACTTTGTAGTTCTTCATTGGTTGAGAGATTTTCATCTTCCTAAAAAAGTTGATCATCCATGTCATGTCCATCAGCTGGTTCTTTTAGGCCGACGCTTCTAGCCAATGAAAGGAGAGTAAGCTTCTTCATTATTTAGGGGAGCAGATTTATGATGAGCTCCTTCCTCTTTGACATCTTTTAATTCTTTAACTCTCCATATAATTCTGAACCTCCCAGTGATTGATCTTTGAGAATGAGTCCCAAATCTCACACCATGGTGGTGACAAATTGGGTTAGAAAGGTCTAAGTGATGTGACTTTATTTGATATTATTATCAAGATCTTTGACAACTAGCCATCTATTTGTTTTTGATTAGATGGCTTATTATTGATGCTCACCGATCATCCAATTTTTGTCTTGATTTGTACTCAATAAGGGCAAGGTGATACTTCTTATTATTCCCAATTCTTTTGAAGTAGGAATTTGTTGGTCTAGTGACTTAGCTCACCAACTTCTTGATCCTTCTTTGATGACCTCTATTCTTGACAGTCTTCAGGATCTTGTAGATTCATGAATAAATAGTTTTCTTTTGTCATGATTGATTTTAAGATAAGGAACTTATAAGTTTATTTCAGAAAGAGTTTTTTATAACTACTTCAGGGTTGTTTTTTTTATCAATTTTAATAAGTTGAATATATTATCTATAGGTATGTTAGCCTCTACTTATGGGTTAGATTGGTACTCAATATGAATGGATAGTCTGGTAGCTCTATGAGAGGCATTGTATTTTCTTCAAGCTCTTCTGGACATTTTAGTGCTTGAAGAAGATTTCTTGTTATCATTTTTGCTACTAGAAGTTAGCATAGTAGTTTATGTTGGACTCTATTCCTCAGACGTGATCCTAAGTTGTTTGACTATGATAGATTTCAATTTGAGCTTGGCACTCATTTTATTTTTAGCATACAAGGTTGTCTATGATAACCTATCGGAGATAGATTTTCTTTCTAAGGTTGTGTCAATCATGGGTTCATTTAAGGTTGACTTATTTCTTTTGTTGTACACTTTGGGTACAACCTCAGAGATTATTCCAAACTTGATAGTGGCTCCTATGAAACCAGTGTAATTATAGCTTGGGGGAATTTTACAGTAGATCCCTCTCGTAGTCAGACAGTCATCATATTGCTTGAGTTTGCCATGGATTATTTCAAACCCGAGTGTAAATTTAAAGTAAAATTCTACTAGAATTGAGAAATCTAATGAATATAATATGTGATATTCTTAGGACACCATTTATATTTCTAATTTTCCAACCAGAGATGGAGGGAGAAGTATTCCCCAGACGAGTCACCAAAAATTTGATCAATTAAAAAAAACACCTTTAAGGATGTGCTCTGCCATCTCTATGGGATGGGTAGGTGTATGTTTTTCAAGAGGTAGATTAATATATATCAACCAGATTTCCCATAACATTACATTAGAGTTTCTTTTCATCTAGGTTCTATTTCCTATGGATGCAAGCCTCCATACTTAATTATCCCTCTTACTGCAGCAAGAGAGAACTCTCAATTAAAGTTAGTAATAAACATATTTATCAGATATGCATTTGGTGTCTTGGAGGTGTGTGTGTGTAGCATAAATGACCATCTAAAAGGAAATATGAGTGTAATCATTATCAAGATCCCATGGTTCCATCATCCCAAGATTACATTATTCCAACCTACCAACATCAGAGGGATTTACTCATAATGTCAGAGAATTTGATTAGTAGCCATGGGTTGCCTTGTTTCAGGTATCTGGAGTAGACTTAGAATTTTAGTATAAGTGGTATAAGAGTGTTCACATGCTGAACATATTATAAGGTGTTGGCATAGCGAACGGGCAGATGTTCACATTGTGAACAAATAGAAGGCTGGGCTTACATCCCTTCAGAATGCCAAAATTAGGGTTGCCCTACATGGTGGACAACTCTCAATGCCTTGACGATGGAGGTAGAATGCTGTTCTACAGCGCCACTGTATTGTGGGACATATTTTCTTCCCAATAAAATATTTTTTTAAATTCTTTTTCACATACACAAGATGACATAGTGCTGCTGCATTGTCCCAATAGCACCATAGTGTTGTGAAATTTTATTTTATTTTATCAAAATGTTTTAAGTCATATTCCAAGTGGCACATGGGTATGATGTCACAACACTGATGCTATGGCACCATGGTGCTATGATATTATTTTAGTTATATTAGGACATGGCACAATGGCATTGATGCTATGACACCGTGGCTCTATGGAATTTTATTAAAGTGATGTGGCACTAATTCTTGGGTGTTGCGGTGCTGCTCTCATAATATGAATACCCGAGAGCCTGGTGCTGATATCGAGTGCTTGGTGCTATAGGCCAAATTTTGAATTTAAAGTGTCAATCTATTAAATTTGTTTAGAAATTTTGGCATCATTTTAGCTTAGTAGTGCTAGATTTTAAAATCCATATAGTATGGAGCACTCTTTTCTCTTATTCTAGATCTAAGATCATTGGAGGGGAGGGGGTTTTCATCTCATGCTAGAATAAAATTCAATGATAGAGGTCTTCAAGTTTCCAAGTTTTCCACACCGGATCAAAGATCATTGGTGGGATTTTTTAAATTAGTAAAAATAAAGTGTGAAAGCTTGGAGTGAAGTGAGAGCACCAGTTTAGAAATAGTGGAGTCAAGTGAAGAAGAAGATCTTTGGAGTGAACTGCTCAATCTTATTTATATGAGTTAGCTATTCCCTCTCAATAGTTGATGCATCACCTCAGCACCAATATTTCCATGCCACAGTACTTCACCATAATTTGATAGCTAGATTGGGCAATTAGGCAGTTCCTAGGTGCCAAGATCACAATGCCATGATGATATATCATAATTTGATAGCTAGACCAGGCAGTTGTTTCTTCTAGAAGATCAGAGCAGTTCCTCAGTGCTATGAACATAGCATCACATTGCTATAAACATAATAAAAATTGTATGTTTTATTTTATTTCATTTCTTTTGATGTAAATAGTCTCGTAGTGATCGAAATCTCATGGCACCTTCTATTTTTTGGTTTGTAAAGCATCTTCCAATTTGTCCAATGAATAGAGTTTACATTTATAGTCCAAATAAATTTATTAAACATACCTTTAAATCTTTTTTGAACACTCAATGGCATCTTAAAGACTTGTATTGAGTAAAGAAGGATTGAATTCAGCACACTTTGAACTAAGTCTAATCTCCCAGCAAAATTTTAGATTGCAATTTTCTAAGATTTAATATGTTGATTCACCTTTAGTAAAATATCATCAAATAATCTTGAGTTAGTCCTTACCTTATTTAAGTTTACTCCCAAAAATTTTATTGGTGGCCTAGCTTTGGAAAATCTTATTATTTGTTTGATCCATGTAATTATTTCATCTTTGCATGCCTTCTAGTCTAAAAACTAACACATAGTTTTGTTAAGACTCATGCTAAACACTAATTTATAATGTTTGTGATTGTCTTCATTACTTGAATAACTGCTTGTTTTCTAGCATTACAAAATATAAACAAATCATTCATGAAAGCAAAATAGGAGATATTGAGGTTGCTTCTAATACATAAATGGGAAAACTTATTCCTAGCTTACAACTTGTTTATTAATCCAAAGAAATATTTTACTTCCAAAATAAATAAATTTGGGTAGAGTGGATCACCTTGCTTAAAATCCCTATGACATTTGAAAAAGGAATGATATTTATTATTTATAGTAACAAAATAAGAAATTTTTCTATCAATCTTTCAACAATATTACAAAATTCCTATTAAAATCTCTTAGTTCTCAACATAGTTAATATAAACTTCCATTTATAACTGTAAAAAAAATTTATGACACCACATCAATTTTAATCTTATTTGGTTGATCAAATGCATCATTATGGAGTGAATATATTATCTTAGAAGATAAGAAAGTTATCCTATAATGTATTCAATCATTTAACATAAGACTCCTAAAGCAAATGGGTCTTCATGTACCAAAGTGTTTTTCTTTGAGCTACATGAGAAGAAGAACAAGGTTTATTTTAAATTGGGATCATGGTTCCCTATAAGGGCAAGCCCTTATAGTTAGCTACATCTTAGCAATGAAGGATCTCTTTCGAAGAATAATTAAAGAAATAATCTATTATTTCTATAGATTTCTATGTTGGTTTTCAAAGAATAAATATTTTGGAATTTCAATCAGGAATGATCCAAAGTAGAAAGTGTTCTTTCAGTAGCCAATAGGAATTAAGTAGGAACTTCCTATTAATATTGGAATGCCTAGTAAGCATTTCAACTATCCTATCATTGAGCTTTAAATTTTGGAATTTAATTTAGATTTTGAGTTGATATTTTTCTAAAATTCTAGGGCTTAGATTCTAGCAACAAAACTATAGAAATGCCTAAGGTTGAAGACTTATTCTAGTAGGATGCTTTAAAACCTAAGTCTATAAGTGCTTCTAATACAAGTCAGTTGCTTGACCTAGTTCTAGTTTTGGGGATTATTAATCATTCCTCTCATTTGAGGGAATAAACATATCCTTGACTCTTATGGACATAAAACTCACCTAGAAGAGCTCTGAGCTAACACCACCTAAGCTCATTTTAAATTCATGAGGCCAAGTGCCATGTATGCAAGATGGTTGTGCTATTATATTTTAGGAAAATTATCTAAGAACTTAGACTCACTCCCTATTCACTAGAATCATGTAAGGTATGAAATGCACCTAACTAATGCACATTTTTTTTAGCTTTAAGATGTTTTTACTTATGATTCATCTAAGGTCTTGGGGTATGCATTTTATGCCAAAATGATATGCAATTAGAAGTGATCATGGGCCAAATTAACCAGAGAAGATAAACTTCCCTAAAAAGGTGGTCATCCTCACAGGTCAATTGCGCCTTAGAAGTGACCATGGGTGAAGTGCCCAATTGACGAAGTTATAATAATATGATAGTATGATTCATAAAAGCTAATTATTTCTAGTTGATTTTAAGTTATTCCTAAAGCTTTAATTTATATGATGTTTTGAGTTTCTATATTTTTATTATTTAAGTTATTTAGATTTAGATTGGGTAGAAATTTTAGTTTTCCTAAGAGCCTAATTATCCAGGCTTTCATCATAGAAAATATAACATAAAAAGAAACCTAGAAAAGAAAATTAATTCTATTGCTCACCAAAAATAAATCAAGCTAATTTAAGTTTATAAAATAGGCCAATACGACTAACTACCACAATACACTCTGGAGGAAAGAGAAAATGATAGTTGAGCTCTACCCTTATACAACCTGGCCTATAACTACAAGTTTAGATCTAGGGGTCTTCTTCCCAAGATCGTCTCCTTCTTTAGGGACCTCCATTAGGCTTCACAAGGGGCATCTATTGATCTGTTGGTTGGAATCCTAGACCCCATAGATCCAAACCTAATTTTAAGCTTAAATTTACATTTAAAATTCAAAAATAAATCCTAAGCCCTGTAAAATAAATGTTAAGAAAATACAAATAGCACACAATAGTTATATTTTATAAATATACAGGATTAACATTAGATGCTTACTAAGCCCACCTATCTTGTAGGGCTATGCTAAGGGGCTATTCATCATGTGCAAGCAAACAATAATTTTATAGTTTATTTTATAGCTGCCCCTTTTAGCATAGCCCCTATAGAAGACAATATTAGTTCTAAAAGAACATCTTATCATTTAGTCTAACGAGAAAATAATCCTTGGCATGCAGTATAAAATAGTACATCACAAAGACATACATCATATCATAACATAAGGTATCACAGATCAACCTAACCTAAGTCTAGGTTCCATGACCTAATAATCTAGTGTGTGAAAAAATGGGCTTGTGTGGCAAGACTTTGCTAGGCCTCTTTAGTTTCAAGTTTAAGTTTAGGTTTTGAATTTTGTTTCATTTACCTTTGGATAGTTTCAATTCAAATGATTTGATGATTTGTGATTTTGTTTTTATTTTTTAAATTCATATTTATGAATTCTAAGTTTTCAAGAATGAAGAGTAGAATTGATTCCACTTTAGGTGGAACCCATTCTATTCAACATCCTAAATCCTAATAGAAAGAAACCATCACCATAAAATGAAGGTTCATCCTAAAGGCCTAATTATGATCATTAAGTATCTTAATTAACTTTTTTTTGATTCATTTAAATGATTTAGGTTTGAGTTTAATTTGGATTAATATTTTGATTTTGTTTTCAATATTTTCTTCTTTTTATTTCTATGATTTGACTAAATCTTATTGGTTTAATTTATTTTCAATTTGATTTCAATTGGTTTAATTATTTGTTTCATTAATGTTTATGTTGTGTTCATTTGGATTGAATTATGTTAACCTAATAAATTTAGGTTAGTGTTTTAATCCAATCTCAATGTACATTGAGTATGGATTAAGATTTCTTTAATTGCTTGATCATGAATTTTATGAATTATTTAATTTAAGGTTTAATTAGGTTTTGTATTTTTAATGATTTTCATTAAACCCTAAGTTTATAATTAAACAAATTATTTGACATTATAATGTTGAAAAATTAGCTTTAAGTGTTCTGATGTTAATGAAGATGTTTTAAGTTACTTTTATGAATTTTGTGATTTTATGATTTTTTTAATTTATTATTTATTCTATATTGACCTAGAGACTTGGAAATTCAATATTTCTAATTCTAGAGGTCAATTGGTTTAAATTATTTATTGTAATAGGTGGCACTTGCCAATTTTAGTTTACTAAAGTTTTATTTTAAATAGATGCATGATTAAGGTGTAATTAAGGTTTTAATTATTTTATTAAACCTAAATTATGCTTTATTTAGAAACAATTATGTACGGGTTTTATTTTATTTATATTCCTCTGTGGAAGATGCATCCATAAAGGGTTCATTTAAAATTTTTGGAGTTTTGATTGATTTACTATGATTTTCCAAATTTTAGCTTAATTAATTGGATTAATTAATTCAATTAATTACCAAATTAGGTCATTCTATGATTTACTAAGTTTGAGGTGGTTTCATTGGTGTGTTTAAGTTCATTAAGGTTTATTATGATAATTTAAAGTGATTTGATCATTTTTCATGATTTATTTCATTTAATATTAATTTATATCATTAAAATTAATGTTTTGAGTTTGAAATTTAATATCTTTGGATTTACTTTGAGTTAATTAATGAAATTTTTTCCAAAGGTGCATTTTAACTTTTATTTTAGTTCCCTAAAGTTTCAGTTTAATTGAATTAATAGTTTGTGATTAATTTTAGTTTGATTAATTTTATTTAAAGCTAAATTAATCAAAACTTACCCAAAATTAATTGGGGATTTTGGGTTTATTAGATTCTACTCAATAAGATGAATCCATAGAGCACTCATTTGAATTTTTTTATTTGTTTTATTTTATATTACTTTTTAAGAGTTTGTAGCATTTTGTAGTATTTATTTAATTTAGAAAATGAGAAATTCTCATTTTAAACAGTAGTGCTGACGTGGTGCCAATGTGTCTCCATTGGGACATGTAGATCCTAAGTGAAAAGTGGCGGTGCACAGGAGATTGATCTCGAAGATTTCTCCCAAGTTTTCCTTAAGGGATTAAATCATATTGTTTGGTGTGGATTATCTCCAAATAGAAGAAACAAATGGTTGGGATTATCTTCCCCTCCTTTCGCTAGAGAACCAAGGATCGATCATCAAATCCCACCGATTTTTGAAGATCCAAGGGAAAATTTAGCATGATTTCAATTGTAAAATGATCAAGGATCGATTTGTAATCAATCTATATGATTGAGTTCAACTGGTTTAAAGTTAATTTCAATTTTAATCCATTTGACCCAAATTAGGCTTAATAGGTTAAGCTTGGGTTCATTTGGGTCAAATGACTAATTTGATCAAATTAAATGATTGGTTGGATTATGTTTGACTATCATTTTCAAATGATTTTGAACAATTAAATTGAGTTGATTTCATTTATTTCACAAAAGATCGATCTCTAGACCCTAAATAAATTATATAAATAAATTTTAGTGAAACATAACTTTATCGATCCTTTTTGAAATTGGGATATAATTTATACATAATACTTCTTCTAAGTAACATCCATTAATATGTAGCATTGGATGTTCACCATTACAAGTTATCAACTAATAAGAACCTCCTTCATAGGCTTTCTCCACAATGGATGGCCATTGCCATGTTAGCTCAAATTTGTTGCCGATCTTATGATAAGCTAAAATTGGCCTTCAAAGAACAAAGACTAAATCTCTTAATTGGAAAGTTCTAGGATGAACTAATTTATCATGAGTTTGAACCATACATGAATGGTAAAGTTCAAGATCATGTTGACCTCTCAGAAACTTTCCTTCAAGACTTTCAAGTTCTTCAAATTGAAATTTATCATTTTGATCTATTGTAATATAGTTGTTGATTGCGATCCTTAGAGAAAGAAGTTTCTCTTCTAATGGAAAAGTAGTTTCAGTTGCATAAACCAAAGCATAAGGTGCAGATTGAGTTGGTGTCCTATATATTGTCCATTAAGTCCATAAGGCTTCAACCAACTTTTTATGTCATTGATGTTTATTCACATCAAGAACATTCTTCAAAATTCATACAAGTGTTTTATTAAAATTTTTGTCCAATTCATTTTCCTTAGGGTAATAGATGGTCGAATATCTCCAATTAATGTTATGCTTGGCCACAAAATGATTTATCTTAGTAGACTTAAATGCTGGGCCATTATAAGATATAATTCGAAAAGGAATGCCAAATCAATATATAATATTTTCTTGGAAAAATTTGAGTACATGGTATGCTTTAACTTCTTTAAATGGAATCATGTCAGCTCATTTAAAAAAGTAGTCAGTTGTAGCTAATATAAAAGGAAGCCCTTTTGATGAAAGAGGATCAATAGGCTTTATGATTTTAATACCCCAATTCTTAAAAAGCAAAGAGATAATCAATGGATGCAATATATGAGGCAACTGATCTAAAACTACACCATGTACTTGGCATTGATGGCAATGATGCACAATTTCCATATTGTCATGAAGTATTGAAGGCCAAAAATACTTGAGTCTTTTAATTTTAAATTTTATGTTGGGCTTGAATATGTGAGCACCACACAATATAAAATGTACTTTAGTCACAATCTTATGGGCTTCTTATTTATCTAAATAATACAACCACATTGATTCACTAGAGATTTGTCTTGTGGTAGCCTTTCTTTACTTGAGTAGTCAATGAATGGGTGTCTCTAGTCAAATTTTTCTTGATCTTTAGTGAGAGAGGCTATCCTTTACATTTTTTTGTTTATATAATTTAAGTAAATGTGAGATAGAATTTACTAGTTCTAAACTTCAATAGATATTGATTCTTTTTCTAGGTACATTATTTCTTTTGTAATTTTTGTTAAAGCATCAACTATAGAATTATCTTTGCATGAAATTCTATATAAAGTCACAAAAAGAATTTGTTCAAGTAACTTCATGGTATATTGATAATAATCAAAGAGTTTTGGATGCATCACTTTATAAAATCTACTCACTTGGTTAATAACTAGTTGAGAATCTCCAAAGAATTTAATCTCCTCAATATCCATAAGTATGGTTAATTCCAAACTAGTTATGAGAGCTTCATATTCTATTTCATTATTTGCATAGGGCTTAGATAGAAGGTAAGAATTTCAAATCATTCTTTTATTTTGAGTTATAAATATTAATCCAATATATGTCTTCCCTCGGATAGAAGAATTAAATTTTTTATCTATTTTATAGGATGTTGCATCATCAAAGTACAATTACCAAGTAGCATAATTTTCTACATTTAAATTCATGATCTATCCATCTGGAAGATTATCATTTGAAGGAGAACCATAAAAGAGAGAATGTGTTGCAAATAAAAAAAGTAACATCTTGACCTTTTATAACATAAAGAGGGATAAATGTAACATCAAATTGTAACAAGATTATCAACTAACGTGCTAGATGTCACAATGTTGGGAGGGTCATATTGCAAGGTTTAACACTTGAAATCAAATTTACTTTATGTGACAGCATGTAATGCCTTGATTTTTGGGCAGCAAAAACAAAAGCTAAATAATGCTTTTCAATGGGTGGATAATTTATTTCCACTGGAGTAAGTATGCGGCTTAAATTATAGAGACCATTTTCTTTGCCTTCCTGATTAACTTGAGATATTAAAGCTCCAAGAGATTCATCTAAAGCTACATTATATAAAATTAATAGCTTTCCTGGGATTTGGTCAGCCA
The DNA here is from genome assembly GCA_021442155.1 of Cymbidium sinense. Classification (NCBI taxonomy): domain Eukaryota; kingdom Viridiplantae; phylum Streptophyta; class Magnoliopsida; order Asparagales; family Orchidaceae; genus Cymbidium; species Cymbidium sinense. The sequence goes on along the minus strand of CM038214.1, from coordinate 52,819,338 downwards.
ACACAAGAGGATTCATTTAAAAATATTTTAAACTCTCATATACAGTTGGGCATTTTTCATTTCAAATAAATTTAAAAATATTCTTTATTAATGTCACAAATGGTTGGAATCTAAATCTCCTTAACTTTGTGAGACTTTTAGGTGACTACAATTCTATTATATCTTTAATTGTTTTAATATTTATTTTTATTCCACAGTGCCTCAGTACAAACCTTTAAAATTTTCTTAAAGTTACTCCAAAGGCACACTTCAAAGGATTACTTTTTTATGTTATAATGGTATAATTATTTGAAAGCATATCATTGTTGATGTCCCTTTTGGAGCGAGGACTCATCCTTCCCATCTTAGACTAAGGAATCTTCTAAGCACTAGGATTTCCCTAATCATAGGACACTCCTAGTGATTGAGGGAACACTAAACCTAAGCCTAAGGACTTAGGAAGGTATACCCTATTCTTAGGATGTGCCTTAGGACAAATAGGTTCTACCTATCCTGTGGCCTAAACCATAACCTATGCTTATCCACTTATCCAAAACCAACCTCAAACCAACATGACCAATCCCAAATTCAATTTGTTTCTTATCCAAGCTCCAAGCCAAATTAACTTAACCATTAACTCAAATCAATTCTACAATCATCCCATGATCTTATGACTCAATCCTATTCAATTGAAACCATATCCAATTAATTTTAACAAAAAGTATTCTAGCCTTTCAATACTCTATTTCAAATCCTTCCAAGCCTCACAATCAAATGTATCTAATCAACCTAAGTTAGCCCATTTGAGCTAAAGGGTCCAAATGAGCCAAAAATTAATTAAATACAAATAAATTATAATCAAAGGCATCAATAAACTCTAAATCGATCATTGAACTCTTCTCAACACCCAATTCAATTCAATCTAACTAAATTAACCTGTTTGGCCCACTTGACCCAAAGTGTCCTAAATGACAAAGTAGACTTAAACTTTAATACAACCCAAATTGGATTGAATCAACCCATTCAATATCTTCTATAAATATTGTTGATCATCCTTGATTGTCCAATTAACATCAATTGGTTCAAACCAAGCTAATTTGATAACTTGACCCAAGTTGACCTAATTAACCCATGGACCACAATGAACCAAACCACATTCCAATCTAAATCAATTAAAACCAATGATTCCTTTCAATCATAATTTCAATTTTGAACATGACTCAACCATCAATGAAGCCAAACCAAGCTAACTTGGGCTCTTGACTCAAGTTGACCCAATTTGACCTAAAGGGCCAAATTGGGTCAAATCTCATTCCAAACCAAATTGATTGAAACTAACACCTCTAATCAATGACAAATTGATTATTGAACATGATCCAATATCCAATTGCAACAAATTTAGTCAAACCAACCCAATTGACCCATTTAACCAAAATTGACCTAAAAGATTCAATTGAACCAAATCATTCCCAAATCCAAATTAACTCAGACCAACACTTACAATCATTCTCAAATGATCAAATAAACCTAAATCAACCCTCCACATAAGCTAATTTGTCTAATTTGACCAAATTGGTCAACTTAACCCATTTGACCTATATGAACCCATATGAGCCAAATCCAATCCACTTCAAATTTAACCAAATCAATGGCACCAATACATTTAAAATCATCATTTGAACACATTCAAATCCCTTGTTTGACCAAATTTGATGAATTGGTCAACCTAGCCCAATTGAAACCCATTTGACCCATATGGGCCAAATTGAGCCAAACCCATTCAAAGAAGCCCAAACCCAACCATACTTGACATGACTCATCCTTGGGTCACCATGGGTCAGCCCAAATGGGCCCAACCCATGGTGAACTAAGTTTGGATTAAAATATATGAACTGATCCATCCAAATGAGATAAAATCCCCATTTGGATGGCCTCACCTACTCACCAACCCATGTCAGCCACCCTTAGCTCATTTTGGATACTAGGACCACTAACCCGACCTAACCCAAGGCTATTGGGTTTAGCCTTAGGTCATGAGAGGGTGAGCTTAGCCTTATCCCACCATTGGTTCACTTGGGGGAAGAGGTACACTCCATGCCAGCCTTTGCAACTACCTCAGCCTCTTAAGACCGTCCACCTCAGTAGTCCCCTTCCATCTCTAGCCACCCTCCTCAGCCGGACGACTAGCAAAGGCTGAGCCAATCTTAACCTTTGGTTTACTTGGGGAGTAGAGTATACTCTTCCCCATCCATTCAAACTTCATACAAAGTATCCCTCAGTGATTCTGAGCAGTCTTAGAGCCTTTTTTGATACCCTAGTGCACCCCATCACTAGTGACACCAAACTATGTTTGAACCTGAGCCCTCTGTCTATCCAACTTCACTCAATCCTCACCAAACTTTAATTAACTCTTCCCACACCTTCTCCAAGCTTCAGTGACTCAAAAAAAATTGATTCTCAATCGATTTGAGCACCGGAGACCACTCATAGACCAACTTTAACAACTATTATGGCAGTGTTTGGTCCATAGAGCTATCAACAGGGAGGAAACTCAAGAGCTTCACAGCATGGCTTCGTCTCTTCAATATGAAGCTACCTCAGTCATTGGATCGCCAATCTTGAGCTCTGGTAAGATAAATTTTTGGAAAATAGTAGAAAGTCCCTTAGGTGTTGGTGTTTTATGAAGTAAAATGTGATTTTATGCAATTTCCATCATAGGATCTCCTTAGATCTCTTCCCCACACATTTTGTAGTCAATCTTGATGTCCCACGAGCTCTGATGAACTTGAATCAAGAAACAAAAGGTGGACGGTGTCCATCTTTTGACACTCAGGGGATGAATCATCATCCACCATCTATTCTGCATGATTAGAATGGATGATGATGACTTAATTTGATATAAATCTTGATTTAATCCAATAGGAATCACAAGATTTATCTCTGCTGTCTGATATGAGATCAGACATCGAGGATGAAACTGTGTCCGCTGCTATTGACTCAGCCACCATGAGGGAAAATTTAAATAACTTATCCATTATCGTCACATGGAATGTGTCGCTGCGTTAGCCTCTATGTGGCGCCAACAAGTTTTGAGGTTAATTAGGTGTTAAAATGTCAATAATTAGCTAGAACTTTAAAAATTCAGAACTAATTGAAGAAAAATCCTAAAAATATGAGTAAATCCATTTTGGAAAGGGTAAACATAGGAAAATTTAATAAAAGTAAAATCCATAAGGTTTGATTAATGAAAAATGCTTAATCACAATTTGTTATTTTTCTTAGTTATCTTAATTAAGTCTTAATTACTCGACCAATTTATCTAAAATTGGATGTGTTGATTTCTTAGGATGTCCTCTGCCTCTCATAATTTTCTTGGGATTTTTTGGCTAGGTAATTATAAAAATTTTGATTGTTAATCCTAATTACTCTCCTTAATCAATTTAATAATTTTAAAAATTGCTAAATAATAAAAATTAAATTATTAATGATGGTTAAGCACTATTAATAATGGAAATGATAAGGGAAAAAGATTAAGACCTTTTCGTTGGTCATTTGCCTAATTAAATTTCCATAGTAGGGTAATTAATTAAGGATTAATTAGGAAATTAATGATGAAATTAAATCAAATTGAAATGATAATTGTTCAAGATAATTTAAATTGAATTCATGGGTTCCTCTTTATGTGTTTAACAATATAAAGAGCCTTAAGGAACATATGGTTAACCCATGGGTGTGGAAAAACCATATAAGTACTTAATTAGATATCTCCTTAATTTGATTAACACTTAAGCATGAGCTTAAATGCTTTAGGTTCTTTAAGAGCATTGCAAATTTCAATTTCTTGTTGGCATATCATTTAAGGCTCATGGTTAAGTGGCTAATTAAATTAAGAATCAGAGGGAAGGGGAAATTAAATTGGTTACTTAATGGCTTAAACTTAATCAATCCATAAAATAAACGTAATTACTTTTCCTTAAACACATTAAGTCACTAATGTGGGATTAGTTAAAACATCATATATCTTTTCTCCTCCTTAGGATTTAGTGATTCAAACATAAAAATCAAATTCCATAAGAAGCTTTAGTTAACCTTAAATAATTTTATTTAACTTGGTTATCCTTAGGAAGTATAGTGACTGGATGTATTATGTGGTAATGTTTAATTATTCTTTTTTAGTCATCATAAATTTGTATGTTATTTGATATCATGCATTCATCTTTTTAAAATAAAAGAATCAATTGAATTTAATTATGTATAAATTGCACATGTTGGATTAATCCTATTATATGTGTGGCTATTATCACTAATAAATTCCAAAATTATTTTCAAAATTATAAATTAATGATGAAAAGTTAAATTGATTTTGGCTATGAATATTCTTATGATTTACATTTGTTAATAGCTTAAACATGTTCAAGCATTATTTTATTTTTCATGATTCATGTGCATGTTTACATGTGTTTGAATGTTAGTAAATATATAATCTAGACATCTCGAGAATACGAGGCTTTAAGTAACTTCAAATAGGTCTTTGATTAGATCACTTCCCTGGTTTAAACAATGACACCACTTACTTAGTTTTAATCACATGTTTACATACATTAGAATTTGGATAAAGCTTTTCTTTGAATTAATAAAAAAATTTGTTAACATACAATATTTTGCATGATTTTCATTCTCATGGTTGTGTATACATTTATATGTATTTAAGATTATAAGTATATAGTCTGGACATCCCAGCAATACGAGGCATTAAGTAGCCCTAAGGAGGCTTAGATTATCTCACTTTCCTGGTTTAAACAATGGCACATACTTGCATCAATCTTTAATACATGTGTATGTGTACTTAGCTAGAGAATAGAGTCCCTCTTTGCTACTAAAAATATATTCATTTATAACCATTTAAGTGTGCCAAAAATACAATGCATGTATAGGTATGTTAAGTTCAAAATTATATGCATGCCATTGATGATGAAAGGGAATCATATAGCATTATCCATGTGATAGTAATTCAATTTCATTAATATTAAGATGACTCTCATGTTTGAATAGGATTCTTTAAGATTAACCCAAATTTAGGATTAATAAAATATTTAATAAATCTTTCACTAAAAGAACCAAATCATAATAACATGCCCTTGAGAAAATAACTTAGGGTAGGGATGAAAGAGGGTCAAACTTATTTCTTCTCTTTATAATAATTAGATGCTAAGTAAATATCAAATGAAATAAAAGAAAATACAAATTAAAATCCACTAATCCTTTTAAAAACTTGAAATGAAACCACCCTCCATGTTTAACTTAAACAATCCCAAATCTTAGATAATTATAATTCTAAAACCAACTCAAGACATACCACACTAAGCTTAATCACACACATTAGAATACTAAGTCACCACTTCTAGCTCTAAGTTAGGGTAGTGCATGTTATGATGTTTTATTTTATTTAGTGATGTGATGTTTTAGACTGGATGTTAGGATTATTTATGTGTAGACTGGATGTTAGGCTGATATTAGCCTAACGATATTTTCTATGGGGATTATGCTAAAGGGGTTGCTAAAATGAAAGTAAACATAAATGCTTCTGCTACAGTGGTACCCGATCGCATCAGCCTCTTATTATTTCAAAAGAGCTATAAATATTTGATTGTTGTGTGTATCGTGTGCAATAGAAATTGCATATTCTTCATAAGTTTCTTAAGCCTAATGTTTGAATGTGTGGCCTGGATGCGGTAGGCTCTTTAGGGTAAAATTAATTTTCTACCCCCACTAATAACTCATAATTAAATATTAAAATAACTCATAGCTTCACTTTAAAGTATAGGCTATAATCAAGATAATTAAAAGATTTAAAAACCCCTTAGCTGAATGTTGACTGTTCTAATATCTTGCATATCATCTTATTTCATTCTTGAATAGGAATGGTCTCCACTCTTGCACGATAAGGGAAAGCTTGACTTGTGAGGGCATCTCTTATAGTAGAGAACACCTCCTCCCACTGATTTAGCCAATAACTATATTTCATCATGCATTTAAGCATAATTATCCCAAGCCTTTTTCCAAATGAATGTGTCATAAAAAAAATTATAAAAGTTGCATTAGTCTAAGTCATGTCTTCATGCTAGTCATGATCTAGTCTCTTAGGGAATGAGTCTAGGATTTTAGTTTCCTTCCTAATTAAATAATAGCCTAACTATCTTGCACATAGATTAGACTAGCCTACATGGTTTTGAATCATAGGAGGTGTTAGTTGGTGGCCACTAGGCAATTGTAAGTCTAGAAGAGTTGGGATAGGTTTACCCTCTCTTATGGAGGTAAATGATTACATCCCACTTTTGCTTAGACTTAGGTAGTGCTCTTAGCTTGTGCTAAAGCATCCTAGATTTAGGATCCGAGGCTATTAGTTTTCTTCATGCTACAAACATAAGTCCTAACCTCTTATGCTTCTCCATAAATTTTGTGTTGATGAATTATAAGCCCTAGCATTCTAATAAACTTTTAACTTAAATAAAATAAACTTCCTCTTTCAAATACATAAAGCCTCACTATAGGGTAAATTGGGGTGCTCACTAGGATTCCTGGTATTATGAGTGTTCCCTACTTATCCTCCTTCGGAATATGAAAATAAGTCATCCAACTTGAACTTTCCCACTTGATTTTCCAAAAATACCTAATCCTTTGATAATCTAAGCTTAAAATCTTTGGAGATATTGATTGATTACTTTAAGCAAGAGTTTTCTTAGGAAATTCTCATTTCCTAGGATGTAATTAATTATGGAAGCTTACTTTGATAAAGAACTAAAGAACTCAGCATAAACTAAACCCTACTTTACTTTTCTATGTAAAGTAGGAGAAAGATCTTTGGTATAAATGCAGACCCATCTGTCTTAGGAGTCTTTATTAGGTGATTAGGTCCATTGTAGGGTAATATCTTCATCTTGCAAGATGGTATATAATACCTTAATGTCATACCTAATCACTTCAATAAGTACCCTCTAAGATCTACGTGGTATCCAAATGACTCCAAATTAAAACACCATAATCATATAGATGACTTTTCTTTACTTTTGATGACTAGATCATCGATGTAACATTAAACTTGGTTATGAATCAAATCATCAAATCTTCTAGTCATTGCCCTTTGATAAGTAGCCCCAACATTTTTGAGAACAAATGACATGATCGTATAATAAAATATCTGAATCGAAGTTTTGAATGTTGTATGTTTCTCATTTTTGAGGGTCATTTAATGTTGTTATACCAAGATGGCTCATCCATAAATGAAAACTTTTTATGCAATAAGGCTATATTTGGGGCAAGCCTTATTTAAGCCTCTCAAATATATACATTGCACATTTGGACATTATTTTTCATTAACAACACAATACTTGGTAACCAAAATTGATACTTTTCATCTCATATGAAATCAACTTCAATTAATTTCTTTACTTCAACAATTACTTATTGTTCAATCTCTAAATACATGTGTCTCAGGGCTTATTTTATTGGAGTTACATCTAGTTTAATCTCTAATTATTTGATTGCAATGTCCAGAGATAAAGTTGGCATTTTACTATAATTCTAAGAAAAACAATCTTTGTATTTAGAAAGTAAATTAATGAACTCAATGGATTCTTCTAAACCCAATAGTGAATTAATAAAAGTTGGTTGTGGGTCTTCTATAGTTCTTCATTTGATTTCCTTTAATTTATCAATAGTGAATTTTATTTCTTCTTTAAGTTCCAAGGGCGCATTCTAGATTGAATAATCATCTATATTATCTAAGTTTTTAAGACAAAATTCTTCCAATTGATTGGATGAACTCTCAAAACATTCATCAGTCTCCATATGGTTGCTTATCATTAAACAATAGTCATCATCATTTAAAAGTCCAATGTACTTGACATAATGCCAACCTTAGATTTTAAGTTTTTTTAATATTTAGTGTCCCATAAAATTTCCATTTGTTGGGCTATACCTTTGGGCTAGTTAATAGGGATAAACCCTTTTTAATTGCATTTCTAATATAATCAAGATACCTATAATAAAAAAGTTTTATTATTTTAGTGTATGATGGGTCCTTGAGCTTTACATCTACTTCTGAACTCGAAGATTTAGGTACAAAATAAAAATTTGGCAACTTCCCAACCTTTCCTGAAAGATTAGGGGACACTTTGACTTCTAATTGTGCAATTTTATGTTGACACAAAGGAATCAAAGTCAAAGTGTCCACATACTTTTTTAACTTCTCAAAAGTAGATAATTCAAGTCCATCTTTAGATGGTTGAGTCTAATCTTCATCACTATCTAATTCTAATGATATTTCATGCTTTATTAAAGCATCATTTTGATTTGGATCTTCATCATTGCTAAATTCCAAATCAATTTGAGTTATAGGAGGTTTTTTTTTTTTTCTTCCTATTTTCACTCCTTTTCCTTTTTTTTTTCTTCTTTTTCATTTGTCTTGATTTTCTCTTTTATTTTCTATGATACCTTAATAAAGCTAGATCTCACAAAATTAGTCACTTCCCTTTTATGCATGCATATAATATGTAGCATCTTCATAGAGCTCAACTTCATGAATAAAAAATGGTTGTATATTTCCTTTTATGGTATAGTGCACTCCATCCATTGTGTATTTAATACACTGGTGGAGTGTTGAAGGAACCATTATATATTCATGTATCCATTTCCTACCTAAAATCATTAAAAGATGACTTTTAATTAATAATACGAATGTTTTCTTTAATTTTAAATCCATATATTTCTAATAATTGAATTATTGAACCCAAAGTCTTTTCCCTATTTCATTAAACCCCCTTAATAACATTTTGTTAGAACTAAGTCTTCATATGTTGATCTTTAAAAATGATAATGTTTTGAAATTCATGAATTTGACTGAGGTGTTAGGATCGATAAGAACTCTAGATAATCTATAATGTTTTTACTTTGATTGGAATGTAGAGGAGCTGATTATGGTCGGTAGTTTCCACAAGTAAATATTCATCTAAGAAAGTTTCTCTAAAGACTTATTTAAAATAACAAGCCTCATTTAAGGAAGTTGTTTCTAGTTGTGTCAAGCACATCTTTAGGTCAAGGAATGCTTGAACTAAAAATTCCCTCATTTCTTTGGACATAATAGGAACATCATAAATGGTTAGCCTGGTAGGTTGCTTCCTAAGATGATTTAAGACATTGCAGTTTACCTTAGGACTAGCAGGTTTATTGGATTATGTTTCTATGTTAACAGGATTTCCCTATAAATCAGCCATAGAACTATCATTTTATGAACCTAACTTCTAAAATATATTGCATTCATTATGAGAATGTTCTTCTGTATTTTCTTTCTTTTTTAATTTATTCATATCACATTCATTATAGATAACAAAAACATAAGAAATGTCTTATTCAAAATTTTAAAATAATTATGCAAAGATAAAGAGACATAGGTCCCAGCCTCTTCGTCCTTATTAAAAAAAATACTTACATTGATACAATAGTTATTCCTTCCTCATCACTCTATTCAAACATTTGAGCATCTAGTGGTGATAAATAGAGTTGAGGAGGAATGGCTTCTAACACCAATGGATCAACTTAAATGATCATCTTTCAGGTTTTCAGATCATCATACATATATTTTTTTAAACTTTTTCATCAAATACTTTTTAGAAGAGAGGGACAAAGTTATATCCCAATCATTTAAAAGAGAAGTATCTTTTAAAGAAGAGATGGAAGATTCACTTGTGATCACCTTAACGGACCCCAGCCTAGAGACCATAAGGTATTAATTAGGAATAATAAGCACCCTCTCTTGTAATTCCTTTCAAGCCAATCTTTATAAGTGAAACAGTCTTCAATGGTATGCCCTAATATTTGATGAAATGGATAATAATTTGGGTCATTGACCTTGCTAACTTATTTTAACTTCTTTGGATTAGGAAAATTGAAACATGACTTTTTCTTCAAATTCTTAGATATCTTCCTTATAGCTTCTATCTTGAAAGAATAAGTTTGATTTATTTTTTCACTGAGAGGATATGCAAGGTGTTTCTTGGTTGGTACTAATTACTATTATTATAGCCTTTGAGGTGGAAGATGCTCTACTTGGACTTGGCTTGGAGTTTTTTCCTGGTCTTCTATAGAGATAGAGCTTGGTCTCTTCTAGCACTTTCCTAGGTTTAGAAGGTTCCATTGTGGAGTATATTAGGAACAACATCCTATGGGCTTCCCCTTGAAGGTTGGAGGCTTTACTTAACAAATTTTCAAAGGTCTTAATTGTAAAGCCTTTTAGCAAAATGGCAATAGGACCATGGATATTCTAGAGAGAGATTTCCATAGCATTTTATTCTTATAGCTTAGTTGGGGTTCACACTTAAGGTTGAGAATTCTCCATCTCAAAATATAACCTATGAGAAATTCATCAAGTTTTCATATTTTGATGACTAATCACTTATTATAGTGTGATTGTAGGTATTGGTGAATTATTTCACAAATTAGTTTCAAGTTTAGTGAATGTGTAAACTGAACCATTTGGCAATTCTGCATACTAATCAAAGGCAAACCAGATTAAATTACTAATAAATTATCTAAATAATTAAACATTTTTTCCTTGGAATTATAGCAACTTGCTGAAAAATATGCCAAATAACCTTTAGGATTGCCTATTATATAAAATATGTTGAAATAATATTTAGCAACATGTACTTTCTTTAATGGGTAAGCACAACCCAACACATACTTTACTTAACCAACAAGTACAACCCAATCTATACTAATATTAAGGCAATTGAATATTAATGAAAAAGAGAGCTCACTTTAATTTTAAATGAAATTACAACAAGATCTTCAATCAAATATTTAATGCAATTAAGTAGCATATTGTTGCTTGAATGATCTTTAAAAGGTTTGAAATTATTTTCTTGAAAGACTTTGAAATGCAAACTAAAATGCAATCACCAACCACTTTACTTTGAATTCTTTTTCACACAAGCTAATTTTTATTCAAATGTTAAATATATGTGCAATTGTATCAACTCAATAATTACTTGAATAAGGATTTGAATTATATCACATGAAAGCTATCACATAACATATGCATAAAGCAATTGAATACAAGTAATTAATAAGCACAAAATATTTTATACAAGATGTGATGTGGTCGGCCAAATGAAAAAAAGAGAGGTAATAAGATTTTAAGCACAATCAAATTTAACTAACTTATATGAAACCTTAAGCTAAAGGGATAAACAATGGATATTCAAATGATTAAGAACTTATGAAATTAATAACCTTTAAAAACACTTTAGCCAAACAAGAAACAAAAAGAATATTCAATGATTAAGCAACAAATAAATTTATTTCTTTTTGTTAGCTTTAGGCCAAACAAGAAATCAAAAGATTATCAAGTAGGCTAAGTCCACACAAATTGATATTCTTATCTCTATTTTTGGCCAAAAAAATAAATGTAAAGATTATTTCATGAAATGAACATAAGAAAATTTACATAACCATGTAAACTCCAAAGCCAAGAAGAAATAAAAGAAGTTTAAGAACTTAACACCTTAGAAAATAAACATCAAGGAATTGATGTTTTAGGCCAAGGTAGAAACACAACAAACCTTTACTTTTATCAATCAATCTTCAAGCCAAATAAATGTCCAAGGGAAAGGGAAAAATGATGAGGAATGCTTGCACTTGAATCACTAAAAATCTTCAAGAGATTGTATAGCAAGAATGGCCAAGGGTGAGCAAGAGAGCAAGAAAGAGTTTTTAACTTTTTTGGAGCCTTTTTCAAGTTGAAACATGGCTCTTAAGTAGATGAGGGAGGTCAGTAAAAAACGGATCCAATGAGAGGGAAATTTATTTGGCATCAATTTGAATTTCAAATCCAAAAGAGAGGGGATTGGCCAAAGAGATCTTCCATAGGCTTGTTTACAAATTTGTTTAAACCTAATATGGAATGTATGCTATGTGATTCATGGCCAATGATGGAGAAAATTCCATAGAAATTTCGTCCAGGGAAGTTTAGATATGAAGGAGGGAGTTTTGAATAATTCATATCCATTAAAATTCAGTTCAAAGAATTCGGCCAAAGAGGTTTCCAAAAATAGGAAACTTTTAAAATAATGCATGGATTAATTTTAAATAAAATATAATTTTATTCTATACTTATTTAATTTTTAAATAACATATAAATTTAATAAATTTAAAGCATAGTGGCCAACCTCCCTTAAACTTTCCTAAAATATGTCAAATTGGGAAAAGGAAAGGAATTGTTTTGAAAAAGAGGGTTGATTTGAATTTAAATTAAAAATTACTTGAAATAAATTAACTAGGCTCCTAATAATCATAATTAATCATGCTTGGTACTTTCAACATATTCTGTAAAAAAATTGATTTGATTTAGTAAGTACATTGCATGCATAAAGGAGTTTGAATTAAAGAATAATTCAAAAATAATTTAAATTCATAAATTCAAATAAATAAATTTTAAAATATGAAAAATGTTGGAAATAATATGGAAATGTTTTGAATGAACTTCGTACAATTTATTACACAAAATTCATTAAAAATTTTGGCCAAAATAATGTGGAGATGAAATTGATAATAAGAGAGAGAAGAAAGAATAATAGAAGAGAGAATAAGAGGAAAAAAAGGAAAAATTAGGGTAAATCAATTTCCAAGCACTAAATATTAGGAATAAAAATTATGAATGACATATAAATGATTTAATAAATTTTAAACATAATTTATTTATCTTTAACACACATTTAATGGAACTTATATCATGCATTTAGTTTGTAATATAAAAATGGATAACTTAATGAAAAGTTGTAATATTAAGATATAGAAAAATATAAATAATTTTATAATGATGAGTATAAAACTGAATAAATCATTTATTTTAATTTAGTGAGATTTTCATTTTCCTTAATATAGTAATTCCTAGAAAAAATTCCCACCCAATCCATGTCGAGTAGCTTTAGCAATTTGATATAATCGAAGAACCAGGAGCTGAATAATTTTTCCTGCACACTTGAATTTAACTTGATAAGTAGCATTTCAACATGTATTTGTTATCATAAAAATCAATCTCATATGAGATGGGCTCATGGAGTCAACAACCCTTAGTTTGGGACCTAAGCAAAGGTGATGGAGGACTCTCTTTAAGAGGCATAACGATTATCAATCTCTCTAACTATGATGGGTGATAAGAGAAGTGAGTGTCACTTTGGCTCTTTGGCCAATGGGGTGTTTCTCACATAGAATTTCTTAATCATCTTCCTAATAATATATCCATCTCTCCTTGTATTAGTTGGTTCATTTCTAGGCCAAGTTAATAACTTTGTTGGATGATGATATCGATCAGAGACAACAAGAATGAGTCTATAGGGTATTCTTTTATTTTGAGAAACTACCTTTTCATTTTGATTATTTTGGATAATCAATGCTTCTCCTAAAATGTCTCTCTGAAGGTACTTGGAGACTTTTCCCTTTGTGGCCCCAAATAACTATTCCTTGGTATAAGTATATGACCCCTATAGTTCTATGATGGACTTATCACAATCTATCTTGAGTTTCTTTATTCAATAGTTTTAAACTCCTCTTGTTCTTATAATTGAAGGGGCAATGTGGAAAAATTGCTATTTTAGATACTTATTCTTCCTGGTTGTAGAAAGCGGGTACAACCTACTTCCTCCCAAAAAAGAGATGTATCCAGAAAGGTGTACCCCTCCATTGCCTTAGCTCCTTTAATGCCTAAGAGCTCATTCTGCTCTCTATTCTTAATGGATTATCTTCTAAGCATTTCATTTCTTTTTTTTACTTTTTTGGTCATCATGGGAGGCTTAGAAGTGGATCCTATCTCAAAAGTGCTAGGAAAGAAGAAAGCATATGTCTTTTTAGTAAGTAGTTTCATTTTCTATAGAATAGGACCTAACTAGGCTCTTTCAATAATTTCCATAGTCGCTTCCCTAATAATAATAAGTTGTTCTGAGATACCCTAGAGAACTCCATGATAAGATTTTTATCTTTAATAATCACATTACTAATAGAAGCTAAGGTCACTCCATAGATAGTGATATTTAGGTCTTCGAAGATAACTCCAAATTTTATAATGGAGCCATCAGGTAATCTATTGCTATCAATAGAGAAGTAGTAGAAAAAATGAGTAGTCCACCTATTTTTTATTTTAAGTAAGAAAATTATACAAGTTATAAATGATTTTGATTGAAATAATAAAGTCAAAAATATTTTAAAAAATTAAAAAAAATTTAGCCATCTTTATCATGGCTAGAATTTTAAAAGAAACATTTATTGTGATAATTAAAAATGTCCAAATTATAGGACCCATCTATTTGATTTTAACAAATAGGGAGGTTCTATAATTTGTTAACTATGCTCTACTTAGAGAGGTGCCCAATAGAATGAAATTCAATCGTGACACATGAATAACATTAGTACATTGCTAATATACAAAGATAATAGTCTATTTCTAAAGATGGTGGAGGAATTGTCCCAAGTAGAGTTGTCAAACAAATTTGTTGAAAATATTTATGACACCATGTAGCTCTTGATGGTATTTATTCAGGCAATCAAATGCATCATTAAGAAATAAATATATTATCTCAAAAGATAAACATATTTCCCAATAATGGATTCGATTACTTAATAAGGACTCTTAAGGCCAATGGGTCTTTGATGTACCAAGGATTTTGCCCCTAAATTACATGGAGAAGTATAACAAGATATATTTTAGTGTAAGGTTCATAGTTCTCTATAAAGGCAAGCCTCTATAGTTAATTTTGTTCTAGAAGAAAATGAATTCCTCTTAAGAATACTCTCGATCAAGAAAATTAACTTTTATCGTTATGACTTTTAAGCTTATCTTAAACTGATTGTTAATTCAGAAATTCAAAAGAAAATGCTTCAAAGAGGAAGTTTTCTATTATGAAGCCAATCATAAAATAACTAGGAAATACTTTTAGATACTAGGAAGCTTAGTAAGAATTTCAAACTATCATACTATTAGGCTTTACATCTTTGAAATTGAAGTTACTAAGATTCTGAGTTGACATTTTATTAGAAATCTAGGACTTAAATTTTGATAGTACAAGACTACAAAAATTTCTAGGATTTGAAATTTTTTTTCAATAAGATGCTTAAGAACTTAAATTTAAAAGCAATTGTACTATAAGTTAAAGGATCAACCAAGTCTAATTTCTAAGAATTATTGGTTTTCTTTTCTCACTTGAGAAAATAGACCTATCCTTGACTCTTTTAGACTTATTACCCACCTCAGAGGGTTGCCAGCTAACACTGCCTAATTTAATTTAAAGTTATTATTCCAGTCTTATGTATGCAAGATGGTTGGGTTGATGTATTAAGAAAGAAAAGCTATGCTTTGACTCACTCCCTAACCCTAAGATAATGACTTTTATGTTATGCACCTAACTAATGTAATAATTTATATTTTTAATGTATTTTGACTAAGAATTTTATCTAAGGCTATAGGTATGTAATTTCATGTCTACAATGAGGAGCAACTAAAAATGAGTCATAGGCCAAATGAATATGAGAAGGCACTTTCTTACGAAGTGTGCCATTCTTATAGGTTAGATTTCCCATTACATGCAACGGGAGAAGCACCCAATTCATTATGAAGAATATACTCACATGGTTCATAAAGTCTAATTATTTATAGTTGCTTTTAGTTGTTTAAACTTGGGGCTTTATTTATGGTAAGATTATGAATTTTTAATTTATGTTTGAGTTTGATTAGTTTAATGGGGTAGAAAATTTAGTTTTTGTAAGAGTCTAATTTATCCAAGCATTTTCATCACTGAACATAATAATTAAGGAAAGAAACTTAAGAAAAGCATGCAGTTCTATTACGCATTGTAAATTAAATAAACTCAAATTAAATTAATAAAATAGGCCAATGTGGCTGGATAATGTTGCACACCGTGAAAGAAAAGGAAAATAGGTTGTAGAACTCTACCATTATATAATCTGGCCTAGAACTAAAGTTTTGATCTTTGGGGGTCTTCATCTAAGATCGTCACCTTCTTCAAGAATCTCCTCGAGCTCTATAGGGGACCACTAATAGGAAAAGTCATCTCTTGCTATTCTTAGACCCAGTAGACCCTAACTTAATTCTAGGTTCAAAATAAATTTTAAAATTTTAAAAATAAGATTTTAAAGCTTGCAAAATAGACATTAAAAAAATTTACAAGACTCTGTTAGTTTATATTTCATACATTTGGGTATAACACCAATATTTGTCAAGCTCACATATCCTTTTCAGCTATGCTTGTTGACTTAAGTAGCACCAGCAAGTTAATAACATTTATATTCATTATGATAGTCAATTTTTTCATAACCCCCTGCAAAAATTAGTGTTAGCCTGAAACCTAACATCTAGAGTAATGAGTAAATAACTCCTAACCATCTCGTCTAAATAATTACACTATAAAATAAGAGAACATCATTCCACAGAATAATCACCGACCTAATCTAAGTCTAGGGTTGGTTACCTAGTAATCTAGTGTGTAAAATGAGGGGTTTGTGTGTTATGATTTCACTAAGTCCTTTTTGGTTCAAGTTTTAACTTAAGTTTAATGTTTATTTTAATTTATTATAGGATGGTTTCAATTTAAATGATTTAATTGATTTTACTTTTTTATTATTTCAATTTAAAGTTTATTTTATTTTAAACTTGAATTTAGGTTTTAAAGGATGAAGAATAAAATAAGTTTTGCTTTGGGCAGAACCCATTCTATTCAATATCTTAAGCCTGTTAAAATGGAATTTCCACCTTAAGGTGAAAATCCATTCTAGTGGTCAAACTAAGAACCTATGTAATTTTGGATTTATTTGTGGAATTTAATTGACTTGGTTTTAACTTGATCAATGTTTAATTATTTTGTTCAAATTCTTGTTAATTCTTTTCTTTAGATTTTATTAAATTTTATATGATTTATATTGATTGAATAATTTTCAATGTAGTTTAAATTTAATAACTCTATCTTCTCACTTAATTTAATTTATATTAATTAATGTATTATAATTTAACCAAGTTATAATTTTGATTATAATCATACAATGATCATTAGACTTTATTTAAGAGTTTAATCATTTGATTCATTAAATTTAGTTGTTTTATTTATATTTTAATGATTAGTTAGGTTAATTTGATAATCTAATTTAATTTCATATTATTTAATTTATTTAAATCTTAGGTTGATTGGCTTATTTAAATGTTATATAAAATGAATAATTATTGATTATAATTTCATAATTTTGATTTTATATGAAACTTTATAGTTATTTTATTTTAAGATAAAATAATTATTCAACTTCACATATTCTAGATTGGTTATTAGATTTTAATTTGATTAATCTAATTTACTTGTTAGAAATTCAATTTAATTTTAATGTAAATTTTTTGTAAACTTAAGTGCTTTAAGTTGATTAATTTGGTTAATTTAAATTAAACTTTTAAGATTAATTTTAATTTAAACTCGATTTAAAGATTTTGATTTCATCATTCAATTAATTTATATTATTTGGATTTCATAATTATTTATCTTTATTGATTTAATTGTTCAATTATTATTTAAGTTGACTTCAGAGGTGTTTTATGAGTAGGGGTTTATTAGTTAATTAATGATATTTTGTTTACTAAAACTTAACTTTTTGAGCATAGCCTAAGAAACCTAGAGGAATGAAATGCTCATATACCAAACCTAATCTAGGCCATCCCTTCTAGGTTATTTAGATTAGATGATTTGATTAATTTTTTATGTTTAATTGTAATTATCATCATTCACTTAATATTATATGAATTTAGAGTTATTTCATAAATACAAATTTGACATAATAAAAATCAAAATATCTATCAATATATTCAAATAGAATGGTGGTCTGATGAAGCAAAATGATCACTTTATAAATATCAACTAGCAACAAGTATGATAAACTAAGTGACTCACAGATTTCAATTTAATAATTCAGACTTAGCACCCCACACCTATCTTAATTATGGATTATACTAAGGGGCTCAGTAGCCTATAAGCAGAAGCATTCATATTTAATTATAGCCTCCCCTTTAGCATAATGCCCTATGAAAAACAACATTAGCCTAAGAATAGCCTAGTATCCAGTATATGAACCATAATCCTAACAATCATTCTAAAATAATACATCATAAAATAAAACACAACATCATTACATACACCATCCTAACCTGAAGCTACAAGTGGTGATGTAGCATTCTAATGTGGGTGTTAAGGCTTAGTGTGGCATGTCTTAGCTAGGCTTTCGAATTGTGATTGTATTGTTTAATTTTAATCATGACGGTGGTTTCATTTCAAGTTAGTTAGAGAATTTGTGAATTTTAGTTTGTATTTTTGTTTGTTGCATTTGATGTTTACTTAGGACCTAATTGTTGTAAAGAGAAGCAAGAGACTTAACCTCTTTCATCCCTACCTTAAGTTATTTTCTAAAGCACATTGTTATGACTTCATTTCTTTTAGTGAATGATTTATTAAGTGTCTTATTTTTCCTAAGTTTAGGTTAATCTTAAAGAATCTTATTAAATATGAAAGGCATCTTAAGATTAGTGTATCAAATTTTCATCACATAGCACACGTTACACCATTCCTTTTCATTATCACTAACATACATATAATTTAAATTTAGAATACCTATATATACAATCTATTTTGGCACACTTCAATGATCATGAATGCATACATTTTGATAGAAAAGAGGGTTTTCATTCCTTAGCTAAGTACCACACATATGTATACAAGTTTTAAGCAAGTATGTGTCATTATTTAAACTAGGGAAGTGAGATAATCAATGATCTCCCTAGGGCTACTTAAAGCCTCGTATTCCCAAGATGTCCATACTATATACTTGCTATTCTTAAATACATATGAATGAATACTCAACCAAAAAAATTACACCATACAAAATATTTTTTTTGTGAATCATTTACACATGTAAAGTAATGTTTTATTCAAATTATAATACAAGTACACATAGGAATAAAATTAAATAAGTATGTTCCTTTGTTAACCAGGTAAGTGAGAAAATCAATGACCTCCATGGGGTTATTTAAAGTCTCATATTCCTTGGATGTCTATACTATATAATTATTATCATTCAAACATATGTAAACCCAAACATGAATTACAAAGATAAAATAATTCAAGTATTTACTTATTTAAAGTCATATACAAGTATTCCTTGGATGTCATATACAAGTATTCATAGCTAATATCACTCTAACTTTTTATTATTAATCTATAACTTTAAAAATAATTTTAAAATTTATTAGTGATAATAGCCACATATATAAGAAGATTAAGCCAACACATGCAACTTACACAAATAGATTCCATTTTTTCTTTTATTTTTGAAAATATAAATGCATGATATAACATGGCATATAACATTTATAATGATTGAAAGGGAATAATTAAACATTTCCACATAATACATTCAATCAAATTAATTCCTAAGGACAATCATATTAAATAAAATAATAAGGAAAATCAAGGCATCTTATTGAATTTGATTTTTGGGTTTGATTTAATAAACTCAAAGAGGAGGTAGTCATTTGCTATTTTTACCCCATCATTGATGATGTAATGTGTTTAAAGAGAAGTAATTATGTGAGTTTTATAAATTAATTAAGTTTGAATCATTAAGAATTCATTTAATTATCCTTTTCTATGCTTCTTTAATTTAATTAACCACCTATTCATGAACCTCAAATGATATGCAAATGGGAAATTAAATTTGCAATGACCTTTAAAATCCCAATGCAATAGGCTCATGCTTAACTGCCAATTAGATTAACGAAATAACTAAGCTAAGTACTCTTATGGGAGTTATTTTGGTTAAAAACTCCTCAATTTTCCCTTTCTAGAATGGGTTTATTTGTATTGCAATAATTTTTCTACAATTAGTTATGATTTTATGGAGTTCTAAATGATTAAGGGCATTTATAACCTTAATTAATCCCTAATCCTGTCGGTGCTACATGGAAGCTAACGTGGTGATGCTTTCTACATGGTGCTATGGGATTGGCCACTTAAACAATCTAACATGGCATGCTGAGCAGAGGTGGCAAATGCACTTTAATCCCCACCATCTGATCCAAGATCTATTGATGGGATTAATCCCACAGTTCTTAAGGGATAAAATTTAATAAATCTAATCAAATTAATCACAGTTGTCCATTCCAATCACGCATGCAGAATAGATGGTGGATGATCCTTCATTCATCAAGCGATGGAAGATAGACACCGTCTACCCTCTCCCACTTGATCTGAGCTCATTGAATCTCGTGAGGCATCAGGATTGGCTCTAAAACCTTCAAAGAAGAGATCTAAGGAGATCCTGCAGTGGAAAATGCATAACATCATGATTTCTTTCACAAAAGCCAAACTCCTAAGGACTTTTCTACAGTTTGCTAGAATTTTTCTTGCTGAAGCTTAAGATTGGTAGTCCAATGACTAAGGTAGCTTTATCTTGAAGAGACAAAGCCCTGTTGTGAAGCTCATGAGTTTCCTCCCCATCAATGGCTCTACGATCAAAATGCTACCAAAATATCATGAGCAATGGTCTAGGGATGTTCTCTGGTGTTTGAATTATTTGGGAATCAATTTATATTACCTCACTGAAGCTTGGGGAAGGTATGGTTGGATGGAGATGAGGCTCTGTTTCGCTCAGGTTTGGTCTCGCCGGTGATGGGAAGCTCAAGGGTGGTCAGGAACACTCTAGGGATGCTCATCTAGACTCACATAAGCTCTCTGTGTGTTTGAAATGAGATGGGGAGAAGTATACTCTCCTCCCCGATCGATCAAATTGCTCAGATGGGTTTAACTTTTAGCAGGCATCCAGTCGGTGCAGGTGGTCGGGGATGATAGGGAAGTGCTGAGGTGGTGCGCCTTGAATGGCTGAAGGTGAGGGATGGCTTACAGAGGCTGAGGTAGAGTGTACCACCCCTCCAAGTGTTCCAATAAGGAGGTTTGAGTTAGCTCACCTCCACTTGGCTCATGGCTAACCCGATCAGCTTTGGGTCAGGTGAGCTAGTGGTCCACTTGTTCCATTTGAGCTTAGGGTGGCTACCAAAGAGAGGAGAGTTGGTTTGACCATCCAAGTGGGCATTTTATGCCATTTAGAGGGGTTAACCCAATACATTTGGGCAAATTTGAGTTTAGAATGGGTTGGGTTTGATTTGGGCTGATCCATGATGACCCAAGGATAGGTCATGCCAAGTTTGGTTGGGTTCGGAGTAAGTTTGGCTTAGTTTAGCTCAATTTGAGCCATGTAGGTCAAATTGGATTGACTTGGGTTAGGTTTACCAATAGGTCAAATTGGGTCAAACCAAGAGTTGGATCATGTTGAATTGATGATTTGGGGTGTTTAGGTTCAATTGGTTTGATTTGATTTGGAGTGGATTTGGATTTGGCTCATATGAGTCAAATGGGCTAAGTTGACCAATTTGGTCAAATTGACCAAATTGGCTTGGGTTAGGGGTTGGTTTAGGTTCAATTGATGATTTGAAGATGGTTGTAGGTGTCAATTTCATTTGATTTGAATTTAGGAATGATCTAGACCAATTTGACCCTTTAGGTCAATTTGGGCAAAATGGGTCAATTGGGTTGACTTGGTCAAATTGGGTTCAATCAAGGGTTTGATAATGTTCAATAATCAATTTGTGATGGATTTGAGTCATTGGTTTTAATTAATTTGATTTAGGATTTGATTTGGCCCAATTTGACCTTTTAGGTCAAATTGGGTCAACTTGGGTCTAAGGGGCCAAATGGGTTTGGCTAGGTCCAATTGATAGTCAAATCATATTTAGTACTCAACCTATAATTGATTGGAGGTATTGGTTCCAATCAAATTGAGTTTAGAATGAAGTTTGGTTCAATTTAGTTCACATAGGCTAATTAGGTCAAGTTGAGCCAAGTGATCAAATTAGCTTGGTTTGACCCAATTGATTACACTTGGACAATCAAGGGTGATCATCAATCATTGTAGAATGTATTGGATGAGTTGGTTCAATCCAATTTGGGTTAGATTGGAGTTTGGATCAAATGGATCCTTTAGGTCACTTTGGGTCAAGTGAACCAAATGGGTTAATTTGAGTTGGATTAGGTTGAATTGAGTTAGGTTGAGTTTGATATTTGATTTAGGATTGATTGATGGCTTTGATTACAATTGATTCGGGTTTAATTAGATTTTGGCTCATTTGAAAACTTTAGGTCAAATGTGTTAGGTTGGGTTGATTGAATTGATTTGATAAAATTGACTTGATTGTACATTTTGGGAGAGTTTGAAATGATGATTTGGATGGTTGGAGTGCTTTTGTAAAAATCAATTGGGTTTCATTTAATTGAAAGAGTTTTGGGTTGAGTCCATAGGATTGGATCATGGGGTTAAGATGGGTTTGGGTTTAAATCATTTTGTCTTATAGCTTGGATATAAAACAAATTAAATTAGATTTGGTTGTATTGATTTGAGGTTTAGTTTTGCATTGAGTGGATAGGCATAAGTCATTGGTTAAGCCTAAACCCATGGCACACCTTATTAAGTCTCTAGGCTTAGGTTTAGTGTTCACCTAATTACTAGAGGTTTCCTATGACTAAGGAAGTTCTAGTGCCCAGATGACTCCTAAGACTAGGATAGAAGAATGAATCCTCACTCTAAAAGTGAGGTCAACAAAGATAATATCACCTTATGATGGGTTTGTGATGTTCTAGAGATTCTTTCCCTGAACTTTATAATAAGATACAATAAGGTTTATTTTATTAGAAAATTCTCAATATAAGTCCATGCTATTATAGTTAATTATATCTTAAGAAAGAGATACTACCTTTAGAAAACTCTCAGTTAAAAGAGTTCATTTTAATTTCATTCAAAGCTAGGGATTCAAAGAAAGTTTATTTAGAAGGTTCAAAAGTGAATGCTCTAAGGAGAACTATTTTTTTCAGATGTCAAATGAGATTAAGAATGAAATGCTTTAGATATTGAGAAGCCTAGTAAGCATTTTGACATATCCTATAGTTAGACTTTACATTGTTGAGATTAAATTTATTTAAAATTTTAATTGACATTTTATTAGAATTTTAAGATTTAGATTCCAGTAGCATAAAACTTCAGAAATATCTAATAAGTTTAGACTTATTCTTTTGAATATTAGTTCTAAAAGTACTCACTTAGTCTAATCCTTGGGAATTATGAACCTTTATCTTATGTAAGAATAAAAACCTATCCCTTACTTACTTTGAACTTACTTTCTTCCTAGATGGTTTGCTAGATAACACTTCCCAACTGATTTTAAATCTATGAAACCAATCTTAAAAATATAAACTCACTTCTTAACCCTAAGATCATGACTAGTATGCTATACTCCTAGCTAATGCAATAATTTTATATTTTATGTATTTTTGGACTCATAATTTCATTAAAGATTTTAGGTATGCAAATCATACTTAAGATGAGATGAATTTAAAGAAAGATTATAAGCCAAATCAATAAGAGAAGGCAGATTTACCTAAGAAGTGTGATCATCCTCACATATTATATGCTTAGAAAAAAAAGGGTAGCCAAGCTCTGTCTTTATACAGCCCAACCTAGAACTAAAGCCTTGATCTGTGGGGGTCTTCATTTAGGATTATCACCTTTTTTTGAGACCTCCTCATGCTCCACTAGGGACCATCAATAGGTAATTTTAGCCCCTACTAATCCTAGACCCCATAATAGCTAACCCGATTCTAGGGTAAAATTACATTTTAAAATTCCAAAATAAATTTCTAATTTTACAAAATGTATTTAAAAAACACACAACACACCATATATTATGATACAAATATACATGCTTAGCATCATTGATTACCAAGAAAGCAAATAATATTTATTATTATTTATTATGATGATCCTTTTAAGCATAACCCCCTAGTATAAAAATAGTGTCTTAACATCTAGACTAGCTAGCAAGCAATTCATATCCATTTACTCTAAAATATTACACCACAAAATAAGAAAAACATCACATCACATCATAAACTAACTTAGATCATCAGCCTAACCTAAGTCTAGATGGTTCGATGACTTAGCAATCTACTGTGTGAAAAGAGAAGCTACTATGATATGATTATACTAGGCCTTTTTAAGTACAAGTTTTAATTTAAATTTAGATTTTGTTCAATTTTATAATTGGATAGTTTCCATTTCAATATTTTAATTGATTTTGAGTTTTGTTTTAATTCTTGATTTATTTTTATTTCTTATATTAAAGTTGAATTTTAGTTTCAAAGAATGAAAAATAAAATAAATTATACTTGAGGTAGAACCCATTCTATTCAACATCATATACCCAGTAGAATGGAATCTCCATCCTGAGTTGAAAATCCACTCTAGGGGTTAAACTAAAGCCTAATTAACCCTTTTGATTTATTTGAATAATTTAGTTGAATTGGGTTTAATTTGAGTGATGTTCATTTGATTTATGTAAGGGTTCAAAGGTCAAGTATGTTAAGGAAGTTTAACTTCATGTTCTTTGATTATTGAAATTAATTTTAGATTAATTATTAGCTTTTAATTTCATTAAATTTGTCATTTTTTATTTAATCAATATTTGATTATTTTCTTTAAATGTCATTTTAAAATTTTTTGTTAAGTTAATATGGTTTGTGTTAATTAAATTGGTTTTGTTAATATTTGAATTTAAACATTTTATGTATTTATTATATTTAGGTGGATTGATGTTGTCTAAATAAATTTTTGTTTATTATTTGATTTTAATGTCTTTATGTTTTTAATGAAATAATCTTTTCATCATTCATTAAATTTGTTAAATTTGATTATTTGAGTTTGTATGTTGTTTAATTTAGTTTAATTTAATTTAGTTGATTTGTTTGATTTAGTTAAAGTTTATATTTTATTTATAATTTTAATTTAAAATTCAGTTGATTTGTTCTCAAATTATTGACATGGCCAATTTCAATAGGGTTTTGTTCAATTAAATATATTAATCAACATTCATTTTAGATTTAATATTTTATTAAGTTTGATTTGAGATTTATTAAATTTATGAAGTTAAATGATTTATGTTAAGATTATTTGAGTTTCATGGTTTCATATTTTATTAAGTTTAATTGATTTAATTGATTAATTATTATGCTTAACTTGATTTAAAGAGCATTTTTATAATTTATTATTTCATTAAGTCTTTTATAATTAATATTTTATTTCAATTTTGTTTGACCACCAATCCTAATTCAAGAAACTTATAAAGTTGAAATACCTAAGGTGTCAATACCTAAGCTAGGTCATTTTAAGTTCTTAAGGCATTTAAATTTTTATGTTATGAATAGTGTGATCAATTATTCAATTCTAACTAAAATTCTAAGTTTGAAATGATTTGAATTTTAATACATTCTTATTTAAATATTGAATTCATAGATTGATTAATCAAAATTATGATATAGTTTTGATTTATTTTGAACTTCTAAATTTAAATCTTTCGATTTAATTAATTTCAAGCCTTTAATTTTTCGTAAATGCTAAGTATGTGATTTTTTGGGTTCCTTAAGTTTAGAGGGCTAAAGAATTTTTTTCCAAGTCTTTTAATGTTATTAAAAGTGTTTTGAATTGATTTTGTGAATTTTATAATTCTTATGATTTTTTTACATTTATTATTTCATTTAAATGGTCATAAGATTGGAAATTTTGATGTCATCTATAAGTCATTTTTATTTAAACTTTTATGGCTAGTGAGGTTCCTTGCTAGTTTCGTTACTTTAAATTTTCAACATGATCAGAGATATATTTAAGGTTTAATTAAGATTTTAGTATTTTTAATAAAACTCAAATTTGGCCTAAAATATTGTAAATTATTTAGGGCATTTAATTTTCTTTGATTCCCCTCTTAATGATAAATCAAGAGAGGGTTAATATAGATTTTTTGGACTTTTACTCAATTTATATTTATTTTTCCAAGATCAACTTAATTAATTGAATTATTTAGTCAAATTAATTTTTAATTAGGTCATTTTGGGTTTTAATGAATTTCACTAAAATTTAATATTTTTATTAGGTTTATTAATGTTTCATAAGATGTTTTAAATCATTTTCATATATTTCTCTAATTTACATGGATCAGTACTAATTTATTTCATTAAATTAGGGTTTGGAGACTAAAAATTTCATATCTTTCAATTTATTTACCAATAAGTTTTTAATTTTTTATTAGAAGGGTGTCGTAACCTTAATTTCACTTTGCCAAAGATTGAAGATGATTGGACAATTATTTTGGGCTTAATTTAAGTTAGTTTATTTTTAATTAAACCTAAATTAACCCTAAAATATCTAGTAAAAATTAGAGATTATAAATTTAATAGATTTTTCTCGCTAAGATGAATTGATAGAGCCTTTATTAGCTTTTTTTGGTTGAGTAATTTATTTTTTTAAAATTTATGAAGTTCAATGCACTTTATAATAATTTTTAAATTCAAAAACCTAAATTTCCTATCTAACCCTATTGGCACCTATGCGGCGCTAACCTGTGGTAGTGAGTCATTCGTCCACATGGATGCCGATGTGGCTAGTGGCGAAGACGTGGTTTGATCTAGGCTATCCGATTAAAGATCGGTTGGTTTGGGACTATCTAGCAATTCTTGAAGGGATTTAAATTATAATCATATGTTTAAATCACAACCATCATTTCCAAATAAAAGGAATGAATGGTTGTGATTTCAACCTTAACCTCTTTTTATGGACTGAAAGTCATCCATTATTAGAAGGATAATTTCGATAATCTAAGTTGTGAGACTTAGAGATTTTGAATGCAAATTGAGGATTATTTCCATTTTTTTATTCTTGGTCAACCCTCACTCCTTTAGAGGTAGCTAGAAGTGGCCACTCTAAAGAAATTGGATCTTGAAGGCAGTCGAGATATCAAAGAATGAGTTTAAGGTTACTAATTACAATGATGGAGGGAGAATGGGAGAATTTAAGGTGATTGGCTTAGATGGCTCGATTTATCTTCTCCATAGCTCCACTTTACTCTATGGCATCACCTCACCTCCTCTTAGGTTGGTTGTTGTCTGCTTTGATCAAGCTCAAAGTGAATTATAGGTCAATTTGAGTTTCCTTGAGTTGGTTTTGAGTTACGACTTGAGTTAAGTCACCTAGACTGATTTGAATTAGAATGAAATAGGTTAGTTGTATTCTATTGATTGATTGTCCTTTGAGATTAAGTTTTAAAGTCTCAATTATTGCCTTATTAAATTAGTGAACAATTGGTCTAAGCTTTGTGGAGTTTTAATTTAGTTTAGGTTTCGTTCAACCCATTTCCCTAAATGGATTCAATTATTTTTTATTAGCCTATCTACCCACTTTGGATTTATATTTGGATTTAATTATGTTTGATTGAGTATGTAAAATTGTGTAGATCAATTGATTTTATTTGATTTGAGGTTATTTTTGGTTTGGACCCATTGACTCAAATTGGGCTCAATGGGTCAAAAGTGGGTTCACTTAGGTCAAATGAACAAATTGGACAATTTAGACTCAAAGATTGATTTAATTATGCTTAATTATAAATTAAAAATGATTATGGATGTTTGATTTGAATTAATTTTAATTCACTTTTAATTTATACTTAGTAAGGCTCATTTGGGTTTACTTAGGTCAAGTGACCCAATTAACCCATTTAAATTTTCATTCAATTCCAATTTATTTATATTTATGTTTGGGAATTTTTTATTATTGTCTTTGAGCTTTTGGAGGTGGCAGGGGACGACTGTGGTGGAGGTGCTTAATGGCCAAGTGAGTGGCGTGGGCTGGCATGGGGTGTACTACCTTCTATAGGTGGACCAATGGTGAACTCACCCTCTCATGGACAAAGGCTGAAACCAATAACCTTGGGTTATCTTGGGTTAGTGGTCCTATTGTCCAAGAAGGGCCAAGGCATTGAGAGGGGGAGAACCCATCCAAATGGGGATTTTGTCCCATTTGGGTGGGTTGGTTCAAGGGGTTTTACACATATCAGGTTCTCCATGGTTGGGTCCACTTAGGCAGACCCATGCTAACCAAATGATGATTCATGCCAAGTTTGGTTGGGGTTGGACTTAGTTTGGTTGGGTTTTGCTCAATTTGACCCATATGGATCAATTTGGGTTCAATTGTGTTAAGTTTACCAATTGGTAAAAATGGGTCAAACCAAGGGTTGGGTGAGTTCAATTGGCCATTTAGAAT
Organism: Cymbidium sinense; assembly: GCA_021442155.1. Classification (NCBI taxonomy): domain Eukaryota; kingdom Viridiplantae; phylum Streptophyta; class Magnoliopsida; order Asparagales; family Orchidaceae; genus Cymbidium; species Cymbidium sinense. The sequence continues at coordinate 52,791,075 of CM038214.1, read as the reverse complement.
GCATTGGTGTAATTAGTTTGATTCAATTTGAAGTGGATTTGGATTTGGTTTATTTGGGTACAATTAGGCCAAATGGGCTAGGTTGACCAATTTGGTCAAATTGGCCAAATTGTCTTGGGCATGGAATAGGTTTAGCTTTAATTGATCATTTGGGAATGATTGCAAGTGTTGGTTTGAAAAAATTTACATTATGGAATGATTTAGTTCAGTTTGACCCTTTAGGTCAAATTTGGCTAAGTAGGTCAATTAGGTTAGGTTGACTAAATTGGGTCTAATTGAAGGTTGGATCATGTTCAATAATAAATTTATTATTGGTTAGAAGCATTGGTTTCAACCAATTTGTCTTAGGATTTGATTTGACTCAATTTGGTCCTTTAGGTCAAATTGGGTCAACTAGGGTTAAGAGACCAAATTGGCTTGGTTAGGTTCAATTGGTGGTTGAGCCATGTTCAATACTCAATTTGTCATTGATGGGAGTCATTAATTGTAATTAGTTTGGTTTAGAACATGATTTGGTCTAATGTGGCCTTTAGGCCAATTGGGTCAACTTGGGTTACATGCTCAAATTGGTTTGATTTGGTCCAATTGATTGCAATTGGGTAATCAAGGATGATAAATAGTCATTGTGGAAGGGATTGGTCGGTTTGGTTCAATCCAATTTGGATTGGATTCAAGTTTGAATCAATTTGGTCATTTTGGTCACATTGGGTCAAGTGAACCAATTAGGTTGATTGGGTTGAATTGGTTTGAGTTGATGTTAATTATGTGTTGAGGGGTTCAATGATGGATTTAGAGTTGATTAGTGGTCTTGGTTGTAATTGATTTATGCTTGATTAGGTTTGGGCTGATTTGAACCTTTTGAGTTAAATGGGATAACTTGGGTTAAGGTCCAAGTTAATTTGGCTTGGAACATGGATTGGGAAACTAAATTGAATTATGATTAATTGAATAAGTTTTAAGTTGGTTATGTTTCATATATGTGAGTCTTAGATTTGGATATGTGAATATTCATGGGTTTTGGTTTAAGCCATAGGATAGGTAGAACTTATTTGTCCTAAGGTGTATCCTGGGCTTAGGGTATGCTTCTTAAGTCTCTAAGCTTGGGTTTAATGTTCCTTAGTCACTAGAAGTGTCTTATCACTATGAAAGATCCAAGTGTCGAGAAGGTTCCTAAGTCTAAGATGATGAAGCTCAATCCTCACTCCAAAAGTGAGGTCAATAGGAATCGACTTTATAGGGACTATTGACCCTCCATCGTCAAAAGGGCATCATTTTATATTAGTTGTGACTAATTATTTTTCTAAGTGTGCTAAAGATGTGCCACTAAAAGAAGTAAAAGCATATTATGTGTTAAAATTCATGTAGAAAAATGTCGTATATTGATTTAGAATTCCTTGCTGAATTATATTCGATAACAGTCTATAATTGAAGTCCACAAAATAAATTGCAGATATTCAACTATCTATTACCACAGGGAAAATGGATTGGTTGAAGCATTTAATAAAACATAGGTGAGAATTTGGAAAAAAAGTACTTGATGAAAATAATTGTCAATGACATGAAAAGTTGGTTGAAGCTTTACGGGCCTATCGAGCCATATATAGGACACCAACTCAGTCTACACCATATGTTTTAGTTTATAGAACTAAAGTTGTTCTTCCATTAGAAGTACACTTGCCTTTATTAGGAATAGCAATCAATAATAGTATTACAACATACAAAAATCACAAACACTGATTGGAAGAACTTGAAATCCTTAAAGGAAGATGTTTAAAAGCACAACAATACCTTGAACTGTTCCAAGCATGTTTGGTTGAAACACATGATAAGTTGGTCCATCCTAGAAATTTCAAGTATGAGACTTGGTCTTGGTTCTTAGAAAGCCAATCTTAGCTCATTGCATAATTGACAGCAAATTGGAGCCAACTTAGGAAGGGCCATTTCTAGTGGAAAATACTAAAGGATGTTTTTATCAGTTGATTGCTTATGATGGTGTTCATCCAATGTTACTAATCAATAGATGTTACCGAATGAAATATTATATGCAGCTTGAACTTGGTTTCATAAGAATATTGATCAATAAAATTCAATTTCTTTTTATTGGTTTTGTATTGGATGTTATTTATTTCTATCCAATAGTTGTCAAAATATTATAAATTTATATAAATCTTCTTAAATGCAAGCTCTCTAGGATAAGAGTAAGCTTTTTCAAGGTTCCTTTTTTATACGTACCTTGAGTTGGGACAAAGCATTCCATGGTACCCTCCCCATGTCTTTTATAGGTTTGGAGTAAGCCTTTCATGGCACCATTCCTATTATTCATAGTTTAGTACAAAGTCATAAAGATCCCTTTCCTATCAAATTATCTATTTTGATTAGGAATAAGTCATAAAAACTCCTCTTTTATTAACCAAAATATCGAGGTTTGGATTAAGTCATCAAGACCCCTTTCCTCTTCTTTAGCTATCTAAGTTGGATTAAGCCATTGAAGGCTTTATCTTAATAGCTAATCAAATAGGAGTAAGCCCCTTAGTAGGCATCCTTTCACGTGGCAAGGTAGGATAAAGTCATCAAGGCCCCTTTATTGTCAAACTGACTACTTAGGTTAGGAATAAGTCAGGAAGACCCCTTCCTATTAGCCAAACTCATTGAGGTTTAGAAATAAGTAATTAAGACACTCTTCCTCATTATAGCTTCTTAAGAAATAATTAAGCCATTGAAGTCTCCTTCTTAATAGCCAATCATAAAAGAGTAAGTCCCTTAGTAAGCATCCTATAGGGATAGGATAAAGTCATCATGACCCCTTTCCTTTTCAAGCTACCAAAGTTGGAATTAAGCCATTGAAGGCCCCTTCTTGTTAGTTGAACTTTATTAGAATATGATTGAAGTCCTTATGACTGCTTTTCTAGTGCAAAATAAAAGAAATTAATGAATGAAAGTAAGCCATTGAAGGCCCAATTCTAATAGACTACTCCATATGACCCCTATCTAGTAGTCAAAATATTAAGGTTTAAGATTAAGCTATTAAAGCCCCTTCTCCCTAGCTTAGCTATTTGCATTAGAATCAAATCCCCAAAGACTCCTTCCTAATAGTTAACCAGTTCAGAGTAAATCACCTAGTGGTATCTTTCCTTGGATATAATGTCATGTAGTTTGGATCAGGAGTAAGTGTACATTATGGTATCCTCTCCAACTACTATTCTCATATAGGAGTATGTCCCTTGAAGGCATCTTCTCTGAGTACAATGATTGTGTTAGGATTAGACCCTTCTTTAAGTCTACTTTTAATAACATCTCTATTTTTATTAGAACTTAAGGAATTTAAGTACTTGAGAATGAATAATTACAAATTAAAATAAATTTAGACATGTTTATGCATATCTTTCATAATCAAATCTAAAACAAAATTTAAAACAAAAATCAAACATCAAAATTCTTAATTTGGATTCCTTCAAGTCTATGCTTGTAGTGTTGACTAGTTTGATCAACACTAATATGTGCAGTGTACTCTGGCCGATCCGCTACACATATTGGGGGTCCATTTGTTGACCTTATTTTTGAATGAGATTAATATCATTTTTGAAATTAGTCATTAGGACACCTAAACCTAGATTAGAAGCCTCATAGCTAAGCACTTAGAACACTACACCGAGTAACCTAGTGCATCCTCCTTAGCTTTGATCTAACATAAATTAAATCATCAAATACATTTCACTTAAACTTGAATTTACTTCAGCTTAAAGCAAGGTGATTAAGGTGATTAACCTAATTACCCTATCTAAGTTTAAAATTAATTAAATCTAAAATAAATTCAAATAATATCAAAACAAATCCAAATAAAACAAAAGAAATTCAAATCAAATCCAAATCATGGTCAAATAGTTGTCTACTCTTTTAGTAAATGGTTTGACTTATGTGGGTCCCACCAAGTCAAAGGTCAACCCACCAAAAATTGACCAAATGAAATCAATTTAAATGGTTTAAATGATAATATATTTATGTTTAAACATGAATCCAATGAGGCCTTAATTAGTCTAAATAGGTCATTTGACCTAATTATCAAAATGGACACTATTGGATTCAAATTCAAATCAAACCAAATTAACCCAAATTAATTGTATAAAATCACTTAGGAAAGATTAATAAACATAAATCAACTAATCATTAGGCACAAGTTTTTCTAATATGAATATTTGACCGAAACAAACCTAAACCTAACCAATTAAGCTTAAATGGGCCAAATTAGGTTTTAAATCGCATGTAAATGGAATTGAATGATCCAATCCAATCCATAATACTTGGATCATCATAATTGAAAAGAAAATTCGTTATAATTAGTCCAAGTATATCATTTGACTCAATCAAATTCAATTTAACCCATTTAAATAAAAAAGGGTCAACTTGACTAAAAATCTAATTAAACTCCCATATGACATAGGCTAATTGAATTCTCAATTATCCAATGGAAATCAATGATGATCTAAACTCAAACCTTAAATCAATCGATCAAAGGAAATACAATTAAACCATTTGAAATTAAATCAAATTTAAGTGGCACAATTAAGCACCAAATGAACCCAAGCTTGTATCAAACCCATCTAAACTCATTCAAACCCATCCTAAGATGGGTTAAGGGTAATTGATAACAAGTTTAAACAATTAAAACTAATCCCAACTAAAATCCAAATAATGGAATATGCCATGGCAAGTAAAGAAAGCATGAAGCAAAATCAAACTTTCCCAATCCCTCATTCTCTTTATCCATCCACTACATCACCTCTAGATAGGTGTGAAACAACATATCATCCTTAGAACTAGACTTCAAGGATAGAAATCAACCTTGCCAATCAAGAGGAAGTAAAAAAACTCATAAGAGGCTCTTAGCCTCTAATGGAAAAAGAGGAGAGAGTCCATTTGTGCCCAACTGAGCATTTCATCAACTTCCATGAGTGAAATGAAGTTTAGCATACCTATGCCCCAATCCCGTCACTGCCAGGAGGATGGAGAATGATGAAGCTCACTAGAATCTATCCATGCCTTGGTCCATAGACCAATGCAAGGAGATAATCCAATTCTTCTTTCCCACACCCTTGTCACATAGTTTCAAAGCTATTCAAATCAATCTCATTGACGGAGATCACCGTCGATGAGGTATGCCATTAACTAACCCTTTTAAACTTTCAATTTTGGTTATTTGTAAGGGAAACTTGATCTTAAGTAAGATCAAGCCATGTAGATGTGATCCTCATGTTGTCTTAATGGTTTTGGAAGTGAAATTGAGCGATTTTAATGGTTAGATCGCAGAAAAATCATCTTGAATTGACAGACGGCTATCGGCTTCCCTCGTCACTGAAAGAAGGTAAAATCTCATCCATCCATTTATTCTATTAAGAACAGACGTCCAAGATTTAGCTAGACGAATGGATTAAAACTCTAATAGGAAACCCGCGGAAGCTTCTAGGTTGTCCCATTGAAGATCAGATGTCTTGAATTGAAATTGTGTGCGTAGCCATTTTAACGGGGGATCTATGTGGATCCCGCACGGATGAATGAAGTTGTGTCACTTCACATTGCTGCCACATGGCGCCGATGTGGTTAAAGAGGAAAATTAGCATTTCTGATTTTAAAAATTATAGAAAATGGTAAAACCTTCAAAAAAAATCATAATAAATCAAATATTAAGGAAAAAATTCAAATAAAAGCTCTATGGATTCATCTCAATGGGAGGAATCCACTAAAAACAAAATCTCTAATTAATTTTAGGTAATTTTGAATTAATTAGACTTTAAATAAAAATTTTGAATGTTAAATTAATCCTAATGATTTTAAACATTGGGAAACTAAAATTGATGTTAAAATATATCTCAAAGAAAAATTTTCATCATTTATTTGAAAATAAATTAAGAGATAATGAATTTTTAATCCTAAAACATAATTTTAATAAAATAAATAAATATTTGTTAAAGAAAATTATGAAAAATCATAGAAATAACTTAAATCATCATAACACACATCAATATATATAAATACATCATTGAAACTCCCATAAATTTAATAAATTACAAAACCACCTAATTTAATGATTAATTAAATTAGTTAATTCAAATAATCAACACAAACTTATAAAAATAATCATAAATCAACCGAAATTTTAAAAAATATAAATAAACCCTCCATTGAAGCATCTTCTAGAGAGGAGTCTAGGAAAAATAAAACCCTTAAGTGATTTTCTCTAAATTAAGCTTAATTTAGGTGTTAATGAAATAATTAAAATCTTAATTAAACCCAAATTACACATATGATCAAAGTGAAACTTTATGAAATTTAAATTGGCAAGGAACCACATTTGCCTTAAAATTTCATACTCGGCTGACTTTTGAATTGAGAATTATTGGATTTCGAGGTCTCTACGTCAATATAAGTGAAATAATAAATTAAACATTATAAAATTTTATAAAATTTATAAAATAGGTTTGAAATATTATAAAATATATCAGAAAATTTGAAGAAAACTCCCTAACAATTTGAAAATAAAGAGGCTTAATTAAACATAAACTTAGAGTTTAATATTAAGGATAATTAAAATTTAATATGAAATTCAAATAAACTTCAAAATTTTAATAATTGATCATCAACTCACTAATAACTTGAAATGTAAAATTTATTAATCTCTAAACTTATGAACCTATTAAGGCCATTTAAATCAAAAGAACAAAGTAAGTATGACATATGCACTAAACTAAATTATGATAGGTTAATATATAAGAACATCTCTTCTTAGACTTCTTAGATCAAAATAGTAATCACACTAAATCAAATGATAAGAAGAACCATTCTAAAATAATGAAGACATTACTTTATTAAAAGATAATTGGAGATAAATACATAAATGCTCATAAAATCATAACTTTAAATGAACCATTTAAACTCATTAACAAATACAAGAATATTAATGAAACAAATAAATTGAAATAAAAGAAAGCAAGATAAAACTTATGCATACAAATTGAAAATAAAACAAATAAATTATAAAATTAAAATATAAAGAATTGATGACTTCAAAAATTAAGATTGAATATTAAGGTCATTTACGTTAATGAACATTGATGAACATAAATATAAAAATAGAAGAAACATTAATTAACAAATCAAGTTAATCTAAAACAAAAATTAAATATATAAGGAAATAATAAATGAAAACTAAATTAAAGTAAATTATAATTTTATAATTAAACTTGAATAATCTAAGTTAAATGAGTAATACAAATCAAATAAATAAAAATGAAAAAAAAATCTACTTATAAAACTCAAACTATAATAATAAATGAATTAAATTTAAAGTGAAAATCAATTCAAATTAAATTATAATAATATAACTAAACCTTAAAATTGAATTTAATTAAAGAAATAAATAAAATTACTATGTGATCAATCAAACATTAAACAAAAAGAATAATGAATGAAGAGAAGGATTGAAAACAAAAATTAGAACATTTATTGAATTAAACATAAATTAAATCAAATCATCTTAATAAATTCAAATACTTAGGATCTTAGTTATACCTTTAGATTGAACCTTCATTTTAGGGTGAAGGCTTCATTCTATTAGAATTTAGGATGTTGAATATAATGGGTTCCACCCAAAATGAAGCTTATTGTATTCTTCATTCTTGAAAACTTAAATTCATCTTAACATAAAATGCATCTAAAATGAAAATGAAATTACAATTCATTAAATAACTTAAATTGAAATCACCTATGGTAAATTAAACTAATTTGAAAACAAATGAAGTTAAAAGAATAAAAATAAAAGTTTTCATAATTAGCAATTTATGATATATAGTCTAGACACCCGAGGTAACAGGGTTACTAGTTCGTAGGAGGTCTTCATACCTTGAATCTCTAGTATAACAACGACAAGCACCTATGAAGGGAAGTTATAAAAATTAAAAAGTCTAAAAATCAAATTAAATTACAAATTGGAACCTAAATTGAAACTTAAATCTAAAAAAAAGCATAGCAAATTCTTGCCACACAAACCCAATTCCTTCACACACTAGATTATTAGGTCACATACCCTAGACTTAGGTTAGTTTGATCTATGATATTTTATGACATTCTGTGATATTCTATGATGTGATGTATATTTTACTTATTTTGTATACTAATTTAGATTGGATATCTAGGATTATTTATCTGTTAGACTGGATGGTAGAAAATTCTTTTTAGAACTAATGTTATCTTCTACAGGGGGTTGTGCTAAAAGGGACATCCATAATAACTTATATATAAATGTTATTTTCTTGCAAGTATGCTTAAGTCCCTAAGAATAGCCTAATAGAATAAGTGGGCTTGGCAAGCAACTAATGTTAAGCCCGTATGCTTGCAAATATAACTACTGATGTGTTGTTTGCATTTTCCTAACATTTGTTTTGCAAAGTTTAGGATTTATTTTTAGAACTTAAAATGTAATTTGATGCTTAGAATTAGGTTGGGTTCTACAGGGTCTAGGAATAGCAGGAGTTGACCCTACCAGCAGATGGGTGTAGAGGTGCCCTGTGAAGCCTAATGGAGGTCCCTAAAGAAGGAGACGATCCTGGAAAGAAGACCCCTGCAGATTTAAACTAGTAGATCCTTGCTAGGCTGTATAAGAGTAGAGCTCGACTGCTCATTTTATTTTTCTTTGAGGGTGTATTGTGGTACCTGTCTGCATTGGCTTGTTCTTTAATTTAAATCAGCTTGATTTTCTTCGGTGCACAATAGAATAAACATGCTTTTCTAGGTTCCTTTTTTGTGATGTGCTTTCTGTGATGAATTCTTGGATGTTAGGCTCTTAGGAAAACTAAATTTTCTGACCAATTTAAATTTAAACAACTAAAATAAAAATAAATAAACTTGAAACTTTACACATAAATTAAATCCCTAGGAATAACTTAAAATTAATTAGATATAATTAGCTTTTACGAACCATGCTAGCATCTTGTTTTAACTCAATGAATTGGGGACTTCACCTATTGCACATAAGTGGAATTTGACCTTTAAGAATGAGAACCGTCTTATGGAAGCCTTCTCTTCTTGATTTGGCTCATGAACACTTCTAATTGCATGTCAATTAGGCATAAAATGCATACCCTAAGACCTTAAATAAATCATGAGTCAAAACATCAAAAAGCAAAAAAAAAGTGTATTAGTTAAGTGCATATCATACCCTACATGATCCTAGAGATTAGGGACTGACTCTAGGTTCTTATATTCTTTGCTAAAATGTAATATCCCAACCATCTTGTATACATGAGACTTGGCATCATGGATTTAAAATTTATTTAGGTGGTGTTAGCTGGCTGTTGACCTCACTTTTGAAGGTGAGGACTCTTCTTCTCTATCCTAGACTTAGGAATCATCTAGAAACTAAAATCTCTTTAGTCATAGAACACTTCTAATGATTAGGTGAACACTAAACCTGAGCCTATAGACTTAGGAAGGTGTACCATAGGTTTAGACTATACTTTCGGACTAAGGGAACCTATCTATCTTATGGCCAAAGCCATGACCTATGCCTATCCACTCATCCAAATCAAACCTTAAACTAATACAATCAAGCCCCAAATTGAATTTATTTCATATCCAAGCTCCAAGCCAATATGATTTGAACCCAAACCCATCTTAATCATATATTCCAATCCCATGGACTCAACCCAAGGCTCCTTCAATTAAATAAAACCTAATTGATCTTCATAGAAGCACTTCAACCATTCAAATCCTTACTTAAAACCATTCCAAGATTCATGACTAATTTGATCAAACCCTTTCAATCAACGTAACCTAGCCCACTTGACCTAAAGGGTCTAAATGAGCCAAAATCCAATTGAATACAAATCAATTGCAATCAAAGCCATCAATCAATCTTAAATCACAACCCAACTCAATTTGACCCAATCCAACTCAAATTGACCCATTTAGTTCACTTCATCCAAAGTAACCTAAAGGACCCATTTGATCTAAACTCAAAACAAATCCAAATTGGATTAAATCAACCCATTCAAAACCTTCAACAATTATTATTGATCGCCCTTGATTATTCAATTACAATCAATGGGGACAATCCAAGCTAATTTGATCACTTGACCCAAATTGACCCAATTAGCCTACGTGAACCAAATTTAACCAAAATTTATTTTAAAACCAATTGGTTGAAACCATTACTTCCAATCAATCATGAATTATGTATTGAATATGATTTGACCATTAATTGAACCTAGCCAAGTCAATTTGACCCCTTTGACCCAAGTTAACCCAATTTGTCCTAAAGGGCCAAATTTAGCCAAATGATAATCCAATCCAAATTGATTCAAACTAATGACTCAAATCAATCACAAATCAATTGTTGAACATGATCAAGCCCTTGATTGAAACCATTTTGATCAATTGAACCCAATTGGCCCATTTAGTCAAAATTGACCTAAAGGTTTAATTGATCTAAATCATTCCCAAATCCAAATTAATTGAAATCAAAACCTATAATCATCTTCCAATCATCAATTGAATCTAAACCAACCCCTAACCCAAGCCAATTTAGTAAATTTGGCCAAATTGGTCAACTTAGCCCATTTGACCCAAATGAGTAAAATTTGAATCCACCATAAATTAAATCAAACTAATTGAACCTAAACATTCCAAATCATCATTTGAACTGACCCAACCCTTGGTTTGACCAAAATTGACCAATTGGTCAACCTAACCCAAGTTGATCCAATTTGACCTACATGGGTCAAATTGGGCCAAAACCAACTAAAGTTGACATGACCCATCCTTGGGTCAGCCCAAATCAAACCCAACCCACCTTGAACTCGAATTAGTACAAAACTCATTAGGTTAACTCCTCCAAATGGGATAAAATCTCCATTTGGATGGTCAAAGCCACGCCTCCCCTTGGCATCAACCTTAAGCTCAAATGGGACATGAGGACCACTAGTTCACCTGACCCAAAGCTGATTAGGTTAGTCATGAGACAAATAGAGGTGAGCTAACCCAAATTGGCCCATTGGAACACTTGGAGGAGGTGGTACACTCCACCTTAGCCCTTGCCAGCCCACTCCTTGCCTTCAACCAACCAAGGTGCACCACCTTAGCCCACCACAGTCATCCCCAGCCGCCTGTGCTGGCCGGACGACTACCAAAAGTTGAGGCAATCCTAGCCATTAGATTGATCGAGGAGGAGAGTATACTCCTCCCATCTAATTTCAAATACACATAGAGCTTCAGTGAGTCAAGACGAGTTTCCCCAGAGCTTTCTCGACCTCCCTTGAGCTTCCCATTACCGACAAGACCAAACTCAAGCACAACAGAGCCTCTGCTCTCTCCAACTCCACCTAAACTCCACCAAATTTGAATTAACTTCACCCACACCTTCCTCAAGATCCATCAATCCAAAACTAATTGATTCAAGAACCAAAGATAACTGCTAGACCAATTTTGGTGACATTTCTGGCGATGCTTGGTCCAGAGAGCCACCTGCGGGGAGGCAAGTCACGAGCTTCTCAACGGGGCTTCATCTCTTCAAGGAGAACCTACCTCAGTTGTTGGCCTACCGATCTTGAGCTCTAGCAAGATAAATTCTAGAAAATCATAGAAATCCCCTAAGGTGTTGGTCTTTCGCAAAAGAAATCATAATTCCATGCATTTTTTATTGTAGGATCTCCTTAGATCTAACCCTTGAACATTTGAGTCAATCCCAATGCCTTACGAGCTTCGGCATGCTCAGATCGAGAAGGAGGGCAGACGGTGTCCATCTTCATTGCTTGAGGAATGAGGGATCATCCGTCATCCATTTTGCATGATTAGAATGGACATCCATGATTTAATCCACTCATTTAATCTGATTTATTCTACTAAGAATCATGGGATTAATCCCCCATAGTTTGATTTGAGATCGGATGGCAAGGACGAAAGCATGTTCGCTGCTACTAACTTAGCTTGCCGTGTCGGACAGTTTAAGTTTCCAATCTCACAGCACCACGTGGAATGCATTGCCATATCAACTTCCATGTGGTACTGACGGGATTAGAGATTAATTAAGGTTTAAAATAAATTTAAATACCCTGAACTTCAAAACTTCATAATTAATTGTATAAAAATCTTAAAAATTTGAGTAAACCCATTTTGGAAAGGGTAAACAAAGGAAATTTCAATAAAAATAATTTCTCTATGCTTTGAATAGTTGATAGAGCTTAAATATAGTTAATCTTTCCTTAATTAACTTAATTAAGCCTTAATTACTTGGCCAATTAATCTCAAATTTGAAATTATGATTAAGTGGGATGTCCTCTATCTCCAATAATTTTCTTAGGATTATTGGCTAGGTAATTAAGAGAATTTTAAATTCAAACCCTAATCACCCTCGTTAAGTAATTTAATAATTATCAAAAACACCGAATAGTAAAAATTAAGCAATTAATGATTATTAATCATCAATTAAAAGTGAAATGGTAAGGGGGAATAATTTGGACCTCTTTCTTGATTGTTTTCACAAATCCATTTCCATAATGAGAGTAATTAATTCATAATTTAATTAAGACTCTATTATTCCATTAATTATGAAATCAAATGAAATTAAAATGGTAATTAGATCAGATAATCTAATTTGAATTTTTAGGATCCTATTTATGTGTTTAATAACATAAAGACTCTTAAGGAAATTATGATTAACCCATAGGTGTCAAAAAATCATATAAGTACTTAATTAGATTCTTTAATTTAATTAATATTTAATTATAAGCCTCACTCCATGAGGTCCCAAAGTGCATTGCAATTTTAATTTCTCATTGGCATACTATTGGAGGCTTATGGTTAAATGACTATTCAAATTTAAAAAGCATAGGAAAGGGGTAATAAATCATTTGCTTAATGACTCAACTTAATTAGCCCAAAAAAGTAACTTAATTATCTTTCCTTAAGCACATAAAATCATTCACATGGGATGGGATAAAAATAGCAAATGTTTCTCCTCTTTAAGATTTATAACCTTAATCCAAAATCAAATTCCATAAGAAGCTTAAGGTTATGATTAAATGATTTTATTTAAAGTGATTGTCCTTAGGAATTAGTGTGGTTGAATGAATTATGTGGAAGTGTTCAACTATTCCATTTCAATTATCATTAATGTTGTATTCCATTTGATATCATACATTCATTCTTTCAAAATAAAAATATTTAATTGAATTTACTTATGTGAAAGTTGCATGTACTGGATTAAGCTCATTATATGTGTGGCTATTATCACTAATAAATTTTAAAATTATTTTTAAAGTTAGAAATTGATAATGAAAATTTGGATTGATATTATTTATGAATATTACATAATATTTGCACATGCTTATAATCTAAACATGTTAAAGTATTGTTTTGCCTTTTGATTCATGTATGGGTGGTTTACATATGTTTGAATGTTAATAAGTATATAGTCTGGACATCCTAAGAATATGAGGCTTAAGTAGCCCCAAAGAGGTCTTAGATTACCTCACTTCCATGGTTAACAAAGGTACACACATATTTAATTTCATTCTTATGTGCACTCTTACAAGAATTTGGATATAACTTTACTTTACATGTGTAAATAATTCAACCAAAATATAATCTGTTCATGATTTTCATTCTCATAATTGTGTGTAGATTCATATGTAGTTAAGATAGTAAATATATAGTATAGACATCTCAGGAATACAAGGCTTTAAGTAACCCCAAGGAGATCTTAGATTATCTCACTTCCCTAGTTTAAACAACAATAGGTACTTGCTTAAAACTTTATTACATGTGTGTGTGTATTTAATTAATGAATGAAGATCTCTCTTTATATCAAAATATATGCATTCATAATCATTTAAGTGTGCCAAAATACATTCCATGTATAGATATGTTAAGTCTTAAATCATACACATGATCATCGATGATGAAAAGGAATGGTTCAACATTATCTATGTGATGGAAATTCAACTTCATTAATCTTAAGATGCCTTTCATGTTAGATATGATTCTTTATAATTAATCCAAACTTAGGATTAATAAAACATTTAATAAATCATTCAATAAAAGAAAATCAATTCATAATAATATGCTTTAGAAAATAATTTAAGGTAGGGATGAAGGAGGTTAAGCTTCTTTCTTCTCTTTACACTGTTTAGATCTTAAGTAAATATCAAATGAAATAAAAGAAAATACAAACTAAAATTCACAAATCCTCTAAAAATTTTGAAATGGAACCACCCTAAATGTTTAACTTTAGCAATTCCAGATTTTAGACAATCATAATTCAAAAGCCTAGCTAAGACATATCACACTAAGCCTAAACACACACATTAGAATGCTAAGTTTCGACTTCAAGCTCTAAGTTAGGACATTGTATATAATGATGTGATGTTTAGTTTATGATGTAATATTTTAGACTGTATGTTAGGCCATTCTTAGCCTAAAGTTATTTTCTATAGGGGATTATGCTAAAGGGGCTACTAAAATAAATATAAATGCTTCTACTTGCAGGGTGCTTAGCCCCTAAACATAATCCATAATTAAGACATGTGGGCTTGGTTACCCATGTACGGGGTACTAAGTCCAAAGTAAAAAATATGACTACTTGGGAATGTATGTTTATTTAACTAACATCTATTCTTGAAGTATAGTTAGATTTACTTTCCATAAAATATAATTTTACAATAGGAATTAGGATTAGTTCTATAGGGATTAGGATGAGTAGTGGTTAGAAGGCATAGTCCTGGGAGGCCTTGTGAAGCATTGGAGCATAATCAAATCAAGAAGAAAAGAAAGGAGGAAGAGAGGATAAGGAATGAGGATTCTTATAACATTTAATTTAATTCTAAATTGTAATATTCTTTTATAATCTGAGTTGTATAAGGGTAGATCTTAGCTACCTAATTTTCTCTTTTTTGGGGTGTACGGCAGTACCCGGATGCATCAACCTTTTATTCTTTTATGGTAATCTAACTTTTTGAATGTTATGTTTAGATTGTGTAATAGAAATTACATCTTCTTCATATTTTTTTAAACTTGATGATTGAATGTGTGGCCTAGATGCGGTAGGATCTTAGGACAAAATTTATTTTTCTTCCCAATTAACAACTCATAATTAAAAATTTAAAATAACTCACAACTTAATTTTAAAGCTTAGGATATAATCAAGATAATTAAAAGATTTACCAACTTCTTAGCTAAATGTTGAATATATAACATCATGCATATCATTTTATGTCACTCTTGAATATGGAAGGTCTCCATTCTTGCACTTTAAGGAATGCTTGACTTGTGAGAGTGCCCCCTTATGGTTGAGAATTCTTCCTCACTCTCTGATTTGGCCAATAACTCAATTTCATCATAAATTTTAGCATAAAATATCCCAAGCTTTTGTCAAAAAATATTGCATCAAAATGATATAAAATTTGTAAATATTTTACATTTAGACTAAGTCATATGCTCGTACCAAATATGATCTAGTCTCTTAGGGAGTGAGTTTAGGACTTTAGTATTTTTCAAATTAAATAACAGTTTAAGCCATCTTACAATTACATAAGATTGGCCTACATGGATTTGAAGTGTAGGAGGTGTTAGCTAGTAACCCATCAAGGCAGTTGTAAGTTTAGAAGAGTCGGGATGGGTTTACCCTCTCTTATGGAGGTAAACTATTATATCCCATCTTCTGCTTAGATTTAGATCGTGCTTTCAGCTTGTGCTAAGGCATTCTAGATTTAGGATCTGAGGTTTCTTATTTTCTTTGGACTACGAGTATAAATCCTCACCTCTTAGGCATTTTCACAATCTGGTGTTGATGGATTATAAGCCCTAGTATTCTAATAAAATTTCAATTCAAATGAAAATAAATCTCTCTTTCAAATATGTAAAGCCTCACTATAAGGTAAATTGGAGTACTCAGTAGGTTTCCTAGTATCATGAGTGCTCCATACTCATCTTCCTTTGGAATCTAAAATAAGTATTTCCCAATTAAACATTCCCATTCGATCTTCCAAAATATCCAATCTTTTGATGGTATAACCTTGAAATCTTTAGAGATAATTGATTGACTACTTTATAATCAAGAGTATTCTTAGGAAATCCCCATTTCCTAAGATATAATAAACTATAAGAGCTTACTTCCATATGAAACTAAATAACTCGACATGAAATAAACCCTGCTTTAGTTTTCCATGTAAAGTAAGAGAGAAATCTCTGGTATATATGAAGACCCATCTATCTTAGGAGTCCTTTTCAGGTGACTAGGTTCATTGTACGGTGATGTTTCCATCTTTTGAGATGGTACTTTATACCTCAATATCATACCCGATCACTTCAATGAGCCCCTAAGATCTACATGGTGTCCACCCAACATCCAAAATAAAACACCACATTGGAAGCCCTTCCAGGTGGGCTATAAGTCTAGAAGAGTCAGGGTTAGGTTTAATCCATGAAATGAGAGGAATGGTCAATAATTCCCAAATGTGAAACTAGATCGAGCCTCTAACTTACATCAAAAGTAATTATAGAATTACGATTTAAAGAATCTTATTAGAGTAAGTCTTCAACCCTAGGCATTTCTATAATCTTGTGCTGTTAGAATCTAAGTCTTAGATTTCTATAAATTGTTAACTCAAAATCTCATTGAAATTAAATTCCAAAATTTGAATACACTATGCATCCTAGTATCAACAGGCATTTTTTACTTCATCCTGATTGGCTTCCAAAAATAAGTCTTTCCACTTTGCAGCATTGCCAATTGAAATTTTAGATTATTATTTCCTTTGGAAACCAAGTTAGAAATCCATAAAAATAATAGTTTACTTCTTTAATCGAGAGTATTCTGAAGAAGAGATCCTTTGTTCTTAAGATGTAATTAGCTATAAGGGCTTTCCCTTATAGGGAACCATGAACCTAGTTTAAAATAAATCATGTTCACCTTCCCATGTAGTTCAGGGGAAAACTCTTTAGTACATTAAAGATCCATTAGCCTTAGGAGTCTTTTATTAAATGATCAAATTCATTATAAGATAACATGTTTATGTTTCAAGATAATATGTTTACTCCATAATGATGCATTTGATCATCCAAATAAGAAATTCCTAAAACTTATGTGGTCTCATAAATTTTTCCCACAAAAACTACATTTGACATCAACTTCTTTGCTCTATTTAAGTCATCAGGAATTAAGTTTTACTATGGGTGTATTTCTTTTAGCTGCCCTGCAAATTAGTTAAGGCATTCACGAGGCACATTAAATTTAGTTTTAATACTTAGCATTTATACGGTCACAGACAACTTAGCGTGGTTCATGCATCATTCCCACAATGGTCATTATAGTGCCTTTAGTAGGTCATAGAACTTTTGAGCTTATTTATTTGGTGGCTCCACCTCTATAGGGTACTCAACTCTAGTAACATCATAGATCATTATTTCATAAGTTTGGCTAGAATTATATTCACATAAAGTTCTATATCAACATGTGGCTCCACTTATTGAGGCATCACTGTCAATATCAACATGTGGCTCAAACTCATCATTTGAAGACCAAAACCAATTATTTGATAGAACTCTAATCTAACTTCATCTAGTGTTAAGAAAGCTAATTCTTGTGCCTCACACATAGACACCAAAAATTCCCTTTAAAAATGTAAGAAAGAAGTTGAGATAACATGTGTATGAAGTGCATAACACCACTTAGGAGTCCAATAGTTAATTTTTTTCTACTAAGATGAAATTTATTGTCCATCCATGATCATTCACTACGAATATGCATGAGCTAGGTAAATTGAAAAAAATATGAGAATTCAATTAACATTCTATCTCGATTAAAAAGTAGTAATGATTGCATAATAAATAGCTAATTTCATGTAACGCCATAAGTGTCTAAGTTCTTTGCTACTAATTTTTTTACAACTTTTTGGTAGTCAGCCATAGTAGTCTATAATCGCCAAATTTATTTTTAATTACAAAATTGAAACTAAACACATATTATGAAATTTAAATAAACCAATCAAAATTTTGCTAATCATATAGTTAATAATTTTACTATTGACCTCACTTTTGGAGTGAGGAGTCAATCTTCTCATCTTAGATCTAAGAGTCTTCTAGACACTAGATTCTTCTTAGTCATAGGGCACTTCTAGTGACTAAGTGAGCACTTAACCAAAACCTAGGGACTTAAGAGGATTCACCATAGGATTAGGCTATGTCTTAGGACTAAGGAAATCTTGCTACTCTATGCCCTAACCCATGAATTATGCCTAACCTTAAGTCTTGAACCAACTTCAAATCAATGTAAAACTAAACCTAAAATCAAACCAAACCAATTCAATCTAGTATCATATCCAAACTCTATGCCAAAATCAAACCCATCTTAACCTTATGATTAAATACTATGGATTTGACCTCAAACCCCCCTCAATCAAACCAAGCTCAATTGATTTTCTTAAACCATTCAAATCACCATCTCAAACTCTTCCAAATGTTACAATCAAGCCCATTGATCAAAATTAACTCAACCAACCCAAGCTAGCCCATCTGAACACAAAATGTCCAAATGAGCTAAAATCTAATTAAACCCAAATTAATTACAATCAAAACCAACAATCAATCCTAAATTAATTTTCAAACTCAATCAAACTCAATTCAACCCAAAACTAACTCAATTGACCCATTAGGCTCACTTGACCCAAAGTGACCTAAAGGACCCATTTGAACTAAACTCCAATTCAACCAAAATTGGATTGAATCAAACCAACCAAAACCTCTTATATTGATTGTTGATCATCCTTGATTGATCAATTACAATTAATTGGGTCAAACCAACTCAATTCAATCACTTGACTCAAGTTGACCCAATTAGCCTACATGAACCAAAATAAATCAAACTTCATTCCAATGCAAATCAATTAAAACCAATGATTCCAATCAATCATAAACCAACCCTTGAATATGACCTGACCATCAATTGAGCCAAACCAAGCCCAATTGGCCCTTTGACCCAAGTTGACCTAATTTGACCCGAAAGGCCAAATTGGGCCAAATCAAATTATAATCCAAATTTATTACAACCAATGATTAAAATCCATCTTAAATTGATTATTGAAGATGACCAAGGCCTCCATTAAACCCAATTTGACCAAGTCAACCAATTTGACCCACTTAGCCCAAATTGACCTAAAAGGGTCAAATTGAGCTAAATCATTCCTAAATCAAAATTAAATGAAATAAAATCATGCAGTCATCACCAAATGATCAAGTAAACCTAAACCAACACCTAACCCAAGATAATTTGGCTAATTTGACCAAATTAGTCAACTTAGCCCATTTGACCCATATGAACCCAAATGAGTCAAATTCAAATTTAATGGAAAGCAAACCTAACTAATTGAACCAAAACATCCCAAATACTCATTTGAACTTAACCCAACCCTTGCTTTGATCCAATTTGACCAATTGGTCAACTTGATCGAACCTAGCCCAATTTGACCTACATGGGTCTAATAGAGCCAAACCTAACTAAATCAACTCCAAACCCATTCAAACTTGGCATGACTCATCCTCGGGTCACCTTGGATCAGTCCAAATCCAACCCAACCAAATTCCAACCCAAATTGACCCATTACCCTATGGGTAAATCTCTCAAAATGAGATAAAGTCCATTCTTAGATAGTCAAAATCTTAAGCACCAAATAGAGATGAATACAATAAGCACACCTAAACCAAAACTGTATGGGTTAGCCATGGGCCAAGTAGAGGTGAGAGCTAACCCATTTCCTCCCATTAGCACACATAAGAAACCCAAGGACAGCCACGTTAGGTCTTGGCAGCCCACTTCCTTCACTCACCCACTCAAACTAGGCTACCTCACTGATTCCCTACTACCCACGGCTGCCTGCGTCAGGCAGCCACCTGCAAATTGTAGAGAGCATCCTAGCCATCGGATTGAAGGAGGGAGGGGGCATACTCCCCTAATTTTAATTCAAAATGACACATTGAGCATCCTCAGAGCACATGAAACCCAAGACGACTCTCTAGAGCTTTTTGCATGTTCCTAGAGCCTCTCCATCATCAAAAATCCCAAACCTGTCACCATTCTCAAATTAACTTTACCCATACCTTCATCGAGCTCCAATGAGGAGAAACTAATTGATTCTCGATAGAATTGAGCATCGAAGACAACTTCAAGCCTAACTTTGATAAGTTTTTAGGCCATGCTTGTTCCATAGAGCCACTGATGAGAAGGCAAGGTACATGCTTCTCAGCAGGACTTCATCTCTTCAAGACAAAGCTACTTGGTCAGTTAACCACCGTTCCTGAGCTCTGGTGAGGTAAATTCTAGCAAACCATCAACTTTTTAATTTTTCTAGGCCTTTGTGAAAGACATGGTGATGTCATGTGATTTCCACCATTAGATCCCTCTAGATCTCTTCCCTAAAACTTTTGGAGTCGATCCTGAACCTCCAAAAGCTCTGGGGAACTCAGATCGATCTATGGAGGGAAGATAGTATCCATCTTCCATTACTCAGGGGATGAAGGATCATCCGTCATTTGTTCTGCATGATTGGAACAGATGGCTGTGATTTAATCTGCTAGCATCACTTAATTTTTTTTTTTTTAGGGAAACCCCATTATACGGGGGTATTTTATTGCCACAAAAAAAAAGGTTACAAGATCCTTAAAGGGGATAAACTCCGAAACTACTGCTCAAAGAGCTACAATCAGCCTAAGGATAAATCCCCAACTAAGTACAACCAAGAGCAAAAGAAAACATTAAAGCAATCAAAAGATACAAGATGATTAACATAATAAGCTAAAGAAAAGATAAGGCCAAAGCTCTGATGGTTGTAGGAGTGCTTGGTAATATGGAGCAAACCTGCAAGATAAAAAGAGAGAAACACCCAAAGTTATAATAAGAGAGAGATTAGAAGCAGTTAAGGTAATCTGAACAAAAGATAGAAGAAAATAGTATAATGTGAGTATGATAATAAGAAAATGGGATAGAGAAGGCTCAGCTCAATCACACCATGTTGGGATGCAAATATGAGCATCCAAACTTTAGTGAAGGGTTACATCACGAGCTACTACCAAAAAAAGGGTGAGAACATCACAAAGCCAACAAACCATGAGAAGGAAGCACCCAGGTTGTTGATATTCTTGTGAGCTTTATTACTTGCAAACCTAAGCAAAATCATATCTAAAATATATAGGTAATTGCTAAGAGCTGAAGGATAAGGAGTCTCATTCAAGAGAATTATCATCAATATAGCCATCTTGACATGAGAATACATAAACATAAGTGAGTGAGCCATCTTTGCGAATCTGAATAGCCATGTTGGGAAGAATTTGTTCAAACATATAATCCCTCGATAAGATAATTACAGAGGATACTACTAGCTGAAAATCTGTTAAATAAGTCGATGAGCCTATAGTTAACACCATCCCAATCACATGGTATATAAATGAATCTTCAGAAAACAAGAAAGCATCCCTTTGTTAATATCCGAGAAAGCAATAGTAAAGAAATACGATAGCTCAACACAAGGAATGAGCGCAATCAACCGAGTTAGCACCGAGAAAGAGCAGTTAGAGTAGCGGCTCAATAGCGGCATTAATCACCATTCAAATAATCCAAGATAATCAATCCAAAAGCGGGAGCAAAGAAACCTCCAAGATAGGCAAAGACTAAAGTGGCCATAATACCCTTCTTTCGAATAAGCTCATCAAGATTGAACCAACCGATAAAAGAGGTAGCGGTGATGCAAATTAGAGAAAATAAGAGATAAATAGTACGCGAAGCCAACCAACCCAACAAACTAATACAACATTGGAACCCCATAAAAGAAATCAACAAGTGAATAAAAGTGAGGCTCAACATTAAAATCTAGAAAAGCGACAATAGTTAAGGAAGATAAGATAGGAAATTACAAATTGGCGGAAAACTCCTCAATCGTAGGCAATAGTAGATAAACGAAAAATTAAGGCATATAGACAGGTTATCCGAAGGTAGCAAAAGCACAGAAATCACTAAAAGCCCTCAAATGACAATTGCGGAACATCTTTCGGGTCATGAGACCACAAATGTTACAACAAAAGAGAGAGCCAAACGAGGAGACAAGTAAAAATAGAAAAATAAATCTCCAGGACAAGAGATAACCTAAACAGCAACTATCAGAGTAAGCAGTACCCACAATCCCAGTAGATACACAATGGTAATCCCTTGAAAACTCCAAACTCGATCATGGGAAGCAAAACCGAAACGACAAGACTAATATAGAAAAAAATAACACAATTCCATTCACGTAAATAGATATTAAAGTAGAGATGGGATATCCCAATCAAAATAAGCGCAATAAAAGCAAAATGCTTCAATAGCAATCCTAAGAGCAAGCAGTTCATCCTCATTCGGATTAATAAACCACCCTGAAAGGTAAATTAGCAAATTCCGGTTTAAATTACCACGAACTTATAGCGATTAAAGTCTGCAGGATTAAGAGATCTAGGATAATGTCAAAGTAAACAAATCCGATTGAAAATCGGAAAAGTTACCACATAAGGAACATTCATAACGCGGACTATCCCAATTCAATTACAATCTTTGGAGAAATACCCCACGGCTTGACATAATATATCATTGAGTATACAAACCATATGTTAAGATCCATTAGAGCTTGATTAGCGATGAACAATACTAGCAGTAGTAAAAGGGATATTATAGCAAGGAACAACAGTAGCCCAGGGACAACTAATCAGATAAACTAA
Organism: Cymbidium sinense; assembly: GCA_021442155.1. Taxonomy (NCBI): domain Eukaryota; kingdom Viridiplantae; phylum Streptophyta; class Magnoliopsida; order Asparagales; family Orchidaceae; genus Cymbidium; species Cymbidium sinense. The sequence goes on along the minus strand of CM038214.1, from coordinate 52,768,296 downwards.
ATCCACAAACATCCAAGATCTTAAGACATCAACTGGCAACATCAGATTACAATACTTCTCAAAGAAATGACACTCCAATCCAAGAAGGTAACCAAGCCCATTAGATGCGATTACAAAATAAACAATGGTAAATATGATTCACCACGAAATGAGCGCAATCCCAATAATCATAATCGAAGTCACTCCCATGAGAGCAACTAATGCAACATTGTAAGCAAAAAATATAAAATAAGAAGATGATTCCAAGTAGACATCATTACCAGAAATTTTAAGAAAATAAAGGTCCAAAACCAGAACTTGCTAAGGCAGTAGTAGACAAGATGGCAAAAGACAGAGGAAAAGCGGGAGGCGGCGAGAAAAAATCTCTGACGGCACCATAGTGATGAAAAAACCAAATCAACAAACAAATCAACAAACAAATCAACAAACAACCATGACAGGAAACCTCCAAAACCCAAAACACAATTAAACCTAATCCATTCCAGTATAAGGATTTCAGACCAAAACAATCATTAAAAGAGACCCAAGAATTACAATTTCTTCCCTTGGAGGAAAGCGAGCTGAGGTTAGACATTATATAAGCAAGATGACACTGTAAAATCGAAGCCCAACAACCAACCAAACTCCTTTCAAATAAGATGGAACCTTATGAATAAGGCCTTTAAGGAGGAAGAGTCCCAAGGAATGTAAGCATTAGCCAAAAAATACTATAATCAAGAAATAAAAATGCAACCAAAGATAATGCACACTAATCCGATGCCTAGAGTCAACATAGTTAGAAGAATGCTCCAAGCCTTATTGTCAGGAGAAAAGTCGGTGAGTTAGTATAAAAATCTAAACCCATCGAGTAGATAACTTCCTCCAAAGAATGTTAATTCTATCGCTTAGTAATCAATGAAATTAAAGTCCCAAGAAGTTATAAAACAAAACCCAAGGCTAGGTTCCAATTCAAGAGATTAATGTATATAGTTCAACATCCGCCATAAAAAAAAATGCCAAAACATAAATCTTCCAACTAAAGGAGAAGGGGTGAGGCGGAAGTCATAGCAAAGAGCACAAGACAAAGAATGATATCTGAGGAGTATCCATAAAGAACACAAGGAAAAAAAATTAGAAAAAGAAAAAAAGGCAAAGAGGAGAATTAGATTCTGAGGTAAAGGAAGTTGTCCAAGTTAACCAGCCACGCAAGTATTTGGGTAATGTAAATTGATCAAAGAAGATGATCGCCTAATCTACCCAGATTTGCAAGGTAATCAAGACAAAGTACCTTCACGCCAAACATGAGTGATGGTAAAATTCAGTTGAGAGAGAAGAACCCTAGTTTGCTTGAGGAGATAATACAAATAAGCTGCTCATATTGGTAGAAGTCAAAAGATCAATCAAGAAAGAGCATCCACCTCTATCCAAATATTGAGCCACCATTTTGAATACAAATTTCTAAAGCTTTGTGGACTGCCATAAGCTCAGTGTAAGGAACAATGCTGGAAATAAGGGGATAAGAAAAAGCACAAAGGACAATGCCCTTAGAGTCCCTGAAAATGCCACCACAACTAGAGCCATTATTAGAGACAGAGCTGTCAGTATTAATTTTAATAATATGATCAAGAGGTTTCTTCCAAAACCATTCTATCATTTCGATAGTATCTAAGCAAGTTGAGCCCAGCTTATTAAATGTGATTTACGCCTTCTTTAAAATGTTCAGATGAATTAAATTGGTTTAAATAATTCACAAATTTTGTTTTAGTTCTAGCAATAATCCTCATGTGATTCATAAATCCCAATGATGTTTAGCATCATTACGGTCCATCCATATGAACCAAATAAGAGTAATGGCGATTATGATTTTAATATGACCTTTAATTGCATTGTCAAAGTAAACTCAAGAAGTTGATATAAATTAAAAGAACAATTAAAATTGACAATTGAATAGATCGTCATACCAAATCCAAATTTTAGAGGCAATAGCCCCATTAATAAAAAAACATGGTTAACATTCTCAATATGAGAACAACATTGACATTTGGAGGGTAAGTAAAACCCTTTACCCCACAACAAAGAGTCAACAGAATAAAGGTTTTAGGATACGCCAAGTTAGACAGTAAGAAGAGGGATATTATTATTCCAAATTTTGGAGAACACAATAGAAGAATCACGAGTGTCTTTAGTGTGAAGCCACACATTTTAAGGTTGAAATCCCCATTATGAGATAGCTTAAAGATAATCGATCATTATTGTTAGAGTGATAGGAATATTAGTAATCATATGTAAGAAAGAAAATAGAATAAAGAATCTTACTAGTATTCCACTTGTGGTTTTGCCGTAATGAATTAACTCTAAGAGCGAGGTGTGGAGTGAGTAAGTCATCAATGGATCCACAACCACTCCAGGTCTTGCCAAAAGAAGGAATGAGTTTATGCCCCGTGAGCATCTTCTCCAGAGAATCCCCGATTTAAAGGGACAAATGAGAGGATGTTTACCCGGCAATATTTGGAAGTCATGAATTTTGCCCAAAGACTATTGTTGCTCCACCAAAGTTTGTAGGAAAAGGCATTGATTACTTCTTTAATGGATTTACAACCCGCACCTCCCTCTTCAAGAGTACCACAATTTTTGGACCAGGATGACCAGTGCATCCTTTTAGAGGACGTATTGGTTCCCTAAAAGAATTTGTTTAATAAATGCTCAATTCTATTGATGGTAGAGTTGGTAGGCACAATGGTTTGGAGAAGATATATAGGCATGGAATTTAGAGTGCTCTTGATCAAGGTACCACCAAGAGAGTAAATGAAATTCCCAAACCGGTTTGTTAGAAATTTTCTGAATTAGATCATCAAAAAGGTGTGATCTTTTATGGCCTTTGTAGAGCGGAGCCCCAAGGTAATTAAGAGGGAGTTGATTTTGCTTAAAATTAGTAATTTTGGATATTTGGTTAAGTCTATTAGGTGGAATCTTAGATGAAGGAAAAACCGCATTTTCCTTCATTAAGAAAAAGGCCACTAACTTTACCAAAATCATTTAGAAGGTTCTTAATGGTTTTAACATGATGAAGGGAGCTGCAGAAGATAATGAAATCATCCAAAGCTAAGATGAGAAATAGGGAAGCCACCATGAGTTTTAAAAGACATATTGGGATTATTAGCGAAAGATTGTTAAGGCTCCTTGACAGTATTCAATAGCGATAAAAAAGAGAAGGTGATAGTGGGTCACCTTGCCTCAAACCATGGCTAGAAGGAAAGAAACCTAAGGACTCACCATTCAAAATAATAAAACCGACATCCGTGATACACCTTTTTATAACTGATAAATCTATCGAAAACCAAACAAATTCAGATTTGAAAGAGAAACTCCCATGAGAGATTGTCAAAGGCTTTAGTGATGTCCAATTTGAATAAGATGTTGCCTGCCTCTAGAAGGGACATTAATGTCATGAACCAGTTCTTGCACAAGAAGAATATTATCCGATATTAATCTATTTTAACAAAACCGTTTGATTAGGGAGATGATTTTAGGAAGCAAAGAGCTAAGTCTATTGTTTATTAATTTAGCAATAAGTTTTTGAAAAAGGTGCAAAGACGACGGTCTCCAAGATTCGTGATTGCTAGTTTTGGAAATAAGGACAATAGAAGTGCTAGAAAAGTATTTGGGTATAGGATTGCCATCAAAGAAATCACAAGATCAACTAAGTCGGTTTTAATAAATGACCAACAATGAAAAGTGGGTTGTATAGCCGTCGTGACTAGCAAATGTAATTGTTCATGTTCTTAAGAGTATTACTAATCTCCTCCTCGGAAGGACACCTAGTGAGTAAATGATTGTCCTCACTATTAATCATAGAGGGGATAAGATGAGTGTTTGATAAAGTTTCCAGCAACGGATTAGAATTTAATAAAGTTTGGAAATGATGAATGACGAATCCTTAATATCATTGTTATCTATCCATTCACCATTGGAGTTCTTAATTTTCTTAATCGAGTTTAAGGCTCTCCTTTATTACAAATGGCATGAAAATACCGGTGTCACCATCGAATATGCTTGCTTGCGGCTTTTGACGCCAATAGGTTTCTTCCATGTTTTGATAATTAGCCAAGGTATTCTTGGCAATGTTCAACTCCTCTAGTTTACTGGGATCAGTGGAGACAACCTCTTCAAGAGAACAAACCTCTTGTTCCATAGCTTTAAGATTTGTGAAAAGGTTTTTGAAAATGTGTTTGTTCCACCAATTGAGATTTTGTTTAAGTCTTTTGAGCTTTAGCCAGAGACGAGTCATACCTTGAATTATCCCGGAAAACAAATATCCATCCAGTGAGAGACATTGGTGAAGTCACTATGTTGGGTCCACATATTTTGAAATGAAAGGAGAGGGAGTAGACGGTAGGGGGATTTTGGAAGGAAATCAAGAGAGCATGGTCGGACAAAGTTTTGCTCAAATGCTCAACGTGGGCCAGATTGATCGAGAATTAAAGAGGGTCCCATCTACGCCAAAGTCTAGAGTTGTGCCACGTAATTAGACCCGTGAAACCAATGTCAATCAAATTGCAATCCAGGATCATATTTGAGAAGTCCTCCATGGAATGAAGGGGGAGAACATCCTCCCCTTCTTTCCAAGATATGATAGTATTGACCTCCAACCAACCGGGAAGGTTAGGAAGCAAGGTGTAAGTGATTCCAAAGGAGATTCCTACCTAACTCTATTACAAGAAGCATAAAAAAGAGCCAAAAGCGATAAATCACCTAAGGAGATTTTGACATTAACCAATTGGTTAAGATCATCAATGATGGAAATGGTGATGGAGTTGTGCCAAAAGCACCAAATTTTATTATTAAGATTGAAGAAGAAATTATGAAAACCAAGGGATCTAGCGACAAAGCGCAATCTTAGAAGAATTAATGAGAGGTTCAATAAGAACAAGTAACTTAATATTATGGATACGAATAAAGACTCTAACACGATTGTGGACGGAAGAGTCCCACAGGATATTCCAAATAAGAAAATTAATCATAAGGAGACAACCAAAAGGGAAAAGAAGAAAGAAAGGAAAGAGAGAAAAGAAATGATGCCACATTACTTTTTGGGGTGGAAGAAGAAAGTGGTTCTATTGAAATTATTATTAGAAATTTTAGCTTTGTAGGGTTTTTGTGTTTAACAATTTGAAAAGGTCTATCATAATCCAAATGATCTCCATCTGAAAGAGATTGATTTTTGAGTTCCGGAATAGTAGAAGGATCTAACAATGTTTTAGAAGGGGATTTCACCTTCTTCCTATCGGATAGAGTGTGAGAAATTTAGTTCAATTGTTGATTATCACTCAATAAAAATAGAGAGGAAGTTCTATCACCGTAATACAAATATCTTTCTCAATATGTTCAAGGCATAGGGTCATCATTGTTTTGGTCCGTTATATGATTCTCATTCAAATTGTTTAGTTGGTGTCCATATAAGGCTACCATTCAAATTTTCAGGGATTTAAATGTAGCAAAGAGCTATCTTGGGAAACCGATTGTTAACAAGGGTGAGGTTAGGTAAAATGTCATTGATATGTCACACCCCTCAATGTGCTTTAGTACCAAGGTCGAGTGTTTTCCACTAGACAAATCAAGAGTTGGTGTGTGGGAAGGAGAGGTTTTTTTGAGTATCTTTAGGCACATATGCTAGAATAGTGGTTTTCCCAGTTCCATTAATGATAGTCTTATTTTGTGGTAAATTTTTTCTGAGATTAGGATGAAGCACAAAGCATTCTGAGTGGTCGTGCCCGTGGATCTTGCAGTGAGTGCAAAAGACAGGAAAGTTTTGAATTTGACTTATATATCCAAATTTTTGAGCCAATCCAAACCTCTTTGGGATATTTTTTGTGATGTCTATCTCAACGAGAATATGAGTGACGTGATGGCCTAGATCTTGCTGTTTGGTCAATTTGGAGAGGTCTACCAAAAATGCCGCCAACAGCAAACAAAACTTGATGGGTGACATAATGTATGCGCATGTTAGGAAATGCAAGCCAAAGAGGGACAATGGGAGATTCCTCTTTGACATCAAAGAGGGGCGACCATTTCAATAGCCGCATATGACAATTTTGCACAAAATAAGAACGACGAAATAAAAAACCCGTGAATAATCTAAATCGTTTGAGAGTTGAATAAGAATGTGACGGATCGATAAGCCCGAGTAGTGAAAGTACCATAATTTTAAACTATGAAAAAAAGAGCGAATATTATCAAGAGTCGGCATCGGGAGAATTTACCCACCAAAGTGAACTCGAAGGGCTTAGCAACATCATGATCTCAACACATCGCCGCCCATGATAAGATGTAGAAATGAGATTAACCAAGCATTCGGGCTAGGGATCTTACCGTGATAAAGCATCTTTGAATGATTTAACAAATGCGTTGAATCAAAATGAATCGAAACCTCAGAGTCGAGAGTCCACCAAGGCCACACCATACGGAGAGCCGACACGCACGCCAGGCAGAGAAGCACCTTGCGCCAAAGACCCGAGAACGGCCAATCCACCGTTGAGAACTCAAAATCGCCAGAGAGGGAGCGCAGCCGAGAGGTTAGGGCGAAAAAAAGCTAGCATCACTTAATTTAATCCTATAGGAACCATAGGTTTAATCCCCATCGTCCGATCTTAGATCAGATGGTGGGGATGAAAGTGCATTTGCCGCCGCCACATCAAAGTCACGTCGGACTGTTTAAGTGACTAATCCCACAGTGCCAAGTGGAAAGTGCTGCCATGTTAGCTGCTCGTGTGGAGCCGACGAGATTAGGGATTAATTAGTGTTTAAAAATATAGCAAATTGGCTAAAACATCCTAAAATCAAAACTAATTATAGAAAATTATAAAAAAATACAAATAAATATGTTTTGGAAAGATAAAATAAAGGAGAATTTAATAAAAATAATTTTGTTATGTTTCAAATATTGATTAAAGCTTAATTAACATTAGAATGTTTTAATTAGCTTAATTAAGCCCTAATTATTTAGACAATTAATTCCAAACTTGGCATGATGATTTTGTGGGATTACCTCTATCTCTCATGATTTTCTTAAGATTTATTGGCTATGTAATTAGGGAAATTTGAAATTCAAACCCTAATTACTCCCTTTATTAATTTAATGGTTAATTAAAGTTCTAAGCAATAAAATTTAATTAATTAAAGTTCATTAATCATAAGTGAACAGTGGGATGATGAGGGTTAGTGGCTTGGATATGTTTCCTAATTACTTTTCCCAATTCATTTAATTAAAGAGAGCTAATTAATATATGACTTAATTAAGGAATTAATTAATTAATTGCTAAATCAAACCAAATTAAATTATTAATCACATCAGATAATCAACATTGGAATTAAGGGTTCCTCTTTATGTGTTCAATAAAATAAAGATCCTTAAGGAAATTATGATTAGCCTATAAGTGTGGAAAAATCCTAAGGGTACTTAATTAGATTCTTTAACTTAATTAATCTCTAATCAATAAGCCAATTGTATTAAGTCCTTTAAGAGCATTACAATTTTATTTCCTTCATGTTCATATCATTCATGGCTCATGATTAAATGATTAATTAAAATAAAGAAGCATAGGAAATGGTAATTAAATGGATTACTTAATGATTTAACTTAATTAAATCATAAAAATCATTTAATTATCATTCCTTAAACATATGATAATCACTAACATGGGATGGAAAACAACAAATGATCTCTCCTCTTTAAGTTTAATCAAAATCCAAAATCAAATTAAATTAAGAAGCTTTGGTTTTCCTTAAGTAATTTCATTTATTATGATTTTCCTTAGGAATTAGTGCAGTTGAGTGAATCATATGGAAATGTTTGGTTATTCCTTTTCAATCACTTTAAATATTGTATGCCATGTGATCCCATGCATTCATGTTTTTTAAATACAAAATGAATCAAATGAAATCTACTTATGTAAAATTGCATGTGTTGGCTTAATCTTATTATATGAGTGGCTATTATCACTATTAAATCTAAAATTACTTTCTAAAAGTTATAAATTGATAATGAAATGTGGTGTAATACTAGTTATGAATATACACATAAGATTTGCATGTGTCTATAGCTTAGGCATGTGAAGGTAATATTTTTTCTCTTAAATTCCTATATGGATTTACATATGTTTGAATAACAATAAGTATTAATCTAGACATCCCAGGAATACAAGGCTTTAAGTAGCCCCAAGGAGGTCATTGGATTACCTCACTTTCCTAATTTAAACAATGACACATACTTATTTAATAGCATTCATATGTATCTTTGTATTATAATTTGGATAAAGCTTTATCCCTTTCATGTATAAACAATTTAATCAAATAAAATATAATTTCTTGCATGACTTTCATTCTTCCAATCATACACACATTCATATGTATTTAAGATAGTATATAGTATGGACATCCCGGGAATACGAAGCTTTAAGTAGCCTCAAGAAGGTCATTTGATTATCTCACTTACCTAGTTTAAACAATGGCATGCACTTTCTTACATCTCTTATACATGTGTATGTGTATTTGATTAAAGAATGAGAATCTTATTTTCTACTAAAAGTACATGCATCTATAATCATTTAAACACATAAAATGTATTGCATGTAAAGGTAGTGCTCTCTTTCTTATGTTCATATATGGATTTACATATATTTGAATGATATTAAGTATATAGTCTAGACATCCCGAGAATACAAGGCTTAAAGTAGCCCCAAGGAGGTCAATTGATTATCTCACTTCCTTAGTAAACAAAGGAACATACTTATTTAATTTGATTCATATGTATATTCATATTAGAATTTGGATAGAGCTTTAATTTACATGTATGAATGATCTAATCAAGTAAAGTACAATCTCAAAATGCATATATTCATAATCATTCAAGTGTGATAAAAGTTTATCACATGTGTAGGTATACTAAGTGTTAAACCATATGCACGTTATGGATGTTAAAAAGGAATGGTCCAGCATATTCTATGTGATGGTAATTCAATTACATTAATATTAAGATGCCTTTCATGTTGAATTAAATTCTTTAAGGTTAACCTAAACTTAAGACTAAAAAAACATTTAATAAATTATTCATTAAAATAAACTAAATCATAAAAAACTTGCTTTTAGGGAACAACTTAGGATAGGGATGAAGGAGGTTAAGCCTCTTTCTTCTCTTTAAAACACTTAGATGCTAAGTGAATATCAAATGAAAAAAAAAAAATTCAAATTAAAACTCACTAAACTCCTAAATAACTCAAAATGAAACCATCCCTCATGTTAACCTAAATTATTTCAAAACCTAGAAAATTATAATTCAAAAGCCTAGCTAAGACACACTACACTAAGCCTAGCACACACATTAGATTGCTAAGTAACAACTTCTAGATTTAAGTTAGGATGGTGTATATAATTATATTGTGTTTTATTATGTGATGTAATGTTTTAGATTGGATGCTAGGAATGTGGATCGTAGACTAGATGTTTGGCCATTATTAGCCTAATATTATTTTATGCAGGGGATTTTTCTTGAGGGGGCCACTAAAAATAAATATAAATATTTTTTCTTGTAGGTGGCTTATGCCCCCTAAGCATAACCCACATTAGGACAGATGGGCTTGGTTACACATGTGTAGGGTGCTAAGTTTAAATTATAAAATATAACTACTTGGGTTTGTATGTATGTTTAGCTAAAGTCTATTTAATAGTTGTAGTTAGACTTACTTTTCATAAAAATGTAATTTTTGTAATAGAAATTAGGATTAGTGCTATGGGGATTAGAATGAGAAGTGGCTAGAAGGCTTAGTCCTGGGAGGCCCTGTGAAGCCTTGGAGCTAATAAAATCAGATCAAAAGAAGAAAGAAGAAATGAAGAAGTGAAGACCCCCATAGTATGTAATCAATTTCAATTGTAATATTATTTTATGATTCTGGGTTGTATAAGGGTAGAGCTTGGATACCTAATTTTCTCTTTTTTGGGGTGTACGATGGTATTCTGACACATTGGGCTTTTATTCTTTTACGAAATCTATTCATGTTTGATTGATGTTATGTTTAGATTGAACAGTAGAATTCCATCTTCTTCATAGTTTCCTAAACTTGGTGATTGAATGTGTGACCTGGATGCTACAGCCTCTTCGGATAAAATTAATTTTTCTACCTTAATTAACAACTCATAACTAAATTTTAAACAATTTTCAATCTCATTTTAAAGCCTAGGCTATAATCAAAAAAATTAAATGATTTAGCAACTATCTAGTTGAATTTTGTATGTCTCACATCATGCATGGCATCTTCTATCACTCTTACAAAATGAGGGTCTCCATTCTTGCACTTTAGGGACCACTTGACCTACAACACTAACCCCTTATGATGGGGCTTCACCCTCTTTCTCTTTTAATTTAGCCAATAAATAAACAACATCATGCATTTAAATATAAATATCCTAAAGCCTTTGTCCAAAATATTGTGTCAAAATTATATAAAACTTATAAAATTATGTATTTTTAGATTAAGTTATGTGCTCATGCTAGTCATGATCTAGTCTCTTAGGGAGTGAGTTTAGGATTGCAGTCTCTTTCCAAATTAAATAATAACTTAAACCATCTTGTAATTATATAATACTAGCCTGCATAGATTTAAATCATAGGAGGTATTAGCTAGTGGCCGCTCCAGGCAGTTCCAAGTCAAGAAGAGTCGGACGGGTTTACTCACTCTTGTAGAGGTCAACCCTTATTTTTTCTTTTTGCTAATATTTAGGTGGCACTTTTAACTTTTTTTAAAGCTCCATAGATTCAAGATCTAAGGTTGTTTTTTTCCCTTAGGTTACGAGCATAAATCCTCACCTCTTGAGCATTTTTATAATATTATTTTGATGGATTATAAGCCCTAACTATCTAATAAAATTTCAACTCAAATAAGATAAATACCCTCATTTTAAAATATATAAAGCCTCAACATAGGATATGTTGGAGTACTCACTAGGCTTCCTAGTATCATTAGCACTTCCTACTTATTTTCCTTTGGATTCTAAAAATAAGTCTTCCAATTGAACGTTCCCACTTGATTTCAAAAAAAGCCAATTTATTGATAGTCTTAACTTCAAAATCTTTGGAGATAATTATTTACTACTTTAATTGAAAGTTTTCTTAGAAATCACATTTCTTTGGTTGTAATTAACTATGGAGGCTTGCCTCCATAGGGAACTAAAGAACCGACTTAAAATAAACTCTACTTTAATTTTTCATGTAAAGTAGGGAAGAATCTTTGGTACATTCGAAGGCTCATCAAGCCTTAAGAGTCATTATTAAGTGATTACATCCATTATAGGATAATGTTTCTATCTTTTGAGATAGTACATCATACTTTAATGTCATATCTCATCACTTCAATAAGTATCCCCTACGATTTGCATGATGTCCACACTACCCTCCAAAAATGAACACCACATTTACACTATAAAATAATTAGAATAATAAGAACCAAAAATATCCTACAATAAAATTTACAAATAATACAAAACTTAACATGTGGAATTAAAGTTCTACACACAAATAGACATTTAAACTAAGATTTAATAAATTCAAATAAATTTTGGCAAGATTTAACTTAAAAATTATAAAAATCTCTAATAACTTCAAATACTTATTTCTCAAAAATAAATAAATGAAATCATGTAAAAATAGCAATAGAAGGAAAAGATAGAAAATGCAAAAAATAATGACATGCCCTATCTCTTATCCCATCATTGGCTAAGAGAAAGTGAAAGGGAGAGTGGGAGGAATGTGACATGTTTGGGTGGGCATAGGTTTTGTTGACATTTATTAATTAATTTTGGTAGATTTTCTATCAAATAATCCACTGAAAACCATTAATATTGATTAATTTTCTAGAAAACCAATTGAGTTTAAGTGATTCAAGCATGATGTCCTTCGTAGTCGGTAATTTTATCAAAAATTCTTTTGGATAAAATGTCTATTAGTAAGTCAACCAGTAATTTTTGACAGAAAAGAATGCTAGAAATGTCACCAAAAATATGTAGTTTTCCTCTAGTGCACCTTATCAGTTACTTTAACTAAAGGGTTGAGTGATGACACCTATGTTATACAGGATTCAAACTTATACAAAGATAAATGATATTTCTAATAAAATAATTTGATTTAGAATAGAATAAAATTTTATGAAATCAATTGCTTACATGTTTAATCACCTCAGCTATTCAACATTTATATGTATTATCATGTTATCACTACTATTCAGTTCATAAACATGCAAACATACCCTTATTTACTATTACTTCAATGTAAGTTCAATTTTATATGCATGTTATTTCTTCTATTATGTATTGGATTTACTTTAGCACTACTAGTCTCTCTGGGTTATTAGTATATTATATTTCATGTTGACTTTCATCTAAGAACAAGGAGGAAGGTAGTTGATAGATTAGTTTGTTTACTTATACAATTTTGATGAGTAATTTTTAGAGATTGTAAAAACTTTTAAGTACATATAATTTATTTTTTGAAGTCTTTAGTTGCTCTATATTTATATTGATATTTGATGTTACATTCTTATAGATATATGAATTAAATATGAAATGGTTAATAGAAGGATTCAAAATGTATGATTCTATTTATGATTATTTAGTGAGATTTACTTTTTACCTGCTTGCTCCAAATCCTTACATATCGAGAAGAATTATTAGAAGTCGCGTATGATTGAGTCATTCTATTATAATACATCCCAAACTGAATTTGGGATAGAGGGAGTCATTTAGGGTGTGGTAGAAAGTAGTATTAGAGTAAAGAGTTGAAATTTAATTATTAATGGAAGAATGATTAAAGTTAGAAGTAAGAATTGAACTAATCGATATAAATCTATAGAATGATCAAACTTGAACTAGTAATCTACATATGTTGAAAGAATCTTGAATACATTATATTACTATTATATGTTAAATGTGCATTAAATAAATAATTTGTGCAATTATAGATAAATATGCTTGAAGAAATGCTAATAAGGTTGAATGGTTAGTCCTCTAGACTTGCTATAGATTCTAAACTATAAGGATGAGGTAATTTTAACAAAAATGAAATACAACCTAAAATAAATGAAGAAGCTTGATTTATTGAATTATAAAATGTTGTTCAATTGATTGCATAAGTAGTTGATAAGTTAGCTTCTATTAAGAAATCCTCTACTAGTGGACCTAAATCTGAGTATGGTTTAGAAGTGGATCAACATCTAAAAATATTCTAATCATTCAAGCCACGAGCTTTTAAAGAAGCTAGTGATCTTACATTTGGTAAATACTGGTTGTTGAAAATTGGAAAGATATCAGATGGCATGGTTTAATCTTAGAATACTAGCCACTACATTGATCAGATGCTTTAAGATATAAATTTATGGGTAGTGCTCACTAGATGATTACTTAGGAGTTAAAGTTGATTAAAGACATTGATGGTTTATAGTTTGAGGTCAAAAGACTTGAGTGTACCAACATTAATTGATAAAATTAAAGTTGCACAAAAATTAAATAGTGAATATCTTAAATTCTTTGATTAGATTCAAACTGGTAAGAGACAATGTTTTATTATAGATGTAGAAGGTGTTATCAAAAGGAGAGTTCAATTATGGGTGTCAAATGACACTAATCTGAGAGAAGAAATTTTGCATAAAGCTCATCATGCAAGATATACTATCCATCCAAATACATCAAAGATGTACAAAATTAGAAAGCTACATTTTGATGGTTAAGTATGAAGAATGATATAGCTAAGTAAACTATTAAATATTAGGCTTGTCAAATTATTAAAGTTGAACATCAAAGACTCCATTGAGTTGGGTTGAAGTAGGAGAGTGATATTTGTTGGGTCTAAAGTTAGTTGATCAAGCTACAGAGAAAATTAAATTAATCAGAGATAGATTGAAAGTTGCACAATATCATTAGTAGAAATACCATGATCTAAAACAAAGAGATGTAGAGTTTGATGTTAGATAATTTGTGTTCTTGAAAGTTAAGCTTATAAAAGAAGTTAGCAATTTTGTTAAGAAGGAAAATTATGCCCCATATATATACGACTGTTTGAACTTTTTTAAACAGTTGGCAACATGGCTTACAGGCTTGCTTTACTAGCTAAAATGGTAAACATCCATAATATTTTTACATATCAATATTAAAAAAAATGGATTACAAATATGGTATAGAGGATTCCACATACATAGATTAAAATATAACTAGATTTAACCGATGCTTTGGTGCTAGAAAGAATTTTGAAATTTGAGGTAAGAAATTTTTTGAAATAAAAAAATTCCTTTAATTAAGATTAAGTAGAAGCATATATCAATTAAAGAAGCTATCAAATGAATAATAAATGAGACAAAAATTTCCTTACTTATTTGAATTATTGCCAAGAAAGTTTTGAGAACAAAGATTTTATAAGTAGGGGAGGGTTATAATATCCCAAAACATTAAACAAGGTTAAAATATAATTTCATTTAAATATACTTAATTTTTTATACCTTCAAAAATCATCATATACACTCTGTTATAAATGAATAATATATAAGTGTAAATGAGTGTGTTTTTGTGTGTATTTATGGAGTTTACCTCTTATGCGGGTGCTTATTCCAAACCACTAGACTTAATGATAACTCTATAGATATTGGAAATAAAATCATCTTCTCTCATTCTTACCATGATCATTTTTTTACGGAGCTGAAAGTTGCCTCCTTCGACATTCCAACTATAATAATGGGAAGCCTAGTATTTCATATGGAAATTTTATTTAGAACACTATGCTGATCATGGGGGGACTTATTTAGGTAATCAAATACTTCATTAAGGGATAAATATATTATCTTGATAGATAAACATATTATCTTATAATGGACTCGATTACTTAATAAGGACTCCTAAGGTTAATAGGTCTTTGATATACAAGAGATTTTCCCCTGAACTATTTAGAGAGGTAGGATAGGGTTTATTTTATTAAAGGGTTCACAGTTGCCTACAAGGGAAAGCCCTTATAATTAATTACATCTTATGAATGAATGATCTCTTCTTAAGAATACTCTCGATTAAAGAAACATATTTTTATTTCTATGAATCTGAAAGCTTGTCTTAAAATGATGATGGCTTAGAAATTCATAAGAGAATGTTTCAAAGTGAAAGAGTTCTTTTGGAGGCCAATAGGGAATAAGTAGGAAATGCTTTAAATATTAGGATGCCCAATAAGTATTTCATCTAACCTACTATTTGGCCTAATAATTTTGAGGTCAAAATTATTATGGTTCAAATTAACATTTTATTAGAAATCTAGGATTTAGATTCTAACATCATAAGATTATATAAATGCTTAGTAGTTAAAAACTTACTCCAAAAGGATGCTTTAGAACTTATGTCTACAAATGCTACTAACATATGTTAGAAGCTTGATCTAATTTAAATTTTTTAGTAATTATTGATTCTTTTCCTACGTGAGAAATAATGAACCTATACCTAACTCTCTTGGACTTATATCCTTCTTGGAAGGGTTGCCAGCTAACACCACTTAGGTAATTTTAGAAACCATGAATCTAGTCTCATTTATACAAGATGGCTAGGCTATTGCATTTAAGATGAAAGCTAAGATCCTAAATCACTCCCTATCCCTAAGATAATGTTTGGCATGTCATGTACTTAACTAATGCAACAAATTTCTATGTTTATGTATTGACACACAATTCATTTTGAGGCCTTTGGTAAGCAATTTATGATTACAATGATATGCAGTTAAAAATAATTCTAGGCTAAATCAAAAGAGAAGGCACACTTCCCCAAAGAAGGGTGGTCATTCTCATAGGTCAGATGTCCCCTTATGTGCAATGGGTGAAGAACCAAATTCAAGAAGAACAAACAATATGCTATCATGTTTCATAAAAGGTAATTATTTCTAATTTCTTTTAAGCTATACGCGGGCCTTTTAATAAATGTGACATTTTGAATTTCTTTATTTTATATTTGAGTTATTTAAGTTTATTTGAGTAGAAAATTTAATTTTTCTATAAAATAATCTTAGCCATCTAGTCTAAAATATTACATGATAAAATAAGAAAAATATTTCACATCTTAAAAGCTCGCAAATCATCGACCTAACCTAAATTTAAGGCTACTGGCCTACCAATCTAGTGTGTGAGAAAATGGGATTGTGTGGTATGACATTACTAGGCATTTTTAGGTTCAAAGTTTGGCTTAATTTGATTTAAAATATAACCTTTCACTTTTCATAATTTTGCTTCATAGGTATGTGTCATTGTTAAAGCAGAAGTTTGAGGTATCAAGACCTCCTTTGGACTAGTAGCCCTATGACCTCAGATGTCCAAACTATATACCATATGTTCACTAATTAAGAAAAATTTAATTTTCATTTATTTGATCTCTTTTATTTTACTTTTATAATTTTTTTATTTTTTCATTTGGTGGTTTCAATTTAAATTACTTGATTATTTATTTATTTATTTCCATTTTAGATTTGCTTTTATGTTAAAGTTGAAGTATAGGTTTTAAAGAATAAAGTATAAAACAAATTCTACTTTGGCGAGAACCCATTCTATTAAATCATCTTAAATTATAATAGAATGAAAATTTTATCCATTATAAGGGTCAAACTAAGATCCTAATATCTTAATTAACCTTGCTTAAATTGATTTAAATAGTTTGCTTTAAATTTGTTTTGATATGATTAATCTTTTAATTTTTCTTTTACTTTTTAAAGTTTATGTAATCTAATCTTATTAAGATTTAAAAAAAATTCATTTTTTATTTTATTTCTTTTATCTTAATATTTTTTTAGTTTGAATTACAGTCTTTAAATTATAATTTAAAATGTTAATTAAAAGTGGTTGTTATTAAGTTTGATTTAATTTTTAGCCTAGTTTAGTTTACCTTCAAATGTTTTAATTCATTTTATGTTATTATATTTTCTTTCATAACTTTGCTTTATGTTTAATTTTATGTTTCTTTTGATTTCTTTTGATTTTATTTGACCCTATTGTTGGAAAAATTTGTGACACCACATAGATTTTAGGAATTTCTTATTTAGGTAATCAAATTCATCATTATGGAATAAAAATATTATCTTGGAAGCTAAACATGTTATCTTATAATGGATTTAATCACTTAAACAAGGACTCCTTAGGTTAATTAGTCTTTTTAATGTTCCAGGGATTCTTTTCTTGAATAATATAGAAAAGTAAGTAAGGTTTATTTTATACTTGGATCATTGTTCCTTATAAAGGAAAGCCCTTATAGTTAATTATATGTTAGGAATGAGGACATCTTCCTAAGAATACTTTAATTAAAGAAATAAGTTCTTATTTCTATTTCAAAGTTGGCTCCAAAGGATGGTTAAATTAGAATTTCAAAAGGAAACACTTCAAAGGGGAGATAGTTCTTTTCGTGGCCAATTGGGATATA
This sequence comes from Cymbidium sinense, assembly GCA_021442155.1. Lineage (NCBI taxonomy): Eukaryota > Viridiplantae > Streptophyta > Magnoliopsida > Asparagales > Orchidaceae > Cymbidium > Cymbidium sinense. The sequence goes on along the minus strand of CM038214.1, from coordinate 52,750,848 downwards.
GTAGGAAATTTCTATAGATGTCAGGATACCTAGGCATTTAATTTATCATACCAACAAGCTTTATATTTTTGAGATAAAATTTGTTAAGAGTTGATTTGATATTTTATTAAAAACCTAGGGCTTAGATTCTAATAGCATAAGACTATAGAAATGCCTAGGGTTGAAAACTTATTCCTGGTAGGATGCATCAAAACCTAAGTCTATAATTACTTCTAACATAAGTCAGAGGCTTGGCCTAGTTTAATGTTTAGGAATTATTTTCTCTTTCTCTCACTTGAGAAAAGAAATCTAAATATGACTCTTCTAGAAATATAACTTGTCTGTAAGGGCTAGTAGCTAACACTACCTAAATGAATTTTTAAATGCATGATGTCAATCTTTATGTTATGTAAGATGGTTGAAATGTTACATTTTAGGAAGGAATCTAGAAACCTAAACTCACTCCCTAATCCCTAAAACATGTTAGGTATAATAAACTCCTAACTAATGCAATAATTTTCAACTTTTAAATGTTTTGACTCATAATCCATTTAACACTTTTGGGGTATGCAATTTATGCCTACAATAAGATGTAGTTAAAATAAATCATGAGATAAATCAAAATAATAAGGTGGTCATCCTCAAAGGTCAGATGCCATTTATGTGCAATGTGTAAAGTGCCCAATTTGAGAATTTAGAATAATATGATAACATAATTCACAAAAGCTAGTTATTTCTAGTTGATTTTAAGTTGTTCCTAAGGATTTAATTTATGTGAGAAGTTATAAATTTTTTTATTTTATTTAATTTATTTAAATTTAAGTAGAGTAAAAAAATTAACTTTTTCTATGAGCCTAATGTCTAGGCATTCATCATAAAAAACACAGCACAAAAATTCTTAAAAAAGTATGTTGATTTTATTATGCACCCAAAATCATACAATATTTAATTTAAAAGAATAAGCCAGTGTGACCAGGTACCACTATACACCCCAAAAGAATAAAAAATTTGGTTAGCCAAGTTTTGCCCTTATACAGCCTAACCTAGAACTAAAAGTCTAGATCTATGGATTTTTCTCCAGGATCGTCTCTTGCTCTAGGGACCTCCATGGAGCTCATATGAGACCACCATCTAGTAGGGTCAGCTCTTACCTTTCCTAGATCCCATAGATCCTAACCTAATTATATGCCTAAATTACATTTAAAATTTCAAAAATAATTTCCTAAATCTTATAAAGTAGATCTTAGGAAATACAGACAATATTCTAGTAGTTATATGTGTAAACATATTGGCTTAATATTAGTTGCTTGCTAAGCCCACTTGTTCTATTGGGCTAAGCTTAAGGACTTAAGCATACCTGTAAGAAAACAATATCTATTTTTTTATTACAATAGTTCTTCTCAGCACATCCCCCTATAGAAGATAGTGTTAGCCTAATAAGAATGTCTTATCATCCCTACTAGCGAGCAAATAACCCTAGCCATCCAGTCTAAAATAGTACACCACAAAATAAGAAAAATATTTCACATCACATTATAGATCATAATAGAACATCTACCTAACCTAAGTTTATGGGCTGTGACCTAATAATCTAGTGTGTGAAGAAAATTGGGCCGGTGTGGTATGACTTTACTTGGCCATTTCAAGTTCAAGTTTCAATTTGGGTTTCCAAATTTTAATTTAATTTGATTTTAAGATTTTCACTTTTCATAATTTTGCTTCATAGGTATGATCAATATAAATAAAATAATTAATATATAAAATTCATAAAGTAATTTGAACTAATCATCATCGACTTCAGAAACACTTAGGATAACTCTTCCAACTTTCTAATTCAAAAAAACATAATCATATCCATACTTAAGGGTTAATAAAATTAATAAGAAAGATTGAGAGTAATTAAATCTTAAGTTAGTAAACTCATAATTAAACAAACCAATGAAACTTTAATATACAATCAATCTAATCTAAGAATGAATTCCAACTTTAACCTAAGCTTCTTAGGTTAACATAAATCAAATCAAATGAAATGAACATAATTGAACAAACCTAAACATAACTTAAACTAAAACATTAATGCAATTCTTATAAAATAATTCAAAAAAAATCAAATGAAATGAATGACCTAATTCAAATCAAATTAAAAGAATAAACTTAAACAAGAATGAAAATTAAATCAAATAAAGAAGAATGAAATGAAGAATTAAATCCCAAAGATAGGAATTGAAACAAATCATCAAAATAAAATTAAACGGATTAATTAAGATACTTAAGTATCTTAATTAGGACTTTGGGATGAATCTTTATTTTATGATGAAGGTTTCATTCCATTATGTGTTAGGATGTGGAATAGAATGGGTTACACCCTAAAGTGAAATCTATTCTACTCTTCATTCTTGAAAACCTTAACTTCACTTTAACAAAATAAAAGTGAAAATAAAAATGAAAACAAATGACTAAATAGATTGAATTGAAACCACCCCAAATGTAAAATTCAAACAAACTCAAAACTTCAAATTAAAACTTGAATTTAAAAGGCCTAGCAAAGTCTTACCACACAAGCCTATTTTCTTCACACATTGGATCATTAGGTCACATACGCTAAACTTAGGTTAGGCCATTCTATGATTTTGTTTTATGATTCTTTGAGTTGTGTTGTGATGAATTTCATTTCTTAATGGTGTACTATATTAGACTATATGTCTAGTATTATTTGCCCATTATACTCAATGATAGCATATTTATTTTTAGAACTAACATTATCTTCTCTAGGGGCTATGCTAGAAAGGACTATTGCCATAAAAAAATTTAAAATATTATTTTCTTCTAGGTGTGCTTAAGTCCTTAAGCATAGTCCATAAGACAAGTGGGCTTGTCAAGCAACTAATGCTAAGCCTGTATCTTTGTAAAACATAATTGTTGTAAGTTGTTTATCTTTTCTTAACATTTGTTTTATAGGGCTTAGGATTTATGTTTGAATTTAAAAATGTAAAATTGAGCTTAAAATTAGGTTAGGATCTATGGGGTCTAGGATTACCAAGACCTAACCTTACCAAACCATAGGTATAATGGTCCCCTATGATACCCAATAGATGTCCCTGAAGATGGAGACCTAGAAAGAAGATCCATAGATCTAAACTTGTAATTCTAAGCTGAGCTATATAAGGGTAGACCTCGGCTGCCCATTTGTTCTTTTTTCTAGGGTGTACAGCGGTACCCGGCCACATTGCATTTTCTTAAATTAAATTGGCTTGATTTATTTTGGATGCATAATAGAATCAACCTAATTTTAGGTTTCTTTTTGTGTTGTGCTTTCTTATGATGAATTCCTATAAAGCTCATAAAAAAATGAAAATTTCTACCCAATTAAAATCAAAACAACACAAACAAAAAAATAAAGAAACTTGAAACTTCACTTAAATTTAAAGCCTTGGACGAAACTTAAAAATCAATTAGAAATAATTAAGTCTTGAAACCATGAAATCATATTGCTCTAATCGTTGAATGGGCACTTCTCCCATTACACATAAAGGACACATGACTTGTGAGGATGACCACCTTCTTGGGGAAGTCTTCCTTCTATTAATGATTTGGCCCATAACAGTTTCTAATTTCATGAATTTGGCATAAAAATTTATACCCAAGACCTCAAATAAATCATGAATTAAAATATCTAAAAATTTTAAAAAATATGCATTAGTTAGATGCATTTCATACCCTACAATATCTTAAGGATTCGGGAATGAGTCTAGGATTCTTAGATTCCTTTCCTAAAATGACAATAATCTAGCTATCTTGCATACATGAGACTTAGCATCATGAATTTAAAATGTGCTTACGTGGTGTTAGCTGGTAGCCCCTCCAAGCGGGTTATATGTCCAGAAGAGTCAGGGATAGGTTAGTTCCCTCAAGTGAAAGGAATAGCCAATAATTCCTGAAATGACATTAGGTCAAGCATCTGACTTGTATCAGAAGCACTTGTAGACTTAGACTCTGAAGCACCCTTCTTGGAGTAAGTTTTCAACCTTAAGCATTTCTATAGTCTTGTGCTGCTAGAATCTAAGTCCTAAATTTCTAAGAAAATACTAACTCAAAATCTAAATAAAAATTTAAAATTTAAAGCCTAATGATAAGATAGTTGAAATGTCTATTGGACATCCCAGTATCAATAGATATTTCCTACTTCATCCCATTTGGCCTTCTAAAATAACTCTTTCGACTTTGGATCATTACCAAATGAAATTTCAAAAATCATTCCTTTTAAAACCAACTTAGAAATCTTTAGAAATAATTTCTTATTTCTTTAATCATGAGTATTCTTAGGAAGAGACCTTTCTTAAGATATAATTAACTATAGGGGCTTGCCTATGTAAGGAACCATGAACCTAGTTTAAAATAATCCATGTTTTACTTTCCATGTAGTTTACGGGGAAAATCACTGGTACACAAAAGACCCATTAGCCTTAGGAGTTTTTTTATTGCATGATCAAATATATTATTGGATAACATGTTTATCTTTTGAAATAATATGTTAATTCCTTGATGATGCATTTGATCATCAAAATAAGAAATTCTTAAACTCTATGTGGTGTCACAAATTTTACTCATCAAAACCTAATGCCACTTGGAAATTATATTTTGATGGTGCAGCATCATCAAAGAAAAAAAAGAATTAAATTCTTCTATCCTAGAGAAGGCAAGCATTGGATTGATTTTTATAACTCTAGACAAGGGAATGATATGATATTTCAATCATTTGTCTAAGCCATGTACAAACAATGAAGTTGAATATGAGGCTCTTATAACTAGGCTAGAGTTAGTAATCTGTATAGATATTAAAAATATTAAGATCTTTGGAGACAGAAGATTGGTTATCAACCAAGTGAGTGGTATCAATAAGGTTTTTCACCCTAAGATTTTCATTTATTATCAATATACAATGAAGTTACATGAAAATATTCCATTTGTAACTCTATATTGAATATCTCATAAATAAAATTTTATAGCAATTGCATTAGCTAAACTTTCCAAAGAAATTTGATGTCCTAAAAAAGAATGTATTACTATAAAAGTTCAAAATCAACAAGTTCTATCTCCTATAGATTTATATTATATGAACATGAAAATAGAAATGTAAAGGGTAGCCACCCTTGCTGAAGGTCAAGAATAGAGTGATAGGAGGCAATCATTCATTGACAATTTAAATAAGGGGAGGCTCCTAGAAGACAAGTCATTAGCAAATCAAATTAAGAATGTGCTTTATCTTATGCATTGATTAACAATGTATTGTATTACAAGTCATTCAATCAAATGTGGCTACGTTGTTTAGAAAAATAAGAAACCCATAAGATCATAACTGAGGTACATTTTGGATTGTGCGGTGCTCACCAATCTGGACCCAAAATGAAATTGAAAATAAAAATACTTGAATATTATTGGCCTTCGATGTTAAATGACTGCATGGAAACTTGACATCATTATCATCAATGCCAAATACATGGTGTGGTATTACATCTGCCTTCTAATGTACTACACCCAACTATTGCCTATTAGCCTTATGAGCATCAGGGTACTGACATCGTGGGCCTGTTGATCCTCCTTCGTCAAAAATACATCATTTCATATTAGTCAAAATTGATTATTTTCTCTAAATAGACTAAAATAGTTCCACTAAAAGAAGTAAAACCATACCATATACTTAAATTCTTTCAAAATAATATCATAAATTGATTTAGTGTTCTTCACTGAGTCATACTGAATAATGGTCTATCATTTAAGTCCAGTAAATTGAATCATTTTATGGCTATAAATAAAACTGTTTGAAACTTTATTATATTACTGAGGCTTATAATGCATCAGTACAAGATTGTGGAAATGCCTAAGAGGAGAGGATTTATACTCGTAGCCTGAAGGAAATAAGCAACCTTGGATCCTAAATCTACGGAGCTTTAGCATATGCTAAAGCATGACCTAAATCTAAGCAAAGAGGGGACATAAGGATTAACCTCCACAAGTGAGAATAAATCTATCTGACTCTTTTGAACTTACAATTGCCTGGAGAGGTTGCCAGCTAACACCTCCTATGATTCAAATCCATGTAGACCAGTCTTATAAAATTGCAAGATGGTTTAAGCTATTATTTAATTTTGGATGAGAGTACAATCCTAAACTCACTTCCTAAGAGAATAGATTATGTTTTGCATGAGCATATGACTTTGTCTAAATGCAAAATATTTTCAAAGTTTACATTATTTTTGATGCAATATTTTGACAAAGGCTTGGGATTTCATGTGCCTAAATGCATGATGAAATTTAATTACTAGCCAAATCAAGAGAGAAAGAGGTTGAAGCTCCATCATAAGGAGTTTCACTCATAGGCCAAGTGGTCCCTAAAGTGCATGAATGGAGGTCCTCATTTTTCTAGAGTGATAGAAGATGCCATGCATGATGTGAGACATATAACATTCAGTTAAGGGGCTGCTAAATCTTTTAATTTTCTTTATTATAGCCTAAGCTTTAGAGTGAGATTGAAAGTTATTTAAAATTTAGTTATGAGTTATTAATTGGGGTAGAAAAAATAATTTTACCCTAAGGGCCTACCGCATCCAGGCCACACATTCAATCATCAAGTTTAAAAAAATATGAAGAAGATGTAATTCTCTTGCACAATCTAAACATAACATCAATCCAAAATGAATAGATTTTGTAAAAGAATAAAAGATAGATGCAATTGAGTACCACCAATTTATACGCATCCATGCAATGGTTTAATTATACTTGCACGCATCTACACTATGACTAGAATAATCTAAGGAGGATTAATCCTACAAAAGAGGAAATTCAGTAGCCGAGCTCTAGTCTTTTACAACCCAGAATTACTAAAGATTAATTACAATTGAAAATGAATTAGGTGTTATGGGGGTCTTCATTCTTCATTTCTTCTTCCTCTTTTTGTTTAGATTTGATTTGCTCCAAGGCATCATAGGGCATTCCCGGACTAAGCCTTCTAGCTGCTGCTTATCCTAATCCCCATAACACTAATCCTAATTCCTATTACAAAATGACATTTTCATGGAAAATTAAAATCTAACAACACCAACAAAATAGATATTAGCTAAATATACACATAATTCCAAGAAATTATAGTTTGAAATTTGGACTTAGCACTCTACACATGGGTGACTGAGCCCACCTATCCTAACATGGATTATGTTTAGGGACATAAGCAACTTGCAAGTAGAAGCATTTATAATTATGATTAAGGTGGCCCCATAAGCATAATCCCATATATGGAAATAATATTAGACTAACAATGGCCTAACATCCAGCCTACAATCCACATTCCTAACATCCAGTCTAAAACTTACATCATAAAATAAAACACATTATCCTTACATACACTGTCCTAACCTAAAGCTAGAAGTGGTGACTTAACATTCTAATGTGTGTGCTTGGGCTTTATGTGGTATGTCGTAGCTAGGCTTTTAGATTATGATTTTCTAATTTAGAAAAAGTTTAGTTTAACATGATTGTTGATTTAACTTTAAGTTGTATAGGAGTTTGCAAAATTTATTTTGTATTTTGATTTATTTACATTTAGCATCTAAGTGTTATAAAGAGAGGAAGAAGGCTTGACCTTATGATTTTGCACTTAGTATATGTATACATACAATATTATTGGCACACTTAAATGATCATGGACACATACATTTGGAAATTGTACTTTGCTTAATTAGATGGTTTATACATGTGAATTAAAGCTTTATCCAAACTCAAATATAAATATACATAGGAATGAAATTATACATAGTAAATTAAAGGTTTGATTGAAATATTTATACATGTAAGGGATAAAGCATTATCCATATTTTAATACAAAGATACATATGATTGATATTAAATAAGTAAGTGCCATTATTTTAACTAGGAAAGTGAGATAATCAAATGACCTCCTTGGGGCTACGTAAAGGGTCTTGTTCCTGGGATGTCTAGAGTCTATACTTATTATTATTCAAACACATTCAAATCTATATAGGAATTTAGAAAAGAAAAGATTACCTTGACATGCTTAAGCTATAAACACATGTAAATCATATACATACATACATACATATATATATATATATATATTCATAACTACTATCACTTCCAATATTATTATCAATTTATAGATTTTAGAAAATAAATTTGGATTTATTAGTGATAATAGCCACACATATAATAAGATGAAACTAACACATGAAATTTTACATAAGTAATCTTCATTTTAATTTTGAAAAGATGAATGCATGATATCACAAAACATGCAACATTTATGGTGATTGAAAAGGAATAGCCAAACATTTATGTATGATTAATTCAACTACACTAATTCCTAAAGGAAATTACATTAAATGAAATTACTTAAGGAAAATCAAAGCTCCCTAATTAAATTTGATTTTGGATTTTGATTAAACTTAAAGAGGAGAGTTCATTTACTATTTTCCATCCCATGTTGGTGATTTTATATGTTTAAGGAAAGATAATTAAATAATTTTTATGATTTAATTAAGTTGAATTATTAAGCAATCCATTTAACTACCCTTTCCTATGCTTCTTTATTTTAATTAATCATTTAATCATGAGACATGAATGATATGAATATAAGGAAAATAAAATTGCAATGCTCCTAAAGGACCTAATATAATTAACTCATGATCAGAGATTACTTAGAATAAAGAATCTAATTAAGTACTTTTATGATTTTCCCACACTTATGGGTTATTCATAATTTACTTAAGGTCTTTATATTATTGAACACATAAAAGGGAACCCTTGATTTAAATGTTAATTATTTGATGTGATTACCAATTTAATTTGGTTTGATTTGGCTATTAATTAATTCATCAATTCCTTAATTAAGCCATATATTAATTAACTCTCTTTAATGAATTGAATTTGGAAAAATAATTAGGAAAGAAGTCCTAATCACTCTCCCTCATCATCTCACTATTAATTAGTGATTAATGGGATTAAATTAATTAATTTTTTCTATTTTGAACTTTAATTAATCATTAATCAATTAAGAGGGTAATTAGGGTTTGAATTTCAAATTTCCTTAATTACATAGTGAATAAATCCCAAGAAAATCCTAGGAGGCAGAGGTCAGCCCATCAAATTAACATACCAAGTTTAGGATTAATTAATTAGGCTTAATTAAACTAATCAAGAAAACATTAAAATCTTAGTTAAGCTTTAATCACTATTCAGAACATAATGAAATTATTTTTATTAAATTCTCCTCTATTTTACCTTTCTAAATATAATTATTTATATTTTTTTGGATTTTTCTATAATTAGTTATGCTTTTAGAAAGTTTCAACCAATTAATTACATTTTAAAGCACTAATTAATCCCTAATCTGGTTGGTGTCATGCTTGGGGTTGATGTGCCGGCGCTTTCCATGTGGCATCATGGGCTTGGCCACTTAAATGGTCTGACGTGATGCTGATGTGGCGGCTGTGGATGTGCTATCATCTCCCCCATACGATCTGAGATTGGATGGTGGGGATTAATCCTATAGCTCTAATAGGATTAAATCCAATTACATCTAATAGATTAATCAAGGCTATCCATTCCAATCACACGGAATGGACGGTGGATGATCCTTAGTCCCTCGAGCTATGAAGACTGACACCATCCACCCTCCCTCACTCGATTCGAGTTTGACAGAGCTCATGAAGCATCAGCATCAATGCTAAAATGTTCATGTAGGAGATCTAAAGGGATCTTATAGTGGGATTCACATGAAATCAAACTTTCTTTCAAAAGGCTTAGAAAATTTTGAGAAAATGATGGTTTGATGGAATTTACCTCACAGGACCTTAGGACCAGTGGTTAACCTGTCGAGGTAGATTTATCTTAAAGAGATGAAGCCCTACTAAGAAGTTCATGCCTTGCCTCTTCACCAATGGATTTGAGGATCAAATGTCGCCAGAACCCTCTGCTAAGTTAGGCTTAGAGTGGTCTTCGGTGCTCGAATCGATCAGGAATGGATTCTTTTCTCTTCTCCAGAGCTTGGTGAAGGTGTGGGTAAAGTTAAATTAAAATAGTGGATTTTATAGGAGGTTGGATGGAGATTAGCCTTGTCTTATTATGAGATTGGAATATCTGACAATGGGGTGGCTCAGGAAGCTAGGGAATGCACTCTAGGAGTTCATCTAGACTCTCTCATGCTCTAGGAAAACTCTGATTTTAAGTTTGAATCAAATGGGGAGAACTATACTCTCCTCCCCATCCAAACCAATGGCCTGGATCAATTCTACAATTATAGGTGTTCAGCTGGCTCAAGCGATCATGGGTGGCAGGGAGGTGCTGAGGTGGCTTAGTTTGAGTAGGTGAGTGAGGGAACTCGGAAGCCAAGGGTTGATGTGGTTGTCCTTGGGGTTTCCTATGTGTGCTAATTGGAGGAAGTGGGTTAGCTCACCTCCCTTGGCTCATGGCTAACCCAAACTAGCTTTAGGTCAGGTGAGCCAGTGGTCCTCATGTCCATTTAGAGCTTAGGGTGGCTACCAAGGGTAGAAGAGTGTGCTTGACCATCCAAATGTGGGTTTTGTCCAATTTGGGAGGTTTTACGCAATGGGTAATTGGTTAAGTCATGTCTAACTTGGGTTAGGTTTGATTTGGATTGACCCATGGTGACCCAAGGATTAGTCATGCCGAGTTTGAATGGGTTTGGAGTTGATTTGGTTACGTTTGGCTCACTTGACCCACCATGTAGGTCGAATTGGGTCAAGTTGACCAATTGGTCAAATTAGGTCAAACCAAGGCTTGGGTTAATTTTAAATGATTATTTGGGATGTTTTGGTTCAATTGGTTTGGCTTGATTTGGATTGGATTTGAATTTGACCTATATGGATTCATATGGGTCAAATGGGCAAAGTTGACAAATTAGATTAAATTGGCCTAATTAGCTTAGGTTAGGTGTTGGTTTAGGTTTAATTGATGATTTGAAGATAATTGTAAGTTTTGATTTCAATCAATTTGGATTTAGGAATGATTTAGGCTAATTTGATCCTTTAGATCAATTTGGGTCAAATGGGTCAATTTGGTTCAATTGATCAAATTGGGTTCAATGGAGGCTTTGGTCATGTTCAATAATCAATTTGGGATGGATTTGAATTATTAGTTGCAATCAATTTGGATTAGAATTTTATTTGGCCCAATTTGGCTTTTTAGGTCAAATTGGGTCAACTTGGGTCAAGAGTCCAATTGTGTTTGGTTTGGCTCAATTGATTTGTCAAGTCATGTTCATGGATCAATTTATGATTGATTGAAATCATTAGATTCAATTGATTTGCATTAGAATGAGATTTGATTAATTTGGTTAATAGGGTTTACTTGGGTCAAGTGTCCAAATTGAGTTAGTTTGACTCAATTAATTGCCATTGATCAATCAAAGATGATCAACAATCAATATAGAAGGTTTTGGATGGTTTGGTTCAATCCAATTTGGGTTGGATTGGAGTTCGGTTCAAATGGGTCCTTTAGGTCGCTTTGGGTTAACTAAGCCTTGTGGGTCAATTGAGTTGGTTTTGGGTTGAATTTTGTTTGATTGAGTTTGATAACTAATTTAAGATTTATTGTTGGTTTTGATTACAATTGATTTGGATTTAATTGGATTTTGGCTCATTTGGACATTTTGGGTTTAAATGGGCTAGCTTAGGTTAATTTAATTGATTTTGGTCAATTAGCTTGATTGTAGATTTTGGTAGAGTTTGGGATGAAGATTTAGAAGATTGGAGTGCTTTTGTTAAAATCAATTGAATTAGGTTTAATTGAGGAAATTTTAGTTAAGTCCATAAGATTAGATTAAGCTAAGATGGGTTTAGGTTATAGGTTTCATTCATTTGGCTTGGAGTTTGGATATGACTTGGAATTCAATTAGAATTGGTTGAATTGATTTAAGGTTTGGTTTTTGCTAAGGAAGTTGGCATCCTTAGATCTTAAGACATTATCTAAAGTTATGACAAGTACTCCTAAGCCTCTAGATTTGGGTTAAGTGTTCACCTAACCACTAGAAGTGTCCAATGACTAGGAAAGTCTTAGTGTCTAGGAGAGTCATAGGTCTAAGATGGGAAGATTAAATCTTCACTCTAAAAGTGAGGTCAACAAAAGGACCCCTAATAGGTGTGGTGTACCTTATCGGTAGTGTTGACCAAGATGACTACCAGTGTCCAAAAAAGGATTACAAACTCTAATGAAAACTATATATACCTAAACCTAGAGGTAGATAGAATCACGATCTTTGTGCAATGCAACTAATCACATGCCAAGGGCATAAGAGAACCAAGAAGATGGGGTTTGATATGGTTGAAGATTGATTTCATGCCAAGGACATTAAGAGCGTTCCGCTGGGGAATCACACGTGAGTGAGGTTAGATTTAGAGATTAGTTTATGCTAAGGGCATAAAAGGGGAAATTTGCTAGGGATCGAGGACTGATTGGGTTTATTTGATTTAATTTGGGAGGAATCCACTGGGGATACAAATTTGATTGAATTTGTTTTGTTTATTTGTTTTGATTTTATTTGATTTGATTCATGGAAGGAAGATCCGTTGGGGATATAAGCTTGAATCTACAAGGGATCAAGATTGGATTTTTTTAATTTGGTGAGTTGATTTAATTTAATTTTGGTTGATTGATTTTGGTTTTGATTTGGCTCCACTAGGGAGATTAATTTGGTTGATTTAATTTGATTTGATTTAGAATAATTTGATTTGTATGTTAATTTAATTTGATTTGAGGCTTAACTCCACTTGGGAAGTAAGTTTGGATTTGAATTTGATTTGGACACCGTCAGTTTATGATGGAAAACACTAAGAAGGGGCTATGTAAGCCTGGGCCTATCTTAGATTCACCAATCCAAAGGGATAGTCTATCGGCCGAAGGGTAGGACTATCTGACCTAGGGGTTTCCTTACGATGTGCAACGGCTGTGCTAGAAAGAAAATGTGAGGACTTACATCTTTCAAAGAAAAATTAGTCGCTGGGGTGATTTGTTGATGACACAACAAATCAAACCTAACCTAGGGCGACTACTGAGTGAGTGTTGTTGGGGATCTTATCTCAACTCAAGAGTAGTCAAGGAAATTCCTATAGGGAGTTTTGTTGGCACTGCCCTAAAGATAACATGTATGCTTAGGAAAAGGTGCCACTGGGGGCATTATCCTAATCCACAAGTGATTTTATTTTATTTTGTTTGTTTGTCTAATGTGGACCCTATTGGTTTATGAGCATTATCTCAACTCAAAGTAGCCCGAAATAAAGGATTTGTGTTTGTTTTGTTTGTGTCTATGCATAGTTTTGTGTTTGTGTATAATTTTATGTTTGTGTTATGATAATGAGGAATAGAATGCCGCTAAGGTTCTCTTATATCTACCCTAAACACACCATGAAAGGTTCGTAAATGGAAATGCTTTCACTTTGAAGAAATTTATAATTTGAAATGAAGTTTTATTGATGAAAATTATTATTAAACATTATTTTATGGGTAATATTTTTTAAGGTAGAGCCCATTGATTGGATGCATCGGGCGCTCTCCTTTGTGGATGATAAGTTGATATGATCCTCTTTGGTAAGCTTTCTCTATGGTAAAAGGGTCTTCCAAAGTGAGTTCAAACTTTCCTCCCATCTTGTGACATGCAATAATTGGTCTCCTTAGAACTAAAACAAGCTCTCCTACTTGAAATGCTTTAGGACGGACCAACTCATTGTGAGCTTGAATCATTTTTTTTTATATAACTCGAGGTTCTGACATGCTCGTAAGCGTCTCTCCTCTAAACCTTTGAGTTCTTCTAACCAATCCTAATATTTGTTTGGTCATAATTTTGATATCCATAGCTATCCTTAGTGATGGGAGTTGGACTTCTAATAGTAGAATGGCTTTGTACCCATACACTAAGGAGAAAGGGGGAGTTAGAGTTCTATAAGTGGGGGTAAGCCCATAAAGCTTCAACCAGCTGCTCATGCCATTGTCATTTATTGTCTTCAAGCATCTTCTTGAGTATTTGGATGAGAGTTTTGTTGAAGGCTTCTGTTAAACCATTCACTCACAGATAATAGATGATAGAGTATCTCCAATTTATGTTGTGTCTCTAGGTGAAGCTGTAAATTTTGGTGCTTTTGAATGTAGTACCATTATTAAATATAATTCAACAGGGTACCCCAAATATGTATATGATATGGTTCCTAAAAAATTGGAGCACATGCTGAGCTTTGACCTCCCTTAGCAGAATCACCTCCGCCCAGTTGGAAAAGTAGTCGAGAGCAATAAGGATGAATCGGTGACCCTTGGTAGAAGGAGGATCAATCGGACCCACTATGTCAGTACCCCAACACTTAAATGGCCAAGTGGCCAAAGTTAGATGTAGAATATTGGGTGGTTGGTGTAGGACCACATCATGTACTTGGCATTGGTGGCATCGCCTATCTATGTCCATGCAATCAGTGATCATCGACGGCCAATAGTAACTAAGTCTTTTGATTTTGGCTATCATCTTGAGACTAGATCGATGAGCTCCGCATAATCATCAATGTACCTAGATTATGATTTTATGGGCTTCATACTTGTCTAAATAATGTAACCACATATGATCGAAGGACCGTCACTATAAGACACCATCCACGAGGGCATAGAAAAGTGTCCTTTGCTTCACTTTATGTGCTTGGGACTTCTCTTCTCGTAGTTTGCCTTCATTTAGGTAATCAATGAAGGGTTTCCTCCAATCAAGTTCTTCATCCTTTTTAATAATAAAAACCTCCCCTTCAAGAGTGTACTTTTCAATGAGTTTAGTATTAATAAGAGGCAGGACTTGCCTATGTTTGGACCTCTATTGAAATAGATTCATCTTTAGACATGGCAACTCTTTGGCAAGCTTAGCTAAGGATAACATTTTCTCCTCAAGGAATCTTATAGATTATCACTTCTAGGATTTGGGCCAACAACTCCATGGTGTACTTATGGTAGTGATGGAGTCGGGGCTTGCGGACCTTATAAGAACCAATGATTTAATTGACCACTAGTTGGGAATCCCAAAGAGGTTGATGTTCTGGATGCCTAGCAAGATGGCTAACTTTATAGCAGCAATCAAGGCCTCATATTAAGCTTTGTTGTTGGTACAATGATTAGAAATATGATATAATAATCTCATCACAGAGTAGTCTAGAGTTAGGAGAACTATTCTAACCCCTTCATTTCTTAGAAGAGTAGATTGTAGTTCTTCTCTTCGTTGAGAGGAAGCCACACAATCAAAGTACATCTCCCAGCGGTGAATGTTGGTATCCCTTAAATTCATGATTTTTTCATCGAGGAGATCATCACTAAGTGGAGAGTTAGTAGGAAGTGGGTGAACTACTAAGAAATCCATGAGTGCTTATCCTTTCACCCCATAGAGGGGTACGAATGTGATATCAAATTGTGACAAAATCATGGACCATCATGCCAACTGTCTATATAACTTCGATTGTGTCATGAGATATTATTGTGGATTGATTCTACAAATTAAATTTACTTTTTTGAGAAAGCATATAGTGTCATAGCTTTTGAGATGCAAAGATTAAAGCTAGGCAATGCTTCTCAATGGGTGGATAGTTTGCTTCAGCGAGGATTATATGACGACTGAGATAGTAGATTGCGTTCTCTTTGCCTTTGTCATTGGCTTGGGATAATAAAGTTCCAAGGGAGTCATCTAATATAGTAATGTAGAGGATAAGCATCTTGCCTGGGATATGAGTGGCTAAGATGAGCGACATCATCAAGTTCTACTTGATGCTATTGAAGGAGTGCTAACACTAGTCGTCCTACTTGAACTTAGCATCCTTTTTTACCTGTTATAAAAATGGTTGGAATTTTCCTGATAGGTTAGGTATAAAGTGTCTTAAATATGCCAACCTTGCTAGGAATGATCTGAGTTAAGTTAGATTTTTAGGGGGTGGCATTTCTAATATTATTTTAATCTTCTTTGAGTCAATTTTGATTTTGGGGTGTTGGAAAATGGACCCAAGAAACTTTCCTAAAGCTTCTTTGAATGCACACTTCAGAGGATTCATTTTAAGGATATATTGTTTTAACTGTTCAAAAACTACTTTTAAGTTAAAGAGGTGGTCTTCCTTTTCTTTGCTTTTGACTATGAGATCATCAACATAGCATTCTACTTGGTGATGAATGAGTTCATCAAATATTCGAGTCATGGCCCGTTGGTATATGGCCCTGTCATTTTTAAAAAAGAAAGGTATGACTTTGTAGCAATAAATTCCAATCGGGGTTCTAAAAGCAGTGTTCCTTTCATCTTCAGGTACCATATTTATTTGGTTATATCCAGATGAACCATCCATGAAAGTGAAGACTGCATGAGATGAGGTAATGTCCACCATCAGTTCTAGTATTATTGGTAGTGAAAATTCATCTTTTGGACATGCATTATTAAGATATCTAAAATTGATGCATATGCAAATTTGGCCATTCTTTTTCTTAACTAGGATGACACTAACCAAGCAGGTGAGGTAATTTTCCTCTCGGATGAAACTAGCATTGATCAGTTTCTTGACTTAAGAAATGACCTATTGTTCGATGTCTAACTACATGCATCTAGGAGCTTACTTGATAGGGTTAGCATCAGGCTATATCACTAGCTTATGGATTACTACTTCAGGAGCCAATGCGGTCATTTCTTCAAAACTCCATGCAAAGTAGTCCTTAAACTCAGTGAGTACCATAACTAAGTCATTAGTTTCAATTTCATTCAATAAGAAATTGATGTACATCGATAATAGATTATCTTCAGTCCCTAAGTTGATTTATTTGAGTTATTCAATGGTTGATTTGATTTCTTTTTCAAATTATGAGGTGTGTCCTTGACTCAAAAATCATCTAGATCATCAAAATTTTATAAGCACATCTCCTCATATGAGTTAATGTGATTTGAAAAGAACCTATCATATTCCAAATGATTGGTGATGACTAACTAGTAATCATCCTCATTTACTAGGCCAACTGTACCAAAGTTTAGTCTAGGTCTTGATTAAGAATTCTTGCATTTGTTTTTCCATAGCCATTCGAAGTAATCTTACTTGTGCTTAGATCATGTATGCAGAATTAAACATTTCTTTGCTGAGTTGTGAACATAAGGTGAGTACCAATCAAAAGGTAATTCTATTAATTCTTTATATGAATCATCCTCAAGTTTTACATCAACTTCTTGACTTGAAGATGATGCTCCAGGATAAAAGTTCTAAATTTTTTTTAGTTCCACATGATTTAGGGGCTTCCTTAACTACCAAACCCTCAACTTTTTATAAGGAAAGTAGGGTTAGAGCTAAGGTTCCCAATTGACACCAAAACATTTCACATAATGAGGACTAGGATATACTTATGCTTTGCTTGGGAATATGGTATTCATCAATGTCTACCTCAATGTCACCTCTTTTGGGATTTTCTATTGAGAAGAGCTGGCTGATGTGCTAACCACATAAGACTCATCATCCAAACTAGATTCTAAGTCTATGTGGATAGTAGGTATACTCCTGGTTGCTGGAATGATTCTTGTGGTGGGTGGTAATTATGGAGGTCTTCGACCTCAGGGACTACCCATGGACTTTCCTCTTTCTCATCCTGGTGGAGGTCAGGTCATCCTCTCCACTTGTTTCAATGGGGTAATGAAAACTGGGTGGAATCTAATCTACTTCACTTTCTCCCAAAGGTTTATTTCTCTCCCTTCTATTCTCCTTTTCTTTCTCTTTTTCTTTTTCTTTTCTTTCTTTTTCTCTTTCTTTTTGTTGTTCTCTTACATTAATATTTTTACTAAATTCATGAGAATATACATTTTATTTCTTAGGGAGGTAGTAGGCCGCATCCTCATATATCCTGATCTCATGAACTACAAAGGGCTTGAGATCTCCTTTGACACAATACTTGATTCCACCTCTTAGGAGCTTGATGCACTGATGCAAAGAGGATGGAACTATGTTGTTCTCATGTATCCATGATCTCCCAAGCAAAGCATTGAAAGATGTATCCAAGTATATTATATGAAACTTGGCTTCAGTCTTCAAATCATCTATCCGTAAAGGAAACACTATATAACCTAAGGCTCTCTCACCTTATTCATTAAATCCTTTCAACATCATTTTCTTTGTATTGAGTTTAGAGATGTTAATCCTTAAGTATGGAAGGATTCTTGTAATGTTGACTGATGCACCAGGATCAACCAAAACTCTAGATAGCCTAAATCTGCCAACATCCACTATAATGTAGAGGGGATAATTGTGCTCAATCATTCCTAGAAGTAGGTCTTCATTTATGAATGTAACTCCTAAGGTCTTCTTTCAATAGCATGCTTCCTCTTGAGTAGCAACTAGTTGAGCTAAGCATTTTTTTTAGATCAAGCAAGGCTTTGATTATATATTCCTTCGTTTCTTTGTATAAGATGAGGGCATCATAAATGCTTAACTTAACTGGAAACATTCTAAGATGTGTGAAGATGTTGTTATCAAATTTGGACTGATCCTCAATAAGCATATCCATAGTTGGAGCATCTTATGGAGGGGCTGTCTGCTCACTAGAACTAATGACCTATTTACCCTTATCATGAAGTGCTACCCTAGGAGGTAGAACTTTGCCATTACGGAGGTTGACTTCAGTGAATTCTTAGAATGAGGGGTTTATGATAAGTTCTACCTACTCATCGGGTATACCTACAGCTTCTCCTAAAGGATCATCAGAGTCGGATGACTCTAAATCAATCTCAAGAGGTGAACCCTGATGATTTAGAAAGGGAAATTCCATTTCTAAATCAGATTAGGATTGATTCAAATTATTTGAGTTATTATTATTTTGACTCAGAGAGCTTTTAATTAGAATAAAATCAATAGGAGCATCAGAAGTGGAATCAGATTTCTTAAATTTTCGGGGAGGTACATAGTAAAATTAAGTAAAGTAAGTGGGATTTGGACTTTGGTGCCCTCATCCGCTCATATAATGTTCCCTTCTAGAGGTGGAGGAGCTAGTGGAGGTGGCAGTATCTGTAATGGTGGAAGGAGTGCTGGACTCATATGGTGGTTGTGCTATGGATCTATCCCAGGAAAGTGTATGTTGCAGCTGCTGCTACTATTAGGCTTCCATCTTCCCTGAGTTGTCACTCATAACTGGCAAACCTTCCTTGGTGTTGGAGGTTTGAGCTAATTTAGGTACTTGTAGAGAAAGTTATTTGATTTTAGAAATTATTTTTTAGAGGTTCAGGATCCCAACCTTCTTTTATCTTAAAAAGATCGGAGGTATCCCCAAGGATTACTTTAACAGAAAAAATATTGTTGTTTTACTTAGTATTTCTTGGGGATAACTATAGCTCCTGAATTGTAGCTACACTCAAGCTAATCCTTGAAGGTGATACAAACTTCTAAGATGTGGCCTAACATGGGGTGTTAGGACTAGTTAGGATTATCAATCTTACCTACTTCCTCCAGCTTCTTAGGCTCGGGTAGCTAAAAATCAGGCTTCTTCAAGAGATTCTTGAAGATCTTCCTAACTACCTCCTTCTTAAAAGAGTATGGTTTGTTGAGTTTTTCAGAAATAGTAGGAAAATAGCTACTTGGTGATGGATACTGGTACTGCTATTGAGTAGGCAGTTATGGTGGTGTGGTGGCCATGGTAGTGATTAAGGAGGCTGTAGCAGGGGGCTACAAATCTCAGCCTCTCAAACTAAAGTCTTGCTGGCTGCTTCCCCTTATCAACTGCCACTACTAACCCATACCTCTTCTCAAAGAACTTCTAAGGCTTTGGCTTGGATGATTGGTATAAAAAGGGTAACTATTTGGCTTCCTCTTGTAGGTTAGCCACCTTGCTGATTAGCTTCTCAGATGTCTTAATGGTTAAACCCTTAAGCATGAAGGCGACCGAGCCAGGGATATTTTTTAGTAGAATATTAATGGCATGCTATTCTTGTAGCTGTGGTTCGCATTACATACTCAGATTATTCCATCTAAAAATATAATTAACAAGGGACTCATTTGGTTTTTGTTTCTGTACAATGAAGTCCTCTATAGTTACCCTTTTCTAAGCTCCTATGAATCTATTGATGAAGAGATGCTCTAACTCTGCAAAGTTCTTCACTAACTCATAAGGCAGTTCAATATACCAATTAAATGCTACCCCTAACAAGCTATTGATAAACAACTGAAAAAGAACTACATCACTGCCACTGGTATTACAACAACTGGCCCTAAAGTGTGATATGTGCTACCTTAGGTTCCCACTGTCATCACAGATCTTGAAGGATGGGGGCACAAAACCCTTGGGGTATTGAACTACTCAAATTCCTCTAGGTAAGGTCTACCCTTTGGAATAGATGAGCTCCCTTGGGCTTGCGTTAATGATTCCTTAACCTACTACTCTACCATCTGCTTTATGTATTTTTCTTGCTTGGATGTACTATTGATGACCTTCCTATGCAAACTATCAACATCCTCATCCATAAGAATGCACTTGGGATGATATAAGGTATGAACTAGCTCAGGTCAATTGCCCTACATGGCGGAAGGTTGATAAACTGGGGCTTGAATCTGCATGTCTAGAACTACTACAATCAACTCCTCTACCCTTCACTCCATCCTATTAATCTGATCATCCTTCAACTTGATTTCTTGGAGGAGGCTTTGAGTTGAGTTTTATGCCTCACCTTCCTTAACTATAACACTTTCTTGGCTAAGCTGCTCCCTTTGTAGAGATCCTCGGGTATCAACCATGTGGACTTCCGCTAGGTCATCTAACATGTCATCCTCATCAGCATCAAACTCTTGTCTATCCTCCTCCTGGTCAGAGTGATCATCTCTGCATCGACATGATAGTCCTCTAGAATGTCATACAAATAACGGTCATCTAGTTGACCCTACTCTACCTAAACATAGGTTGGCTAATGACTGACCACTGGACTGAGTTGTGTAAAGCTATGCACTGAATACTCTACATTGGTGGAGTACTCTCCCTGATTGACTCAATAATCATTAGGGTTACCTCAATATCCCCTTCTTTCTCCTCCTCCAACTGTTATGGTGGATCGACCATGACACACTTGGGTCGCCACTCCTTCTTTACCACTGTTGGGATGGAAGGTCGACTAAGGGAGCTCAGGCTCACCTCAATAGGTGGAGTAGATGGAGTGGGATCCTTGGGCTATAGTCAGAACACCAACGGAGAAGCTCTCTCTCTAGATGGGGGCTCGTGGAACTTGGTGGGGACTACGGATGGTGGAACTTGAATTGGTGAAGGTGGATGGTAAGTGGAGTGGTGTAATGGTGGGGACACTGGTTGCCTCTCCATCAAAGATCTCCTCCTATGACTAGCTGTAATGGTAGGGATAATGCGATCAGAATGATTGGCTCTATTAGATCATCAATCAAAAAAATCCATCCAAGTGGAGGCTGTTGATTGTTTCTCTCTCTCTCTCTCTCTCTCTCTCTCTCTCTCTCTTGCCCACTTGGGCAATCACCTTGGCCTTAGTGGCCCTCTTTTGGTGAATCTGATCTTTAACACTTCCTGTGATCAGTCTCCTCAAATCATGCAATGTGCCAAACTCTGAGCATCCGTGGGCTCTCCTAACTCTACGAAGCACATATCATAGATTAGCATAGGGCTTCCTTCTATCCCTAGCCAGTGTCTTATACTTTGTAGGTGAATGGGGTAATGGAGTAATCTTCTGGTAGTCCTCCTCTCCCTCTAAGGTTAAAAGGGAGTGAAACCTATGCCACCCAAGAGTGGAGAGGTCTCACGAGGGGAACCCTCCTCAGGGACATGGGAGGCTTCATCTATCTCCTTGGCCATACACTCATAAGGTTTTTTTTATTTTGTGATTCTTGTTAAAGGGTTGGGTTTTAGTGACTAAGGCCATATGAGAACTAGAACTGACCTCAAAAGTGGGGGAGACTATTTCAGAAGTTAAGATAGCCTTCCCCTCAAAGCAGGGGCAACCATAAAGGCGGTACTAGCCCGTGCCAAAATTACAGTAGGGGTAACTGATTGAACTGGCACAAGTGGCTGAACTGGTAACACCAACAGGGAAACATCGATAGCCTTCCTATTCAAAGAGGGTATCTCAAAATTAGACTGTAGGTCAAACTGTTGGAGTGGCTTCTTGCCTGCCACCTCTTCTCTACTAATAGTGGTAAGGGCTAGTTCCTCACATGTGACTTTGAAATGCTCAAAGTCAAGTCCAAACCTGGTGACTGGGGAATCGATGAGTATGGCCTGATCTAGGGCCAAATCCACATCGGAGGAGAATGAGAAAATTAGCTTGTCAAAAGACATGGCTAAATATTGATTGAAAGAAGGAAGGAAGAAGATGGGCTGGTATCTCTGTTGCACTATTGGAAAAGAGAACCAGATTATACTTTGCTTTGATGTTGCTAACTTGAATTATTGATTTTGATATTTGAATTGGAACCCTCATTCAAGAAATTTGATTATGCTGAATGGGGTTCAATTGCTTATTGGAGAGATTTGGAGATTTTGATAGAGATATTTTTGTTGGGTTAAATTGTTGGATTTATTTTTGATGTTGTGTTGGAACCCACATTCAACAAATTTGGTTATATTGAATGCGGTTCAATTATTTTAGAGAGCATTTTGAAAATTTTTGGGGAAGAGGCTTTTGCTTTGTGGTTTTTGTTGGTGTTTGGTTTTGATTTAATTTTGAAAGGAGAACTCTCATTTAACAAATTTGATTATGTTAAATGCAGATGATTACTTTTGCTTAAAAAGATTTTGTAATTTTTGGAGAAGGGATTTTTTTAATTTTATTTGTTGTTGTTGTTTGTTATTTTTATTGATTTTTTACTTTGAATAAGAACCCTTATTTAACAAATTTGATTGCGTTAAATGGGGTTCATTAATTTTTTTTGAAAAGTTTGGGATTTTTGGAAAAGATTTTCTTTATTTTTTGTTTGGACTTCATTTAAATTTCTTGAGTATTGGATGAACCTTATTTTACCAAGCTAGTGGTAAGAGGTTATTAATTTTATTTGATCGATGTTTGGTTATTGTTCTTTCATTGATTAATTTATTTTTACCTATTGAGGGATCCAATAGTGGTTTTAAGACCTACTTAGAGTGAGGTCTTAAAACTTAATAGATGTTAGCCACCTTTACTTAAATATAAAATAACAAAGTGCCAATGGAAAGAAAGATAGTCTTAGGCTTATATAAAATATAAGTCCACTACTGATACTTGGAGATAATAATTTTCTACTGGAGATGGAGAGAGGAATCTCCCCAGCAGAGTCACCAAAAAAATCTATGGTATTTATTTTCTGATGGTCATAGTGGACTCTACTGGAGATGGAGAGAGGAATCTCCCCAGCAGAGTCACCAAAAAAATCTATGGTATTTATTTTCTGATGGTCATAGTGGACACCAGACAAATTGTATGGGGGTACTTATTGAAGTGATCGGGTGCAGCATTGAGGTATGGTGTATTATCTTGAAAGATAGAAACATCACACTACAATGGACCTAATCATCTAATAAAAACTCCTAAGGTATGATGGGTCTTCGAATATACCAGAGATTCTTCCCCTACTTTACCTAGAAAAGTAAAACAAGGTTTATTTTATGTTGGGTTCTTAAGTTCCCTATGGAGGCAAGCCTTTATAGTTAATTACATCCTTGGAAATAAGATTTCCTAAGAATACTCTTGATTAAATTAGTCAATTATTGTCTCCAAAGATTTCAAGGTTAGACTATCAAAAGATTGGCTATTTAATCAAGTGGGATTGTTCAATTGGAAAGTCTTATTTTTGAATCCAAAAGAGAATAAGTAGGAAATGCTCATGATACTAAGAAGCCTAATGAGCATTCCAACATAACCTATGGTGAGGCTTTTTATTTTTGAAAGTCAAAGGATTTAATTTGTTTGTGTTGAAACTTTATTACATTGCTATGGCTTATAATCCATCTACACATGATTGTGGAAATCCATATGAGGAGATGATTTATACTCATAGTCTGAATAAAATAAGCAACCTTTGATCCTAAATCTAAAGAGCTTTAGCACAAGCTAAAGTACGACCTAAATCTAAGTAGAGAGGGACATAAGAATTTACCTCCACAAGAGAGAATAAATCTATCTGACTCTTTTGGACGTACAACTGCCTAGATTGGCACCCAGCTAACATATAATTCAAATCCATGTAGACTGATCTTATAAAATTTCAAGATGGTTTAAGATATTATTTAATTTTGAAAGAGACTAGAGTCCTAAACTCACTCTCTAAAGATTATATTATGTTCGGCATGAGCATATGACTTAGTCTAATGCAAAATCTTTTCAAAATTTATATTATTTTTAATGCAATATTTTGACAATGGCTTGGGATTTCTCATTCCTAAATGCATGATGAAATTTAACTATTGGCCCAATTAAGAAAGAAAGAGGGTGAATCTCCATTATAATGGGTTGCTATCATAGGTCAAGATGTCCCTAATGTGTAAGAATGGAGGCCCTCATTTTGCAAGTGTGATAGAAGATGCCATGCAAGAAGTGAGACATACAACATTCAGCAAAGGGGTTGTTAAATATTTTAACTTTCTTGATTATAGCCTAAGATTTAAAGTGAGATTGAAAGTTGTTTAAAATTTAGTTATGAGTTGTTAAATGAGGTAGAAAAAATAACTTTATCCTACGGGCCTACCGCATCCAGTCCACACATTCAATCTTTAAGTTTAAGAAATTATGAAGAAGATGAAATTCTATTGCACAATCTAAACATAAGATCAATCCAAAATAAAAAAATTTCATAAAAGAATAAATGATCGATGTGGCCGGGTACCACCGCACACCTCAGAAAAGAGAAAATTGTATAGCTGAGCTCTACCCTTATACAACCCATAATTACAAAGGAATAATTACAATTGAAATTGAATCAGGTGCTATAGGGGTCTTCATTCTTCATTTATTCTTCCTCCTTTTGATTGGATTTGATTTACTCCAAGGCATCACAAGGCATTCTAGGACTAAGCCTTCTAGCTACTGCTCATCCAAATCCCAATAGCACTTATCTGAATTCCTATTACAAAATTACATTTTTCATGGGGAAGTAAAATTTAACTACACCTACAAAATATATATTAGCTAAACATACATATAATCCCAAGTAGTTATAGTTTATAATTTGGACTTACCACCATACACATGGGTAACCATGCCCACCTATCCTAACTTGGATTATGCTTAGGGGCCTAAGCAGTCTGTAAGTAGAAGCATTTATAATTATGATTACGAAGACCCCATAAGCACAATCTCCTATAAGAAAATTATATTAGACTAACAATGGCCTAACATCTAGCCTACGATCCACATTCCTAAAATCCAGTCTAAATCATTACATCATAAAACAAAACAAATTATCATTACATACACTGTCCTAACCTAAAGCTAGAAGTGGTGACTTAACATTCTAATGTGTGTGCTTGGGCTTTATGTGGTATGTCTTAGCTAGGCTTTTGGATTATGATTTTCTAATTTAGAAAAAGTTTAGTTTAACATGATTAATGGTTTAACTTTAAGTTGTTTAGGAGTTTGCAAATTTTAATTAGTATTTTATTTTGCTTTACACTTAACATCTAAGTGTTATAAAGATAGGAAGAATGCTTAACCTTCTTCATACCTACCTTAAGTTATTTTCTAAAGCACATTATTGTGATTTAGTTTCCTTTAATGAATGATTTATTAAATATTTTATTAATCTTAGGTTTAGGTTTACCATAAAGAATCCTATTCAACATGAGAGGCGTCTTAAGATTAATGTAATTGAATTACCATCACATAGAATATGTTGAACCATTCCTTTTCATCACCCATTACATGCATATGATTTAGCACTTAGTATATGTATACATACAATATATTTTGGCACACTTAAATGATCATGGATGAATATATTTTGAAATTATATTTTACTTGATTAGATGGTTTATACATGTAAAGTAAAGCTTTATCCAAATTCTAATATGAATATACATAGGAAAGAAATTAAATAAGTACATGCCTTTGTTAACCAGGGAAGTGAGATAATCAAATGACCTCCTTGGGACTACTTAAAGCCTCGTATTCCCGGGATGTCCAGACTATATACTCATCATCATTCAAATATATGTAAATCCACATATGAGCTTAGGAAAAAGAGCACTACCTTTACATGCAATACGTTTGATGTGTTTAAATGATTATGTATGCATATGATTTTAGTAGAAAATAAGATTCTTACTCTTTAATCAAATACTCATACACATGTATAAAAGATGTAAGCAAGTACATGCCATTGTTTAAACCAGGGAAGTGAGGTAATTAAATGACCTCTTTGGGGCTACTTAAAGCCTCATATCCCTGGGATGTCTAGACTATATACTTGATTTCTTAAATATATATGAATGTATACATAAATGGGAAAATGAATATCATGCAAGAGATTGTATTTTAATATAAAGATACATATGAATGAGATTAAATAAGTATGTGCCATTATTTAAACCAGGGAAGTAAGATAATCAAATGACCTCGTTGGGGATACTTAAAGCCTCTTGTTCCTGGGATGTCCAGACTATATAGTTATTATTATTCAAACACATGTAAATATATATATATATATATATATATATATATATATATATATATATATATATATATATATATATATATATATTCATAACTACTATCACATCAAATATTATTATCAATTTATAACTTTTGGAAAATAAATTTAGAGTTATTATAGTCACAGATTTAATAAGATTAAACCAACACATGAAACTTTACATAAGTAATCTTCATTTTAATTTTGAAAATATGAATGCATGATATCACATAGCATACAACATTTATGGTGATTGAAAAGGAATAGCCAAACATTTCTATATGATTCATTCAACTACACTAATTCCTAAGGGAAATCACATTAAATGAAACTACTTAAGGAAAACCAAAGATCCCAAATTAAATTTGATTTTGGATTTTGATTAAACTTAAAGAAGAGAGATCATTTACTATTTTCCATCCCATGTTGGTGATTTGATATGTTTAAGGAAAAATAATAAAATGATTTTTCTGATTTAATTAAGTTGAATCAATAAGCAATCCATGCAATGCTCCTAAAGGACCTAATGCAATTGGCTCATGATTAGAGATTAGTTAGAATAAAGAATCTCATTAAGTACTTTTATGATTTTCTCACACTTATGGGTTAATCATAATTTCCTTAAAAGTCTTTATGTTATTGAACACATAAAAGGGAACCCTTGATTTAAATGTTAATTAGCTGATGTGATTACCAATTTAATTTTGTTTGATTTGGCTATTAATTAACTGATCAATTCCTTAATTAAGCCATATATTAATTAACTCTCTTTAACGAATTGAATTTGGAAAAGTAATTAAGAAAGAATCTAATCACTCTCCCTTATCATCTCACTATTAATCAATGATTAATGGGTTTAAATTAATTAATTTTTACTATTTAGAAGTTTAATTAATCATTAAATCAATTAAAGGAGTAATTAGGGTTTGAATTTCCAATTTCCCTATTTACATAACCAATAAATCCCAAAAAAATCATGGGATGTAGAGGTCATCTCATTAAATCAACATGCCAAGTTTGAGATTAATTGCCCAAGTAGTTAGGGATTAATTATGCTAATTAAAAAAACATGTGAACCATAATTAAGCCTTAATCAATATTTAAAACATAATGAAATCATCTTTATTAATTTCTCCTCTATTTTACCTTTTTAAAATATATTTATTTATATTTTTTTGGATTTTTCTACAATTAGTTATGATTTTAGGAAGTTTCAGCCAATTAATTTCATTTTTACACACTAATTAATCTCTAATCCCATCGGCACGATGTGTGACATTGAAGCACTTTCCACATGATACCACTGGATTGGCCACTTAAAAGGTTTGACATGGTGTTGATGTGGAGGCTGTGGATGCGCTTTCATCTTAGCCATCCGATCTAAGATCGGATGGTGGGGATTAATCCCACTGTCTCTATAGGATTAAATCAAATTAAATCTAATAGATTATCATGGTCATCCATTCCAATCATGTAGAATGGATGATGGATGATCCTTTGTCCCTGAGCAATAGAAGATAGACCGTCATTTCACCCGATTTGAGCTTGAGCTTGTGAGAGGCCGAATCCCAAAATGTTCACGAAGGAGATCTAAAGGGATTTTATAGTGGGATTCACAGGAAATTAAACTTTCTTTCTCAAGGCTTAGAAAATTTTGAGAAAATGATGGTTTGCCAAAATTTACCTCGTCGGAGCTCAGGACCGGCGGTTAACTGACTGAGGTAGCTTAATCTTGAAGAGGCGATCCCCTGCTGAGAAGCTGATGCCTTGCCTTTTTTCCATTGGCTCTGTGGATCAAACCCCATCAAAATTCTCGCCAGAGTTAGGCTTGGAGTGGTCTCTAGTGCTCGAATCGATTAGGAATTGATTCATTTCTTCTCTCTAGAGCTTGGTGAAGGTATGGGTAATGTTAGTTTGAAAATAGTGGAGTTTGGAATAGTTGGATGGAGATTTCCTTCTCCTATTTCAGGCTTGCTATTTCTAGCAATGGGGAGGCTCATGAAGCTAGGGAATGCACTATGGGAGTTTGTCTGGGCTTTCTCATGCTCTAGGGAAACTCTGATGGTGAGTTTGAATCGTATGGGGAAGAGTATACTCTCCTCCTCATCCAAACCAATGGCTTGGATCAATTTTGCAATTTGCAAGTGTTTGGTGTAAGTGGTCGTGGGTGGTAGGGTGGTGCTGAGGAGGCTCTATTTGAGTGGGTGAGTGAGGGAAGTGGGCTATCGAGGTTCATGTCCTTGGGTTTCTATGTGTGCCAAAGGGAGAAAGTGGGTTAGCTCACCTCCACTTAGCTCATGGCTAACCCAAAATAGCTTTGGGTCATGTGAGACAATGGTCCTCACGTCTATTTGGTGTTTAGGGGGTTACCAAGGGTAAGAGAGTGGGTTTGACCATCCAAATATAGGTTTGTCCCCTTTGGGAGGCTTTACTCAATGGATAATGGGTCAAATCAGGTTAGACATGGGTTCAACTTGATTTGGGCTGACCCATGGTGACCAAAACATGGGTCATGCCAAGTTTGAATGGGTTTGGAGTTGATTTAGTTGGGTTTGGCTCGATTTGACCCATGTAGATCAAATTGGGCTAGGTTGGGTCAAGTTGATCAATTGATCAAATTGGATGAAACCAAAGCTTGGGTTTGGTGTTGATTTGGATTGGATTTGAAGTTGACCCATATGGGTTCATATGGGTTAAATAGGCTAAGTGGACCAATTTGGTCAAATTGGCTTGGCTTAGGTGTTGCTTTAGGTTCAATTGTTGATTTGAAAATGATTGTAGGCTTTGATTTCAATCAATTTAGATTTAGGCCAATTTGACCCGTTAGGTCAATTATGGCCAAATGGATCAATTGGGTTTAATGGAGGCTTTGACCATGTTTAATAATCAATTTGGGATGGATTTGAATCATTGGTTGTAATCAATTTAGATTAGAATTTGAATTAGTCTAATTTGGACTTTTAAGTTAAATTGGGTCAACTTGGTTCTAAAAGCCAATTAGGTTTGGTTTGGCTTAAATGATGACCAAGTCATGTTCAAGGATCAATTTATGATTGATTGAAATCATTGGTTTCAATTGATTTGCATTGAAATGAGATTTAGTTCATTTGGCTCATGTAGGATAATAGGGTTAACTTGGGTCACTTGATTGAATTGGGTTGGTTTGACCCAATTAATTACAATTGATAAAATCAAGGATGATAAACAATAAAGAATGAATTCTCTAAATTACATGAATTCTAAACCTTAAAACATTCAATAAATAAAAACATTTGAAAGTGGATCAAACTAAATGAACATTAAATTTAATTATGATATTTGGTTAAACCTCTAATTAAAGAAGAAGGAAATACCTCAAACCTTACCCAAAAGTTTTAACATTAACATCATTAACCCTAAATTTTAACTTTTAAACAAAAGAAGGTGAAACATAAATCAAATTCAACTTAAAATGAATTAATTAAGAGATTAAGTAAGATACTTAAGATCTTACCTAAACCTTTAGAATGAATCTTCATCTCAGGATGAAGATCTCATTTTATTAGGATTTAGGAACTTGAAAAGAATGGGTAAATAAAATTTATTTTATTCTTCATTCTTGAAAACATAAGTTCCACTTTAACATGAAAGATAATTAAAAATGCAAATTAAATCATGAATCAATTAAATTATTTAAATGGAAATAACCCATGGTAAATTAAACCAATTTTAAAGATAAAAGAAATTACAAGGATAAAACAACCTTTTTTTATAATAAGCAAACATATGGTATATAGTCTAGACACCCGAGGTCGCAGAGCTACTGGTCCAAATTCGGTCTTGATATGTCGAACCTCTTGTTTAACAATGACACATACCTATAAAGCAAAAATATGAAAGGTGAAAAATCTCAAAATTAAATTAAATTAAATTTTGGAAACCCAAATTAAAACTTGAACTTAAAATGCCTAATAAAGTCATACCTCACAAGCTTATTTTTTTCACACTTTAGATTATTAGGTCACAGACCTTAGGCTTAGGTTAGGTTGATGTCCTATGATATTCTATGATATGATATGAAATGTTTTTATTATTTTATGGTGTACTATTTTAGACTATATGACTATGATTGTTTGCCCGCTAATTTGGATTCTAGGACATTTCTTTTAGGCTAACACTATTTTTTGCAAGGGGTTGTGTTAAAAAAGAATGTTGTAATAAAAATAATAATTAATAAATGTTTTTTTCTTGTAGGTATAATTAAGTCCTTAACCATAGCCCATTAAGATATGTGGGCTTTGCAAGCAACTAATGCTAAGCTTGTATGTTTGCAAATATAGCTATTGAAATACTGTTTGTATTTTCTAATATCTATTTTATAGCAATTAGAATTTATTTAAAATTTTAAATGTAATTTGAGCTTAGAGTTAAGCTAGGATCTACGGGAATTAGGAATAGCGAGACATGACTCTACTAGATGGGTGGTCCTTATGAAGCCCGTGGTCCCTGAAGAAGGAGACGATCCTAAAAAAGAATCCCATAAGTCTAGACTTTTATTATAGGCTGGGTTGTAAAAAGGAAGAGCTTAGCTACCCATTTTTCTCTTTCTTTCAGGGTGTATAACGGCCCTTAGCCACACTGGCCTCTTCTTTTAAATTAAATTTGTTGCGATTTATTTTGGGTGTGTAATAGAAATTGCCTGCTTTTCAAGGCTTCTTTTGGTGCAATGTTCTCTATGGAAATGCCTATACAGTAGGCTCGTAGGAAAACTATATTTTCTACCCAACTTAAATCTAATTAACTTAAACAAAAAAAATAGATTCATAACTTCATGCATAATTAAAGCTTTAGGCACAACTTAAAAATAACTAAAAATAATTAGCCTTATAAACCATGCTAGCATATTCTTCCAACTTCTTGAATTGGGTGCTTCACCCATTGCATATAAGGGGTATCTAACCTTTGAGGATGACCACCTTCTTAGGGATGTGTGCCTTTTTATTTTGATTTGGCTCATGATTACTTCTAACTACAACTCAGTGTATGCATAAATTGCATACCCCAAAATCCTTGAATGAATTGTGAGTCAAAATTAAAAAAATGAAATATGTTGCATTAATTATGTGCATATCATAATTGACATGATCTTAAAGACTAGAGATTGATTATATGTTCCTAGTTTCTTTCCTAAATGCAACAGCCCAAGTGATGTTAGCTGGAATCCCTGCCAAGAGGGGTTATATGTCTAGAAGAGTTAGGGATAGGTTCTTTTATCTAGTGAGAGAAAGAACCAATAATTCCTAAAAGTCAAATTAGGTTGAGCCTCTGATTTGTGTTAGAAGCATTTGTACACTTAAGTTTTGGAGTATCCTTTTAAGAATAAGTCTTCATCTTTGGCATTTTGCAATTTTATGCTGCTAGAATATAAGTAATAGATTTCTAATAAAAATATCAATTCAAATTTTAAGAAATTTTATCTCTAAAATAAAAAGCTTAATGGTAGGATAGTTGAAATGCCTAATGGGTATTGCAATATTTATGGATATTTCACACTTTATCCTAATTAGCCTCGAAAAGAACCTATTTCCCCATTGAAGAGTTCCCTTTTGAAATTTCAATTTAATAATCCTTTGAAACTAGATTTGAAATTCATAGAATAAGAACCAATTTCTTTAATAGAGAGTTTTCTTATGAAGATATCCTCATTTCTAAGATGTAATTAACTATAAGGGCTTGCCCTTATAAAAAATTATGATCTCAGTATAAAATAAACCTTGTCTGACTTTTTCATGTAGTTCAAGGGAAGAATCACTAGAACATTAATAAGACCCATTAGCCTTAGGAATCCTTATTTAAGTGATTAAATCCATTATAGAATAACATATTTAACTTCTAAGATAATGTGTTTATTCCTTAATGATGAATTTGATTACCTAAATAAGAAATTCCTAAAATTTATGTGGTGAATAAATTTTCCCCACACTCAGCACCTTGGTGCTAAATTGTAGAACCATGGTGCTATTGGGTATAATTTGGATTATGTTGTGATTATCTTAATATTATTATTTTTTGTGTGAACATATGGCACCTCAACATTGGGATATCAGTTCCATGATGCTATGAGATGCCTGCCAAAGTTTGATTTTTTTGGGGACTTAGTGCCTCGATGCTATGCTTGTAGCACTTCATCATTGTGGGTATAAACTGAATCATGATAATAACACCTTAATATTATCACTTGGGTTTCAATTATGAGAATACAGTGTCTTAGCACTAGTATTGAAACACCATGCTATTGTGAAATTCTAAAGTTAGTTTTCCCAAGGAAACAACACCTTGGCGTTAGACCTACAACGTCATGGCATTATTTCCCGGCTGTCTGAGATTCAAAATGTTAGTAGCATAACACTTTCATAATTCTCATTTTCATAATTTTTTTAATACATTAGCATTATTCTCCCTTATTCCAAATATATGATCTAGGGAGGGAGATATTATTTCACGAAACTAAATTCAACGGTGGAAGATATAGTGCCTTGTGCTGAATATGTAGTGTTGTAGCATCATATAAGAGATCAGGGAACCAAAAGCTTAGCACTGTGATGTGGTATAACAACGCCTTAATGATAAAAATTTGTATCTAAACTCAAGAGCTTAGCACCGTGGTGCCTAATTTTCGGTGCCTTGGTGCTCTAGACAAAGCATTCAAGATTTCATTCCTAAGAGTTTAATGCCTCGGTACTAGGCCTTAGCACTATAGAATGGAAATGCCTATATTAAACAAAATTCTTAAAAATTTTAATGAGTTTTTATGAAAATTTGGTGGCAAAATGCTTTAATAGTGTTAGGTTTTTACATATTTTAGTGTGAACATACTCTTCTCCTTTGTTCCAGATCCAAGATCGATAGAGGAAGAGTATTCTTCTCATGCAAGAACCAAGTTCAATGATGGAGGTCTTTAACATTCAAGATTCTAAAATTTGTAAGCCTTAGGGAGTGTTATATTTACTTCAGATCCAAGTTCAATGAAGATGCACTCTTCATTTTTCATCAGATCCAAGTTCAGCAGTGGAAATTTGGTTAAACTTAATTTTCAAGAAGATAATTGCTTAAAAGTAACATTATTTACTTAGAGTAGATGGGAGATCATTCTTGTGTTAGTAGGGAGTGTGATTTAGAAATCACAGAACATTGGAAACAAAAATATAGCAAGAAACTAGAGAGAGTGAGCGGATGAAAAGAGAGAGAGAGAGAGAGAGAGAGAGAGAGAGAGAGAGAGAGCCTAGTGTTGACCTCATTTATTCATGAGGTTAATTTGAACTATGAAATTAATAATTAGGATATCCTAATCTCAAATAAGAATATCCTAATTTAATGCTTAGGGCACTATACCTAGTGACTTAGGGAATTATCTTTAGGTTTGAGCTAACCTAATTAGCTTAGGTGGAATCAGTCTAATCTTCCATTTTAAATTAAATCAAACCAAATCCAAATTAATCAAAATAAAATAAAATTGAAACAAAGAAAAAGAATCCAAATTCAAATCTAATCAACCCATTTGACATAGGTTTGACTTTTAAGTGGGTCCCACATAGTCAAAGGTCAACCCACCAAGAATTTGACCAAATTAAATCATTCAAAATATTCCAAATGATCAAATAAACATAATTCAACATGAATCTAAAGAAATTTAAATTCATTTAGGCCTTATTTGGGTTCATTAGACCACTTAGTCTAAATGAACCTAATTGGGTCTTATTGGGTTTGAACCCAAATCAAATTGAAATTAATTCAATTTGATTGCTCAAAATACTTTAGAAATGATAATCAAATACAATTCAACTCACCATTGGGTCTAATTTGGTCTAATTGGTCATTTGACCTAAAAGAAACCCAAACTTAACCCATTAAGCCCACTTTGGGTCAAATGTTCTCAAATTAAAATTAAACTGAAATTAAACAAAATCAATTACTCTAAATCATCTCACACATGTGATCAAGCATGATTGGAGTCCAAATCTAATCCAATTAAGTCAAATTGGTCATTTGAACTTAATTGGAATCAAACTTAACCCATTTATGTTTAAGTGGGTTGAAATGAAATGAAATCTAAAATTAATTCAAATATAAATGAATTAATTAAATCAAAACCAAATCAATCATCCAATGAACAATTAAGGATGATCAAAATCTTAATGGTGGTTAAAGAATTTGAAATTGAAACTAATTCCAATGCCAAGATTAATCACCAATTAAATTCAAATTGAAATGAAATCTATGGAACCTTTTTAGATTCATCTATGCATGGATTAAGAGAGGTTGCCAAGTAATCAAAATTAAACTAATCAATTCTAAATCAAGCCAAAATAATAAACTTATCTAATGGAAAAGAGATATCATGTGAAGCAAAGTCCACTTTGGTTTCCTTGATCTTTTATCTTGGCTAAAAGACAAGAAGGAGATGGTTGCCATCAATTGAAGACCACCAAGCCAAAAGAAAAATAAAAACTTTGCTTCTTCCCAAGGGGAGGAAAAGAAAAAGAAGAAAGAAGAAGAAGGAAGAAGGAGGCTAGGCCAAACATGAAAAATAGGTCTAAAGCCATCCTCCCTGCCCAATTCTTATCTAAGCATGTTCACAAGTCCAAGGGGGATTAAATCCATCCCTTGGCCAGCCTTGCTGTCACCGATGGATAGATTCTGGCCACCAAAAATCCCAAAATAGAGGCTTTCAACCAACTATGGAAAGTGGGGAGGGAAGCCTATTCCCTCCCCCTTTTCATTCCAAAACATCCACGAAGGAAAGAGTTAAAGATTCGGACCATTCCTCTGGCCTCTTGCCACCGACACACTGATGAGTGGAAAGAAATTGAGCCCCTCTAATTGTGAAACCCATGGGAGTGGGTCTTTCATCAAATTGAAGCTTCTAACATGTTCTAGAGGTCAGGGCGACCTCAAATGAATAGCCACCCTGACCCCTCACCTCCAGCAAGCCAAAAAATAACCAATGTCACTAAAAAACTGAACCGATGTTAGTCTAAAGATCAGTCCACAAGAAGGCAAGTAGTCAAACTTCATCCTCACCTTCATCGAGGTGAAACGAAGCTAATGGAGTCAATCCCACTATTGATGATCATCAGAATCAAGGTATGCTCCCTCGCCACCTCCCTAGGCCATCAATTTTAGACCTTTTTGAAGGGAATTTGATCTCCAATTGGATCCAACTATATAGATGGGTCCTAAATCGATCACTGATTAATTTGGAATTGAAATTGTGGTATAATTTTCTCGCAGTCACCGGTGATTAGGAGAAAAAGATGGACAATATCCGTCTCTCATTGACGGATTGTAGGATTGAATTCCTGCCATACGAACCTTCTATTAGGATCGAACGGCCTTGATTTAGGTGGATGATTTGATTTAACTCCTTAAGGAACTGTGGAATCAATTCAGGCCATCCGATGCTTGATCAGACGGTCAAGGATC
The DNA here is from genome assembly GCA_021442155.1 of Cymbidium sinense. NCBI lineage: Eukaryota > Viridiplantae > Streptophyta > Magnoliopsida > Asparagales > Orchidaceae > Cymbidium > Cymbidium sinense. The sequence continues at coordinate 52,714,750 of CM038214.1, read as the reverse complement.
ATCTCGCATGGTACTACTTTTGATGTAGATGCCACATGAGATTTGTGTGGCCCACTCATGCAGCACCACATGGTGGAGCGCCATGGTAGCTGCCACATCACCCACCATTACCAAGCAATAATTCACTTTAAAAATTGATTAAAAATTAATTAAAAATCATAAAAAATGAAAATTCATAGAAAAACAAATATAAATCCAAAAAAAATGTAAACTTGGGTTCTATGGATTCATCTTGATGAGAGGAATCCATAAAAATATAATCCCTAATTAATTTTTTGGATATTTTGGCCTTAATTTAGATTCAATTAAAATCCATTAAACCTTAATTAATCTCAAACCATTAATCCAATTACATTGAAACTTTAGGGAATTAACATTGATGTTAAAACACATCTTAGAAAACTTTTTCATGATTTATTGTAATGTAATTCATGAGAAATAAAATTTCAAATGCTAAACCTTAATTTTAATTAAATAAATCAATATTAAATAAAATAACTTTGAAAATGAATCAAATAACCTTAAATTAACTTAATGAACCTTAATGAACATTAAAACACTAATGAAACTCATCAAAACCTAATAAATTATAAATTGGCTTAATTAACCAATTAAATGAACTAAACTCATCAAATAATTAACCAAAACTTAATTAAATCATAATACATCAACCAAATTCCAAAACTTATTACTAAACCCTCTTTGGAAACATCTTTCAGAAAGGAATCAATTAAAATGAAATCCGTAAATGACCTTCAATAAATTAGACTTAATTTAGGTTTTAATAAAATGATTAAAACTTAATTACACTCTAATTATGAATCTATTCAAGATGAAACTTTGGAAACATGAAATGGGCTTATAACCCCACTTGCCATAAAAATTTCAAACCCAATTGATCTTTGGATTGGGAATTGTTGAATTTGCAAATTCCTAGATCAATATTAATCAAATAATGAATATAGAAAATTCATTAATCTATTAAATCATGAAACAACATGAACTAATCTCAATCAAACATTAGAAACTCAGAGGAATGTTTTCCAACATCTTAAGTTAAAGAACTTAATCAATTACATACTTAAGGATTAATGAAATTAATAAATCATAGTAAGAGTAATTAAACCTTAAGTTAATAAATTCATAATTAAACAACTTAAATCAAATCAAATGAAATCAAACCTTAACCTAAATACTCTAAGTTAACATGAATCAAACTAAATGAAACCAACATAATGTAATCAAAAACATTAATACAAATCAAATGAAATAAACCAAAGTCAAAATGCCAAATCAAACTAAATCAAATAAAATAAATGAAAAAAGTTAAATCAAATGAACCAATTCAAATAAAATCAAATGAAATAATTCAAACTAAACAAAATTGAAAGCTAAGAAAAGAATGAAAATCAAACTAAATTTCAAAGAAAAGAACAAATCCATGTTCAAACAAATTAAATAAAATCAAAAGGATTAATTAAGATACTTAAGGATCTTAGTTAGACCTTTAGGATGGATCTTCATCTTAGGATGAAGACTTCATTTCATTAGGAGTTAGGATGAAGAATAGAATAGATTCCAGCTAAAAGTGGAATACATTATACTATTCATTCTTGTAAACCTTAACATCACTTTAACAAAATAAGTGGAAAAAATAGAAACAATTCACTAAATCATTTAAATTGAAACCACCAAAAAGTAAAATTCAAACAAACTCAAACTCTGACTTGAAACTTAACCTAAAAAGGCCTAGCAAAGTGTTGCTACATAAGGATATTTACTTGAGACACAAGATCATTAGGTCATAGACCTTAGACTTAGGTTAGGTTGGTCTGTGATTTTTTATGATTTCATGTGATGTGTTTTGATATGATGTGCTTCACATGTCTTTATGGTGTACTATTTTAGACTACTTATCTAGGATTGTTTGCCTGTTTGATTGGTTGGTAGGATGCTCATTCAAGATCTAACATTATCTTCTATAGGAGGCTATGCTAGAAAGGATTTCTATCATAAATAAAATTAAAAATGTTATTTTTTGCAGGTATGCTTAAACCCTTAAGCATAGCCCATAAGACAGGTGGGCTTTGCAAGAAGCTAATGCTAAGCTCATATATTTATGAAATATAACTATTATGTGATGTTTATATTTTGTTGGAATTTTCTTTGCAGGGCTTAGGATTAATTTTGAAGTTCAAAATGTTAATTTGAGCTTAAAATTAGGTTAAGATATATGGGGCCTAGGATTAGAAGGAGCTGACCCAACTAAAAGATAGGTGTAGTGGTCCACTCTGAAACCCAATGGATGTCCCTGAGGAAGGAGACTATCCTTGAAAGAAGACCCATAGATCTAGACTTGTAGTTCTAGGTTGGGCTATATAAGGGTAGAGCTCGGCTACTCGTTTACCTTTTCTTCTAGGGTGTACAGCGGTACCCAACTGTATTGGCCTTTTGCTTAAATTAAATTATCTTAATTTATTTTGGGTGCATAATAGAGTCAACCTACTTTTCTAGGTTGTTTTCTATGTCATGCTTTTCTGTGATTGAATTCCTGGATGATTAGGCTCAAAGAAAAAAAATTAAATTTTATACCCAACTTAAATCTAAACAACTGAAACAAAACTAAAGAAATTTAAAACCATAGATAAACTAAAGCCTCAGACAAAACATAAAATAAAGTAGAAATAAGTAGGTTTTGAAACCATGTAATTGCATTTCACCAATCCTTAAATTGGACAACTTCTCCTATTGCACATAAGGGGCATCTGACCTGTGAGGATGACCACCTTCTTAGGGAAGCCTTCCTTCTATATTGATTTGGTCGATAACCATTTTTAATTACATGGAATTAGGTATAAAATTGCATACCCAAGACCTCAAATGAATTTTGAATTAAAACATTTAAAAATCTAAAAAATGAGCATTAGTTAGATGCATTTCATACCCTACATGATTCTAGGGATTAGGGTGTTAGTCCAGGTTCATAGATTCCTTTCTTAGAAATATAACAACCCAACCATCTTGCATTCATAAGACTTGGCATCATGAAATTAAAATGCGCTTAGGTGGTGTTAGAAGGTACCCCTCTCCAGGCGAGTTGTAAGTCCAAAGGAGTCAAGGATAGGTTAATTCCCTTAAGTGAGAATAATGGCTGATATTTCCTAAAATAGGTCGAGCATTTGACGTGTGTTAGAATCATCTATAGACTAGATTCTGAACCATCCTTTTTAGGAATAAGTCTTCAATCCTAAGCATTTATACAGTCTTGTGCTACTAGAATCTAAGTCCCAGACTTCTAAGAAAATGTCAACTCAAAATCTAAATTAAATTCTAAATCTTATAGCCCAATTATAAGATAGTTGAAATGTCTGCTGGGCATCCTAGTATCAATTGACATTTCCTACTTCATCCCAATTGCCTTCTAAAAAGAACTCTCTTTAATTTGAACCAATCCTAATTGAAATTTCAAAAATGAATCCTTTTAAAGCCAACTTAGAAATCCTTGAAAATAATAACTCATTTCTTTAATCGAGAGTATTCTTAGGAAGAGACCCTTCTTAAGATGCAATTAAATATAGAGGCTTGCTTTTATAGGGAACCATGAATCCAATTTAAAATAAACCCAGTTCTACCTTCCATGTAGTTTAGGGGAAAATATCTAGTACATGAAAGACCCATTAGCTTTAGGATTCTTTTATTAATTGATTGAATCCATTATAGGAAAAAATGTTTATCTTCTGAGATAATATGTTTATGCATGATGCATTTGATCATCCAAATAAGAAATTTTGAAACTCACAATTTTTTCCCATACCTAGAAGGACTGCTCTCCCTTGTTTATAGGCAATTCTCTCCAAATGGTAGTTTTTTGTTGTTGTAACTAGGGTGGGAATGGTGGTTTTCTTGAATTTAAAATTTGAGGATTCATGACAGAATCACAATATCATGTCATTTAATTAGGCAATCATCAGGGGCAGTTTATGCTTTTAGATTTAGAGGTGGCAATAGTGCCTAAGCGCTACAATTCTAGTGCTGAGGCCCCTAGGCCGTTATATGCAATTTTTTATCATTTTTCATTCATTTCTTAATTCTCTCTATTTTTAGATGCAAAAATTATGAATGTTAATATTGTATTCATCGCATTCTTCTTTGAATTGTTCAACTTAGGTTGCTTGCCATTCCCAAAGGGATTCTTATTATAGTTAGCATTATGATTAAAGGAGTTCTCAGAGTCCTAAAAAATCCACGTCACATTCACTTTAATGCATTATTCATAGAAGTTTCTCATTAAGGCATCACTAAGATAAGAAAAGGCTAAGAAGTGAATGGTCAGGTACTATAATAGTAACAACAAGAAAAGTATTTTAGACCTAATGTTTTGGTGTTAAAGAAGATAGATGTGGTTGGTTAACAAAATGTAATTAGTAAGCTCACCCAAACTTGAGATGTGCCCTACATTATAAAGAAATAGGTTGGACTAGATGAACACCAATTGTAAACACACTCAAGACAAGATGTACCATGGTCTTGGAGTGTGATGGATATGAAAAACTTCTACCCCTGAGAAAAGTCCTACCCTTGTATTTAATATCATGATAATGAACTAGTATCTTTAGAAAAAATTATTGCTAGAGTGCATACAAAAAATTTTCAAAATTAAAAAAAATATATCTATCCACTTACTTATATTTATCATTTTCAGTCTCCTAAATGTAATAATTTATATTCACAATACTCATATATTTTGATTACTCTCCTATAGTGAATCTTGCTTGAATGTTAACTATGACTCAAAAAAATTTTAAATCATTTAAACTGGGATATTTTTATAAAAAGTATCAAGCTTCACTTGATGAGATATATATTAGACTGAGTGTAGAACCTTACTCGATGAGGTACACTAGCCTAAGTAATCTGGTGAGCTTCACAAGCCTGAAAGGCTTGGTGATTTATAATAACCTAAAAAACATGGAAAACTGAGTATTTGCCCAAGTCACTTGATAAGATACATTTACCATGAGTTTAGCAAAGCTTGAGTAGCTACAAGTTGACTCAAGTCACTCGATAAGCTACTTTGAGCCAACCAGAAAGCTTCCTTCGATGAGCAATATTTGGACCAAACATAAAGCCTAACTTGGTGAGCTACATATCAACCAAGGAAAAAGGCATAACTTAGTGGGAAACTTTTGGCTCAAGAGTGTAGAAATTATTGCAATAAACTAATAGGTGCTAAAGTGATGAGACTACTCCTTATAGGATACAAAAAAGTGAAAACCCTAAGATTAGAAGAGCCTACACAAACTATAAACATTTAAACAAACTCACCATAAAACTAATGAACATGAAATAATTGAGCTTCTTATACACTAGTGTGATGAGGAGACTAAGGGAAGCACCTCTTAAAGCACCCAAGGATTCATAATATGGATAAGAATAATTTAATAGAGAAAGTTAACCAACTCAACCACTTTCTGTTAGAAGTCTTTAGCGTGATGACAAAGTTTAGCTTTCAACTACTTATTCAATTTGAAGAGTTAAATAAGCTTCAACAATACTCAATCATTTTTTTATTTGTCGGTTAATCTAATTCAACTAAGACTCCATGGCTTACTACTAGTTCTATGCCAAGTCACCCTCCTCTTCAACAATGACCAATGCCTTCAATATCACTAGGAACTCTTTACAGAGATTTTAAGAAGACTACCATGACATCGCTTAAGCAATCAATGTAACAAAGTGATTTCACCTACTAAGGAACATCTCAAGGATGTTGTCCAACTTTGTTAACTAGATGAGATGCCCTTATAAGTATGCTTGACTCAACAGGTCCATGACATCAACTATATAGTTTTTCTCAACATAGACAAATTGAACATTGCTCACTTTTTTTCATCTTATCATGATTCTTCCTCAATGGGGCTTAGGGAGTTCACATAATCACCACATTCATTAACTATTTTTGGACTGTTTTAGAGTTGTAGAGGTATTCAACCCACCTACACTCACCTATATAGTTGGTCTTCCAAAGAAGGCCTAAATGGGTATAGGCTTGCCTCCACTTTCCTCTCCCTCCAACAACTCTCCAAGGAATTAAAGTATTTTAGAGTTAGCCAAGTAGTGGGTGGAAATGCCATTGCTTACAAAAAATAATCACAATAAATTTATCAAAGAAATAAAGTGTTAAGTTCAAAAATGGTGAGAATTTATGATACATCTAGTCATGAATGTTGTCGAACTTGATAAAAAGCACAATGTTGAGTGTTTTCCTTCTAACTTGCTTAAGGACTCAATCTCAAGAGCACTGACATTTGGACAACAACCTTGTTAGTGATGAAGAGGATAGGCCTTGTTGGAACCAACCAACTTATAAAACACTTGATGAGCAATGTTTGGAGCACAAATTTTAAACTATGTTAGTCAAACTTGCTATCCTTAGTTGAACAACCTAGAACTACACAATTCGATCGTCATGCCATGTTAATAGTAAATACATGGTGATAAAGGGTTAAGCTCTATGATAGACTCTTTTATATAGAGTACACAAGAAAACTCATGATGCTTACAACAAGTTTGATAGAACCTAGGAGAGCACCACGTTGGACAAGTTTAATATTTTCACTAACTTGACTTTAATAAAGAAATGAAGGACACACTAGAATTGGTCAAATAGGACACCCAACTCATTGCCCTTCATCATGTTAAGTTGCTTATCCTCATGAGTACTCTTACAATGTGTAGTTGGTGTTGTCATGGAAGTATGCATAGAAGATGATTTTATCCAACTTTGGATCCAAGATGGATGACTCTACCACATCACTTGCCAAGAAGTTGGTAGCTCTTTTCTTTAAAGCTGTCATAACCAAGCTTAGAATAATGGAAAAGAACTGACAAAGAAAAGGATATAACTCATACAATAAATGACTAAATGCCCAAATTAAAGAGTCACTTTAATAAAAGCTTATGTAATTGTGAAGTAAAGTATTCATAGACACAGTAAACTTTCATAAGTGCTAGAACATTATATCAAACATTTAATGTAAAAATCATAGAACATAATTATTGAATCACACTAGAATCCCCAGTGTTGCATATTATGACCAAGTAGTGATGGGCCTACTTTCCATCAAGGCAAAAACTTAATGAACTTAACATTAAAATGACCACTTGAATTACATTATAAAAATTACAAATGAATAAAGTAAACAAATTATTTTTTATTTAGTACAAATATTTATTACCCTAAAATGGCATAATCACAAACTTAATCTCTCTCATTACATTCTTTATTTTTTAAACTTCTAAACTAATTGATCCATAAACCACTCAACAATGAGTGTTTCCTTACTTAACATCTGATCAATATAATGCTGGCACCCATAATGAAGTTAGTAGAATTGCTTAAGACATTGTCATGGTGAAGAAAAGCAGCTCAACATCCACAGCAAAAAAAATGGCTTAGCAACCCAATTAGTTCACTTATCAAATTCACACCATCTTCGAGGATGGCCATTCTCCTATGTAAAGAAATGAACTTGGAAGAAGGATTAGTTGATAAGGGCTCTTCCATGTTACCTTCCCTTAAAGGTAATGACTCAATCTTCTCTAACTTGTCACTCTTAGTGTGAGTCATAGAAGGAAAATTTGCCAACGTCTTATTCAAATCTATCAAAATAAAACTCATCACTTTGGTGGTAGAAAGAGTTAGTGTTGTCAAATCTTTATCTGACAAACAAAGATCTACTCAAGAGAAAATTTTGGAGATGCTAAGATAACATATGCATCACCTAGAAGAACCATTCCAAGAATTAATAATCAATGGAATCATTTCTACTAAAGTCACCTCAACATGTCAAGAAATAATGTCATAAACTATGTTTAGGGAAAATTTTAAAAGAAGGCTACCCAAATGAGTAATCCGTGGGAATATAAGCCATTGGAAGATCAAATGCACTTTCTCCTCACTCAAAATGTGTCCCAACAAATTGCATACATTAATATAAAGAATGAGCCCAAAGGGAATACTCACCATAATTCTATTTATTGGCTCAACCAATCCACCTGCTTGAGCTAGAAAATGCCCATCATTCATCTCAACATACTCACAGATGCTCATCATGCTTAGAAGTAATAAAAAAATAAAAGTAGTTAAACTTATTATTAAAAATTAATAAGATCACAAATTAAATATGAACTTAAATACTGTTGTAAGGAAATCCTCTAGAAACTTTTGCTGGTATGGAGTCCTAAACTACTCACCAAAACCTTCCACCGTCAAAAAGTGGATGAAATTCCTCCTCATCATCCTCTTAAGGAACACTCAATAGACTCCCTAGCTTCTTCCTCTATTGAGTGTGACGTCTGCAATTACAACGGATGTCACTAGAATCAAAGAACTCACCTCAATAGGAGTCCCAATAATGCATTCTCCCTCAAAGCATTTTCTTAGTTCTTTTCTTCTTTTCTAGAAAGCTTTACTAGAATTTAGTAGTGTTAATATCACCTGGAGGCCTTTTGGATGCGATGTCTTAGTCCTATTCTACTTTTCTTGAAAGCCTTATTAGAATTTAATAGTGTTAATATCACTTCTAGGCCTTTTGGATTCCATGTGTACACTCAATAAATCAACAAGAGAAGTCAACAAAATATTGAATGGCACTCAACAAAAGACACAATAAAAAAGCAACTAGGTTTGGAGCTCCATAACCACTTTCATATAGCCTCAAAGCAAGGATAATAATAAAATGTGGGTCAAATCAAAGGTGCTATAACACAAAAATAAGAAATTATTTGCCAAAAAAAATGGTCAAACATTTCAATAATGACATTATAATGATTGACTTATTGTTTCCATTCTTCTATCCTTTTTATGAGTCACCTCTAAAAGGAGTAGAATAATTAGGGAGCTATATGTACCCTAGATGTGCTAACATAAACATAATGAATAGATAGGAACAAATACTGTAACATTTAATGATAAGTAGTTGAGCTCAAGCAAGAACTTAGTTGCCTAACATCCAGAAAGGTTTTTCCATCATATGGGTGTGTACATGAAGAAATTCATATCAACTTGATATCCAACTCTAGACTTCTTATCTAACAAATGCAATCACACTAAGGCAACTCACCACTCAGCATACAACACTTGCACAATCACTAAAACACATGTTACACATGGACTCTTATTATAACATATTGTAATTGGCATATATTTTTTAGAAACCAATATGTAGTTTTTTTGGTAATCAATTCTTAGAACATACAAAAAGGAGAACCTCAAGAGATGAAGAACATTTTTTGTTATTATTTGTTTATAAGAGGGAGAATGCTGATTTCTATATTTTGATCTTCTGCTTGTATTCGTATTTTGATATAGTGAAATTCTAGCATTCTTTATATCTATATTTTATTTTTAGCATGCTTTATTATTGTTCTACATCATTCTATGGATACATTTGGATTCAACAACAACAACAAAAACAACAACAACAACAACGACAACAACAACAACAACAACAACAATAAAAATAACAACAACAACAACAAAATAATAACAACAACAACAACAACAACAACAACAATAATAATAATAAAAATAATAACAACAATAATAATAATAATCAATGTGTGGCTCAAACTCACTATGTTATGTCTAGAAAAAATAAATTGGTTAAAACCCTCTGCGATACAAGTCTAATATGACTTCATCAAGCATTAATTAGGCTTGACTCTTTTGTCTGACATATGGAAATTAAAATTTTTGTTTGAAGGATAAAGAAGAAGTTGAGATGCCATGTGAATAAAGTGCTCAATGGAATTTAAGAATTCATCATTTAGTCCTTTCCTATTTGGATGTAATCTATTATACAACCATGATCATTCACTACAAAAGTTGATATGTTATATAAATTAAGAAGTGTGAGGAAGAGATTTGTGTCTTATACACATTATAAGATTAAATATGACTAACTTAATATGACCTATAAATTTAAGTATGTAATTTGTTCACTTAAAAATAATCTATATATAGTGTACTAAGCTTATAAGTACCTTATATTCAAGTATCAATTATGGCACGAGAAGATTGTAATAATCTTATAGCTCTTAACTAACTATTTGGGAATCCTAATTTATATACATAAGGCTTGTTAGGGTGAATAAGGTAGAACTATTAGGGGGAGTTAGGTCAAATAGTGTGAATGTTGTGCATTATGTGATTATAAAATAAATTGTAACTTCCCAAAGAAAATATATGGGGATAAGTTTGGAACATAGTGATCAATACATACATAATTTTATAAAAATACTCATTTGTATCATTTAACTTATTATAAAACATTTCACCATGTTAGCTTATATCAATTTAAGTATGCAATGCAAACTAATTTTTTTTTTAAATATATTAAAATTCTCTAGAATGCTTGTATAAAATTTTTTTGTACATTACAAAACTATTGTTATATTTACATTGCAAAAAAATTTAAATCACACAATATGTAATTAAACACTTAAAGATAATTGCAAAATATTTTTTCGAAAAATCCTAAATCTAGATTTCAACTAAAATAGAAATCATAAGCTAAAAAATTATAGATCTACCTGCATATATCAAAGGAATTATGATATATATAAATTTTATTAAAAAAAATCAAAGAAGATTTAAACTATAATGTCACAAATATCTCTAAGAACTTGAAATCCATATTTCACAAGATTGGATGGATGAAATTACAAATAAATAGATATAGAAGCTATAAGAAGAGGTTTACTTTCAATTCAAGGGAGAGTTTAGACAAAAATGATGCATTTGGAATGAGATCTTTCATGCCCTAGTTTCTCTTCTACCAAAGCAATGACACAAGAGGAGAAGAAGGAAATGTTGATGGTTGGGCATCTACTTTTAATTTAGGTTTATGGTAGATATTTTAGTAGAAATTTTGCCCAAAATTTTTCTAGTGGAGTTCAACTAAAAACTCCACCGACTTTAAGTAAATGTGGCAACGACATTTACTTTGATGGGAATATACATCAAAAATGGATCCGACTAAAAGTTTATTAGTAATTACAATAGAAATTTCCAATTGACTATTCCACCAAAAAGTTTGCTAATAATAGATAGTTTTCCTATAGTGATTGTTGACCTCATTTTTGGTTGAGGTTAATTTGAACTTTGAAATTAGTAATTAGGATGTCCTAATTTCAAATAAGAATCTCCTAAGTCAATGCTTAGGACACTATACTTAGTGTCCTGGGAAATCTTCCTTGGGTGTGATCTAACCTAATTGGCTTAGGTGGACTCAACCTAATTTTGAAATTTGGATTAACTCAAATCAAATCTAAATAAATCAAAATGAAATCAAATTAAAATAAGGAAACCAAATCCAAAGTCAAATCTAGTCAATCCATTTGACATAAGTTAAACTTAGATGGGTCCCACCTAGTCAAAGGGCAACCCACCAAGATTTTGACCAAATTAAATAATTCAAAATGTTCCACATGATCAAATAAACATGATTAATCACAAATCTAAAGAAATTCAAATTCATTTAGGTCTTAATTGGGTTAATTAGACTACTTTGTCCAAATGAACCAAAATGGGTCCTATTGGGTTCAAATCAAAATCAAATTGATTACTCAAAATCATTTGGAATTGATAATTAAACATAAGTTAACCCACCATTGGGTCTAATTTGGTCAAATTGGCCATTTGACCTAAATGAAACCAAAGCTTAACCCATTAAGCCCACTTTGGATCAAATGAGTTCAAATTGAAATCTAATTGAAATTAAATAAAATTAATTAGTCCAAATAATCTCACACATGTGATCAAGCATGATTGGAGTCCAAACCCAATCTAATTGAGTTAAATTGGTCATTTGAACCCAATTGGAACAAAATTTAACCCATTTATGTTTAAATGGGTTCAAATGAAATGAAATTAAAAATTAATTCAAAATTAAATGAATTAATTAAATAAAAACTCAATTGACCATCAATTAAAGATGATTGAATCCAAAATTGCATGAATTAAATTTAATGCTAAACACTTTGAATCAAAGTACATGGTTTGGATTCAATTTTCCAGTCAAACTGGATTTAGAATTGATGTTAAATCCATTTGAGTTTGATATGGGTAGCCAATTATTAATGTAAAGACTTTAATGGTGATGCCATCAACCATAAAAATGTGGTGGAATTATGAGAAGAGAGGAAGAAGACAAGTCTCACTTATCCTATTAAACATGCTTTAGCCCACCTCCTGACCAAAAAACAAAAAGAATATTGGATTGATTTCAATCAATTGGAGGCCACTAACCCTAAAAAAAAATGGACTTTCCTTTCTCCAAGGGAAGAAGCCAAGGAGAAAAAAAGAAAAGAAGAAAGGGGTTGGGGTTGAGGCGAACATAACACTCTTCCTTAAAAAAAGGCTTCATTTTACTTCTTATCTTTGTAGAGACTAAGCCATATTTGGGTGTTTCCAACATCACCCCAAATAATCTTGGAAGTCATCTTATACCCACAAAAAAAGGAGAGAAAACAAATAACCAAGAAAATTAATCACCAATTATCTTCTTATTTAAGCTCAATTCATGATAAACATATAAGAGTTGTTAAATTAAAGGTGATGTGACACAAGTTTCAAATGAAATTTCATCATAAGTGGTTTAGTGTTTCTATTTATAAATTTTTAGTATACTTGGTTTAACTATAAAATTATCTCTAATTCTCCTTTCCTTTTTGCAAGTCAAATTTACAAGGATCAAGAGAATCAAGGAACTAGATGTATGTAATAACTCACAATAGCATTCACTCTGATGGAAAGTAACTAGATGGGAAGTTGTAGTGATGGACCAACTATTGAACAAAGAATTGATTACAAAAAAAGGAGAGCAAACAAATAACCAAGAAAATTAATCACCAATTATCTCCTTATATAAGCTCAATTCATGATAAAAATTTAAGAGTTGTCAAATTAAAGGTGATGTGACACAAGTTTCAAATGAAATTTCATCATAAGTGGTTTAGTGTTTCTATTTATAAATTTTTACTATACTTGGTTTAATTATAAAATTATCTCTAATTTGCCTTTCCTTTTTGCAAGTCAAATTTACAAGGATCAAGAGAATCAAGGAACTAGATGTATGTAATAACTCATAATAGCATTCACTCTGATGGAAAGTAACTAGATGGGAAGTTGTTAGTGATGGACCAACTATTGCACAAAGAATTGATTAACATTTCCTACCTACATAGTTAGTTAAAGGGACTAGGTAGCAATCTCAATTTAACCATTGCACTAGTTTCTCCAATAATCAAAACTCACCTAAATAAAGGTAATAACAACTATTACAAAATTAGTTGGTAAACATAGGTAACCAATATAAGACAACTTGCCATTAATCTTTTACTTGGCATGACATACTCAGTCCTTTCATTAGGGTTAGGGCTAGTACTTCATAGATTTGGGACTCTACAATAATTATGATATTTCTTCACTAATTATATATGTACATGTGTTAATATGTGATTCATCTTTAAGACTATATTATTTTTATTCCCAATTGTACCCCTCAGATTTTATAAATGTAGGACCATAAGATATATTAGAGTAGCCATTTTCTAGTGTTTTTATGGCTTTTAATTTTTTTAGTTTTATATTTTCTTTTATGTACCAAATTTAAAATGGCTTTGGTTATTATGATTAATTTGATTATTCAGTGTTCATAATGTATACCCAAAGTAGCGGGCAAGTCCAAGCAAAAACATAAGCCTATTTACTAAAACAAACACACACACCATAAAGGGGACTCAATATGATTAATTTGATTGTTAATAATTTATTTTTTGCTATTTTAATAATTTTAATTATTATTAAATTGATTAAGAAGAGTAATTATGAATGGAATTTTGAATTATCTAAATTACATAGCCAATAAATCTAAAGAAACTTATGGGAGGCAGAGGACATCCCATGTGATTAACCCAAAAAATTAGCATCAATTAGCCAAGTAATCAGGCCTTAATTAGGGTAATTATCCTAGACTTAAAACTCTAATTAATCATTATTCATTAATCAAATATTAAGGATTTTAATTTTTTTTTAAATTCTCCTCTATTTACCCTTTCCAAAATGGGTTTATTCATATTTTTTGGATTTTTCTATAATTATCTATGATTTTCTAAATTTAGGCTAATTAATGACATTTTAATCACCTAATTAATCCCCTAACCCATCAACACCACACGGGAGCTAACGTGACAACACTTTCTGCATGGTGCCATAGGATGGGCTAAATAAAATGCCCCTCATGGTGGCTGTGTTAGCGACGATGGACGGGGTTTCATCCCTATCATATTATCTTAGATTAGATAACAAAGATTAATCCTATGATTTCTATTGGATTAAATCAAAATTCCTAGTGAATTAAATCACGATCATTCATTCTAATCATGCGAAATAGACCACCGATGATTCATCCCCCGACCACTGGAAGACGGACACCATCTGCATTTTATCACTTGATTTGGGCTCGCTGGAGCTTGTGGGACATCAGGATCAACTCCAAAATGTGAAGGGAGGAGATCTAAGAGGATCCTATGGTAAAAATTGCATGCAATCACACTTTGCTTCTTAAAAGACCAACACCTAATGGATTTTCTATGGTTTATTAGAGGTTTACCTCATTAGAGCAAAAGACTGGCAGTTCATACACTGAGGTAGCTTTGTCTTAAAGAGATGAAGACCTATTGGGAATAACTTGAGCTGCCTCCTCGCTGATGCCTCTGTGAACCAACCTCCGCTGCTAAGCTCACCTGAGTTGGTCTTGAGTGCCTTCTAGTAATCATATTGATCAGGGATCAATTCATTTTGACTCACCAAAGTGAGGGGAAGGTGTGGAAAGAGTTAATATAGGTTTGGTGGAGTTTAGGTGAGATTGGATGGATGGGGATCTCAGTTTCGAATGGTGGTTGGTCTAGCCGGTGATGGGGTGCATTAGGGGATCAGGAGAAACTCTAGGATTACTCAAAATACCCTAAGAAAGTTCTATGTGAAGTTTAAATTAATGGAGAGGAGTATACTCTCCTTCCCAAGTGATCCAAGGGCTGAGATTGGCCTAGCCTTTGGCAGCCATCCAACCAGGGCACGTGGTTGGAGATTGCAATGTACTGTTGAGGTGTAGGTGTTTGAGAGGTTGAGGCAGTAGCATGGGCTAGCATGGGGTGTACCTCCTCCTTTAAGTGAACTAATGGGGTGCCTTAGGTGTACTCACACTCTCATGACCCAAGGATGAACCCAATAGCCTTGGGTCATGTTGGGTCAGTGGTCCTAGTGTCCAAAATGAGCTAAGGGTAACTTCCAAGGCTTGAGGAGTAGGTGAGACCATCCAAATGGGGATTTATCATATTTTGGCGGGTTGGTTCAAGGGATTGACCCATACCAGATTCACCAAGGGTTGAGCCCATTTGGGCTGACCCAATGATGAGTCATGCCAAGTTTGGTGGGGTTTGGACTTGGTTTGAATGGGTTTGGCTCAATTTGACCCATATGGGGCACATGTGATTCAATTGGACTAGGTTGACCAATTGGTCAAATTAGGTTAACCCAAGGGTTTAGCTATGTTCATTTGCTCATTTGGAATGTATTGGTTCCATTGGTTTGGGTTAATTTGAAGTGGATTTTATTTTGGTTAAATTTGGCTCATTTGGGTCAAATGGGTTAAGTTGACCAGTTTGGTCAAATTTTCCAAATTGGCTTGGGTGGAGGGTTGGATTAGGTTCAATTGATCATTTGTGAATGAGTGTAGTTGTTGTTTTGAATTAATTTAGATTTGGGAATGATTTGGTTCAATTAGATCTTTCAGGTCAATTTAGGCTAAATGGGTCAATTGGGTTGGTTTTATCTAATTGGGTTCAATTGGATGTTGGATCATGTTCAATAATCAATTTATGATTTATTGGAGGCATTGGTTTGAATTAATTGGGTTTATGATTTGATTTGACTCAATTTGGCCCTTTTAGGTTAAATTGGGTCAACTTGAATCAAGTGTTCAAAGTGGTTTTGTTTGACCCAAATGATTGCAATTGGTCAATCAAGGATGATCAACAATCATCATAGAGATATTCGATAGGTTGATTTAATCTAATTTGGGTTGAATTGAAGTTTGAATTGATTTGGTTATTTAGGCCACTTTGGGTCAAGTGGACCAAACAGGTTGATTGGGCTAAATTGAATTGATTTGAGTGTTGAGAAGAGTTCAATGATGGATTTAGAGTTGATTGATGGCTTTGATTGCAATTAATTTAGGTTTAATTGGATTTTGGCTCATTTGGAACTTTTGGGTCAAATGGGCCAACTTGGGTTTATTAGATTTATTTAGTTTAATTGATTTGATTGTAAGTCTTTGAAGGGTTTGAAATAGAGTATTGAATGGTTGGTGTGCTTTTGTAAAAATTAATTGGATTGGGTTTTATTGAGTGGGTTTTAAGTTGGATCCATAGGATGATGGTGGAACTGATTTAGGTTAAGGATTAATGAAATTTGGCGTGGAGCTTGGATACAAAATAGAATCTAATTGAGATTGATTATTTTGGCTTAAGGTTGGTTTTGAATGAGTGTACAAGCATGGGTTTTGATTTAGGCCATAGGATAGGTAGAGTCCACTTATGTTATGGAATATCCTAAGCTTAGGGTATGTCTCCCTAAGTCTTTAGGCTTGGGTTTGGTGTTCCCTTAATCACTAAAAGTATCCTATGACTAGGGAAATCCAAGTGCCTAGAGGATTTCTAGGTCTAAGATCGGAAGGATGAGTCCTCACTCCAAAAGTGAGGTCAACATTATAGTAATCTTATTTTGACTTTGTGAATTCCTAGCTTGGGTTTCTAGGCATGGACGTAGGCTAGTTTTTGGGATTTGGTAAAACCAGGTAAAAATCATTATATTCTCTTTCATTATTTTTTTTGCACTTTACTTTTCTATACTATTATTTACTATTGTTTTATTTCTCTAAAGCTTTATCATTAAAGATTTAAATTATATTCAAAAGTTTAAAATTAAATTTTCTAAAATTATTTTTTAAAAACTCAATTCACCCCCTCTCTTGGGTGCCATAGCCTCTTAACATCCTCCTCCTCCTCCTCCTCTTTTTCTAGCTCTAGTGAAGTGCTAAATTAAGTGTGGTAATGTAGCACTACAGGAAAAAGAACTTGATTTGAGCCAGCAATAAAATTGTAATTTTCAAACATCTAAATAAGTGCTGAGTTCTGAGTTGAACTCAACTATGTAAGAAAATCATTGCTACTACTGACCCATATGATAATTCAATTTTTTTTAATTCTTGTTGCCTACTGCTACTTTCACCAACCCTTTTTTTAATTCTTAAACTTCTCCAGTTTTCTGGAGTTGCTCATTTAGAGTTTCGGAGGATTCAGATCTAGATTGAGGAGCGCATGAGCTTTCTCTTATTTCCATTTTTGATCCAAATCGCTCAATTAATTTGTTAATTAGAGGAACCTTTTGAATAAATACTTCTTCATGTGCTCCTATGATGCACCAACTACAACATACAAAGAATAAATAACTGAAGGATGACCATAACCTAGGGTAGTATTACCCTTAAACATACTAAAAATTGAATTACAAATAATCTTCACTTCATTTATAGTAAAGCCCTTTTGATTTGCATAATTCAAAATGGCTTTATCCTTAGTTATCTCTCTGATATTATCAGTGGGGTTTAACTTGGAGGAAATAAAATAATGCCAAGCTTTAGCATCGGTACTTAAGCCAGTGACAAGAAAATTGGTAATCTTTTCCTCCTACAATTTTCACTAAACATTTGAATTTCTAATAATGAGAAAACTAATAATTTCGTTGAAATCAAGAAGATTATTGTATTAGGAAATGTGGCGATCATAAATTTTTTTTTATAGATTATAATATGCATTAATGGCAGTATTATCAAAACATATCCATTTTCCCCTTATAAAACCTTTATTATGCTGGTACTTCTTTGCATTGGCGTAGAACTCCTACACCACAGGGATGATGCAGGCTATATTATTGTATGAAAGATACTCCCAACCTTGCTCATTAGTAATCCTCTCCATGCTCCCACTTGGACTGTTGAAGATCCTCTTTGGAATGAAGTGCTTATTGATGAGAGCATGTTGACACCTATCCTCCACTTCCATAGTAACAAATTGATTAGCATCAGTGGAGGTTACACTCTTCTTGCCTTTATGAAAGTGCTTGAGCAACATATTTGTTGTATTAGAGCTAAGGAAAAGATGAGAAGAAAAAGGGTTGCAAAAACTCCTAAGAGAATAAAGGCTTTAGAAAGAAAATTTGGTAGAATAAGGGCCCTATTTATAATTGGATCTAGCACCATAGCACTAGTCTTATAGGCCAAGGCATTGGCCTCTCAGTTTCTAAAAAGTGGGACCAACACTATGGTGCTCTACATCGAGTGCCTAGGCACCAGTCACCAATTAAGATGGTTATTGTGACTACAAAAAAATTCATTTATGATATTTATTACCATTAATTTCAAGCATTGATGGAGCACCATGGTGTTGGTCAAAATTTCTATACTTTTCTATTAAATGTGTCTTCCAACCTATTGCCCCTTTGAATGAATTTTTGACTGGCACCATGACAATACTATAGTAGCACCTAGGCTCTAGTCAACCAATAAACCTACTTTCTTTTATTCTTTATGACACATAAGTACTACTGCGCTATGTCTATAGTGCCAAAGCGCTGCCCTCTATAATCCTAAGGATTATATTTCTTCCTTTCGATGCTTAAGTGATAACTTTCCAACACCAAGGCTTTAAACTTTAGGCATCAAAGAGCCAATTTTCTAGTGTTATGGCACTGACCCTTAGCACTATGGCACTATTTTTTCAATGCCGAGATGTTGTATCCAAAAAAATAAGAAAGAAAATCAAACATTTATTTATTTTTCCATGTGAAAAACCTATATGTTTGCTATGCGAACATTAAATCAAAAGGATTTCTAATAGATGTAAGTCAGACCTATGCTTGCAATGCAAGCACCTCCAATCTAACTAGCATTCCAAAGGGATCAAAGTCCAATCTTTTTTGTTTCTTCGAACATCTAAATTCTTCTATCAGTTCAAAGGGATGTAAGCCCAATATTTTTGTTCACTATGTGAACATTTAAATCTTTATGGCATTTCAAAGGGATGTAAATCAAATTTAATAGATTTCTAATAAATGTAAGTCTGACATATGCTTACAATGCAAGCACCACTAAATCTACCTGACATTCCAAAGGGATGTAAGTCTAATCATTTGGTTTGCTAAGTGAATATGTAAATTCTTCTAATAGTCCAACGTAATGTAAGTCAAATAATTTCATTCACTATGCGAACATCTAAATCTATTTAGCATTATTAAGGGATGTAAGTCCATTCTAATGGCTTTGTAATGAATGTAAGTCTGTTGTATACTTATAATGCAAGCACAACCTAAATAATACTGACATTCTAAAAGGATGTAAGTCCAATTAAATAACTTTCTAATAAATATAAGTTCAACCAATGCTTGTAATGCAAACTCCACTAAACCCACTTGTAATTCTAATGGATTTAAGCCATATTTATGTTTGCAAAGGCATACTTCATTGAATTATTAGAAAAAAATTATAAATTAAGCTTAGCTTTAATTCAATAAATACCTATACCACAACACTTACACTAAACTCTAGTCTACTCGGGACATCTGAAATGAGGCAACCCATGACTACTAATCAGACTCCTTGGACATTATGACTAATAGCCCTCTAATGTTGGTAGATTAGAATAATGGTAGTCCTGAGATAATGGAACTGTGGCATCTTGATATGGACTACTCTCCTTTTTCCCTTAGATAATAATCTACACCACACCACTTGACAACAATTTATAATAGAGATATGTTTATTTCCAATTTTAATAGAGACTACTCTCTTACTAAGTTAAGAGGAATTAACAATGAATGCTTGCATTTATATGAAGTAGAACCCATATCTAAATAAACCCCAACATAATGTTTGGGAAAATTTAGTTGAATATTCATCAATCTACCTCATTAAGAATGAACTATCTAAACATCTTTAAAAAGATGACAAAGATTTGCAAAGGTCTTTTTCTTGAGTTACTAGAATTATGTCATTCAGAAGGGCTTTTTCTATTGATATAAGAAAGATAATTTATAATCAATTTATAATATACTACATTAGTTTTTGGCCATCCCTTTCTTATTTATGCTTTATGTATTTTGTCTAGTGTGGTGGGGGAGCCCGATGAGGAAGTTTTTATAGAAAGTGCTTCCCCCACTAAAAGGTGAATTGAAGGGTTAAGATCTAAAAGGAAGTAAAAAAGAATTCATGCACTCTTCAATTTAGATCCTGATCCTGCAAAACTTTAAATGAGCAACTCTAAGAAATTAGAGGGAAAGTATCTGACCTGTGTAAAAGGGTTAATAAAGTTAGCAGGTGATAGAAGGAATTAGAAAGAATATTTGATCATCATATGAGTCAATAGCAGTAGTAGTTTTATATATGGCCGAGTATAACTCACCACTTGTTTGCATGTTTGAGGACTGCAACTTTAATGTTGGCCCAAAAAATATTTACTTTCCTATATCACTACAATATCAACCCTATGTCACCCACTAGCTAATGCTAGAAGAAGAAGAAGACGAAGAAGAAGAGGAGGAGGAGGATAATTAGAAAAAAAAATATTTATTTTTTGTGTATTTTTATGTGATTTTGTTTATTTTTGTTTATTTTTGTAGTTTTAAGTTTGTGAATTTTCATTTGTATTTACTTCAATAATTTTAATATTAAATTTTTGTTTCATACAAGTGTTTTTCTTAAATGTGCTAGTTTTTCAATACAATGTTTTACTTAAATATGTTGTTTTCAAAATGTTAGCTAGTAAATCACAACATTTAATTATTATACTTCTTAAGATTGATATATTTCCATTTTAAAATTATGGACAAATTGAAAAATATAAAGAGATTATTTGAAGCTAAAACTAATTAAACAAAATTTTAACACAAAAATAACAATTTACATTTAAGGTTTATCTAATCATTAAATTATTTTCAAACTAATAGTAACAAAGTATCTTTAATAAACTAGTAGTTATTATTATGCTAACAATTTTCTCAAGCAAACACATCACACATAGAAGATTCTTACTGAATTTAATAAATCAACAATAAAATAAATAAGAATAACATAAATTAAACTATTATTAATTGGAACTTATGAAATACTATTAACTAAATAAAATTATATTGAATTGAGTCAAGATTGTGGCATATTTGTCATGGGTTTCCAAGCCAATACTGTGTACTTCTATATATGTATATATATATATATATATATATATATAAGAGAAATGGAAGAATAGAAGAGAAATTTAGAAGTTGTCACTTAAGGCTAAGTATCATTATTGAAATTTAAATTTATTGCAATCTAAATAAATTCAATGAAATTATGGAATAATAATAATCATAATGTCAATTAAAATTTTAAAAATTATGCTTATTTCATTATATAGATAAATATTTATTAAAATTTAATCCATTCATCTTCATAACAATCAACTATGATAATATGCACTAAGAAAATTTAACTTAAGAGAAATATTAATTAATAACAAGAATCTAAGATATTTTAGTTTGAAATGTCAAAATAAAGAATGGGCATTAAAATGTAATTTTTATTTTCAGTTAATATTTTATTTAATTATTTTAGACTTCCAAATTTTATATTATCAACTAACTCAAGACTGCAATATATAGATAAATGTATCAATTTACTAGAGGATAAGTAATAATTTGTGTTTCGGGGTATTTGATAAGTGTCAAATTTATAAAATTTTCATATAATTAAAATGGCTTCATCATTTTTTATATGTTAAAATTTGTTAATTTCAACTTTACTTTCTATTGTAATAGAAAAAATTCTCAAAAATATAAAAACAAGAAGTTTAGATCTTGCATCATGGTGAAAAAATAGCCTAAATTGCATCAAATCAACAGTAAGGTAAGCGCCAAGGCACTATAACTGTAGCACCATGGTGCTATATCAGGATCATTTTAGAACAAATTTATAACAAGCTTAGTGCCTAAGCACTTCATCGATAGCATCATGGCATTGTACCAAAGGCAAAAATATAAGATTGAGGCACCAAGCACAATGCTGTAGCACCAGAACAATAGTGTTGCATCATCACTTCTGGCATCGAAGCACTATAACACAAAAGAATATATTTATGATGGTTCAGTTGAGGTAGTTTTGGCATTAGCATAAGCGTAACTAACCAGGGCTATTTTTAGGCTATAAATTGGGGACATTTCTTTACGTTAAAAGCTATTTTAGAATTTTTGGTAAGTGGGTGAGCGAAGTGTAAGTGTGCATGAGTTGTTGTGAAGATCTTTGAGAGTGACACTCGATTACTATGAGAGTGTTTGTGGATAGTGTGAAAGTATGTTTTTCTAACACAAGTGGTGAAGAACGAGATCAACAATCAAGGATTTTTAATAGTGTTTGATTGATATTTTCATGAGGAAGAAGTAAACAATCGTGAAGCATAGACTTAGAAGACTTGGTGTTTTCTTTCCTTTCTTCTTTAGTTATCCTACATCTTATTTTACAATGTTTATTGAGATTTCCCTCTTCTATACTATGAAGCACTAATCTATAAAGTACTCTAAATTCATGTGAATTTTAGGATGCTTGTATTGTATTAAACTATGTTTGTGGATTAATGTAAAAAAAATTATTTATGATTTTCAAGAAAATAATGCTTTTCCCTATTTTTTTACTTATGATCTGGCCAATTACAAAGTTAAAATCAAGTGTGCTCTAGAGATATCAATAGAGCCCTAGAAGAATAATTAGAAAGATAAAGAAAATTAATGCACTAAATAGGCATTAATGTGCTAAATAGTCTAGAAATGCTAGATAGCTAATAAACATGTCTATTTTTAGGATCCCTAATCATTTTAAGAGAAATATTGGGTAATGAAACCAATCAAAATTAACTTGGCACTAGGTCAAAAAATAGGTAAAGGAGATTGATTTGGTTATACTTGTCTAGACATAGAGGGTATTGCATTTCATTCTTGCTTAACACTACAAGCTTAAAATTAATTCCACTACTTAGTTTAATATAGTACATAATCCAAATTTCTTTTAAATTCAGAGTACTATTTCTAAAGTTAAGAATAACACTTTTATTTTTATATAAAAAAATGTTATTTTAATATCTTTGCAAAATAGTGGATAGTTATTTGACTTAAGCACTCTATATTTTATTGTATAAAAATCAAGTTTTAAAAGATTATTAATTAACTTAATATAAATTTAATATAGAATTTTGCTCTAATCCTCATTAGAATGATACTTTACTTCTTTTACATTACCTAATGCAGCATGTGCACTTGAATATAAGGTAAAATACTAATCACTTCTTTTACTTTCATGTTGCTATATTTTTCTTAACATTACTTCCTAGGTATTTTAGAATGTATGTTTCACCCCACAAATAGATTTGGATTCAACATCTTTTTAAGTGCAATGAGCGTGGATGAGATCGAAGACCAAGAGCCAAATACTAAAAGAAATAGGACCATTGACGTGAAATCTCTCAGCAGGCATGGAGAAGAACCCCCAACAATTCACTACATAATAGGTCTAAAAAGACATGGAAGATAAATCACTCACTTAGTGTAGGTGATTATGGAGAAAGAAGTTCATAAAAAATTAAGAATAAGAGAAAATAAAGGATCCATTGAATCAGAGTCTACCGAGCTCACTGGGTGAGTAGAAAATTATCCAAGACTCCAAGCTTAGTTTTATGAGGCCTACTATATGGGTGAAGAAGAAGAAGATATGAAGAGAATATGAGCAAAACCATCTAATGCTTTTTATATAAAGATCACAGAGGTTGGTCCCCCACACAGGTACAAAAATTTACATTTGGAATCATACAAAAGTCACATCACCACCCCTTTTATAGAGCCCAAAAGAAGGAGAAACCCTATTATTATATTTTGAGGTTAAGAAAGACTTGATCACTTCTATTCTTATTAAGGAGAAAAATAAAATTTATTGGCCTATCTATTATGTCAGCAAATCTTTGTGAGGTGCAGAGTTAAATTAACCTATCATGGAAAAATTTGCACTCGCACTCATTGTCTTAGCCTAGCGACTTCAATCATACTTACAAGCACATTCAATAGAAGTCATCACATATAATTTGTTCAAGTTTGCACTCACTAAACTAGATTATTCTAGTAAATTGTTGAAATGATTAGTTGTATTGAGTGAGTTTGATTTCTCTTACATGCCCTAGATGGCAATCAAGGCCCAAGCACTCACTAATTTTCTCATCACTTTTTGTGGTTCTCTTAGTGTTCAAATTAAATTAGAACCTTTATGAAGATTATACATGAATCAATATTGAGGTGAGCAAATCATTGGTGCTAGTATAATGTTAAATAGTTTGGTAGGGATCACCATAATACAATCATTTAAGCTTGATTTCAAACCATAATAGACACCATTGACATGGGGACTCCACCTTCATCCTTCTCTATCTAGTACTCACTTTGTTTGGTTGATGAAGCGATGGAAACACTCTTAGGCTACCACTCCATCTTCTTCACTAATGGTGCAAGAGGCAGAATAGGAAAGCTCGGCCTCACATCATTAGTTTGAGAAGATGAAGGGTGGCCTTTGGGTTGTAGAAAAATTACCAAGGGTGAGGACTTTCACTAAATATGGTGTTGTGATACTTGGTGGGGATGTTGGATGGTAAGACAAGAATTGGTGATGGTGGGCAATGAATCAAGTGGTGTTGTGGTAGTGGCATTGAGTGCACCTCTACTGAGGACTTCCTCCTCTAGCTGGACATGTTGAGAACTATATTGTCAAAATGTTCATCTCTATCAGCTCGCTAAATAAGGTAGTGATCAATCAAAGCTGAGGCTACTGACTACATAGCAAATTGCTTCTTATCTCTCTTCCATTGCTAGGATACCACTTTGGCTTCTATTGTATTCTCCCTATGAATATAATCTCTAACACTCCTAAAGATTACATCTCTCAGATCAAAAATCAAGGCAAACTTAGAGCATTTGTGGTCCCTCTCTACTCTCATGAGCATGGACCTCGGATAAGCATAAGACTTTCTCCTCTCCCTAGCTAGTGTCTCATACTCCACAAATCATGGGGGTGATGAAGCTATCTTCTTACATCCTCCTCTTTCTCTATAGTTGAATGTGGATAAAATCTATTACCACCTAAGAGAGGAGAGGTCTCATGAGGGGAACCATCCTCAGCTACAAGAGAGCCAGACTCAACCTCCCTGTGGACATCCTCTCATAGTACCTCTTCAATTTTTGGTTCTTAAAAATGCACTATGTCTTGGTCAAAGGGACATAGTGGAAGCTAGAACCAACCATGAAAGTTGACAGGATATCATTTGGCGCAACTAATGCCTTCTCTTTAGAAGCCAGGGTTATCCTGGAGGTGGTGCTAGTACAAGTGGTGGACACAACAGGTACTCCTGACATGGGGAACCTCTAAAACCTTCTTCTTAAAAGAGGTGAACTTAGTCTTGGACTGCAAGTCAAACTAAAGAAGAAGCTTCTTATCAACCACCTCCTCCTTGCTAAGGGTAGTAATTCCTAAGCCATCACAAGTGACTTTAAAGTGCTCAAGGCCTAGGTTGAATTGCATGATGGGGGTGGAGGTGAGTATGGCTTGATCCATGGCCAAATCCACACCTAAGGCAAAGAAAAAGTTGAGATTTCAAGAAAATATGATCGATGTTATTATTGTTGCTTGCTTATGGATACTGGTGACTTTTCCACTATTTGGAGAAAGACAAAGAGTTAATTGTTGAAAATTTGACATCTTTTTTATCGAGCTTCTAAATTAAATCTCCATCCAATAAATTTAGTTAAGTTTGATGGGGTTTATAATTTGGACATATTTTATTTTAGAGAGACTTTAAATTTGAACCTCACTACGAGGTGGGTTCAATGGATTTTTAACAAATCAATGAACCTACCTTGTCAAGTTTGGGCATGATAATAAATTCAAAGATATTATTTTGGAATTTATTTAAAAAATTAGATTGATTAATTTTGGATTTACTCCACCTATTGGAAATTTAGTAAGGGTTCTAAACCTACTCATATTATGTTCTACAACTGAGGAGATTTTGGCAACACTTGTTCGAGGATGGAATGAAAGAAGAATTTAATAGAAAGAAGGGTAATCTTTGTCTCATGTGAAAACCTAAGTCCAGTACTTATGCTTTGGATAATAATTGACTACTAAATATGGAGAAAATAACCATCCCTAGTAGAGTCACTAAAAAAAATCTATGGTGTTTCTATTTGGCGTCATAGGGACACAATGCAGATCTTGAGGGGGTACTTTTTGAAATGAACTTGTACAACATCAAGGAATGGTGTACTATCTCAAAAAGTAAAAATATCACCCTACAATGGCCTCAATCATCTAACAAGAACTCCTTAGACATATGGGTTTATGTATATTAGAGATCATTCTTTTACTTTATATGGTTAACGTAAAGTAGTGTTTTTTTATATTGGGTTCTTAAGTTCTCCATGGTGGCAAGTCATTATAGTTAATTAAATTCTATGAAATGGAAATTTATTAAGAATACTCTTTATTAAATTAGTCAATTAATGCCTCTAGAGATTTCAAAGTTTTGATGTCAAAGGATTTGGTGATCACAAGGAATCAAATTGGAAAGTTTGAATGGAGAGAGTTGTTAGTAGCCAAAGGAGGATAAGTAGAAGGCCCTCATGATAGTAGGAAAGTTTATCCTATAATGAAGCTTTATAAAATTGAAGAAGACAATTATACTTATTTGAGTTAAAATTTTATTAAAAGACTAGGACTCACATTCCAACAACATAAGATTGTAGAAATACCTAAGATGTGAGGACTTATACTCATAGCAAATGAGAAACAAGTAGCCTTGGAACCTACATCTAAAGTGCTCTAGAACAAACTAAGAGCTTGACCTAAATTTACTTAGGAAAGTGGGATATATTGGTTCACTTTCTCTAGAGAGAGTGAACTAATCCTGACTCTTCTAGTCTTACAACCACATAGAGTGGCTATTAGCTAACACCTTCTGTGATTTAAAACTATATGGACCAATCTTATGTAGATGTAAGATAATTAGGCTATTATTTTTCAAGGATATCTATACTCATATAGGCTATCATAGCCATACAGAAGGACTGCTCATAGACAAACATTCAGGTGACCAAACTTGAGAAGCTTCTTTCCTCATTAGTACATGACCAAGAAGCTACCCTTTAACATCTTTATAAAGCTAGGGAGATGCAGTCAACTATGGTCTATAGGGCTCATATAGCCTTTGTATATATTAGAGAAATCAAGGCTAAACAATCATAGGTATAAATGTTTTATGTAACTAATATATATGCTCAATGATTATGAATAGGATTTTTTAAAAGATAATATATTTTTTCTTCTCATTATATTTTTGCAATTAATTTTAAATAAATAAATATGAAAAAATTAATGAATGTGTCATATCCAATTGACATGACACATTCATTGGGGGGCATTTTTATTTGCATAAAAAATGAGAAGAATAAGAATAATGAAATGAATAAAAAATTACACATCCTTGCTTGGGGCACTACAACATTGTTGTCGCCTTAAATAGAATAACACCACAGTGCTATTATGAATTCTTAGCTTTTTTAAATCAAGAAAGCCACTATCCCCACCTAAATAATATTAACTGCCTAGGGGAACGGGGGAGGAGATCAGTTACAGTAGAAAAAAAAATCACCCCATTGGAGGGAATTGCTTATTAAAATGGAAGAACTCTTTCTTCTTCCTCCTCTCACTCTCTCTAGTCTTCTTGCCTTCTTGCTACATTCTTACTTTCAATGATTTATGCTTTTTCTAGGCATGCTTTCGACTCCTACAAGATTGATCTCCAGTATATTCCAAGTAAAAGATTTTTAGAATAATATTTATTTTATGAAATTTTCTCTTTGAAAATTAAGTTTAAGCAGATTTCCATCATCGATCTTAGATCTAGTGAGAAATAGAAGAGCACATCTTTGTCAATCTTGGTTTTAGAGTAAGAGGAATGCTCCATAAGGCTTAAAAACTCTAGACTCTTGAATGTTGAAGAAAACCACCATTGAACTTAGTTTTAGTATGAGAAGAACACCCTCCCTTTGAAGATCATGGATCTAAAAAAAGGGAGAAGGATTTTTTTGTACTAAAATAGGTAAAAATTTTGCACTAGTAAGGTGTTTTGTTGAAAAAATTTCATAAAAGACTCATCAAAGATTTCAATAATTTGGCTTAATGTAAGCATTTTGTCTCGCAACACTGAGGTGCTGATGGCTAGTG
Source organism: Cymbidium sinense (assembly GCA_021442155.1). Taxonomy (NCBI): domain Eukaryota; kingdom Viridiplantae; phylum Streptophyta; class Magnoliopsida; order Asparagales; family Orchidaceae; genus Cymbidium; species Cymbidium sinense. The sequence continues at coordinate 52,686,281 of CM038214.1, read as the reverse complement.
TCGAGGCACGAAGTTCTTAGGAATGAAATCTTGAACGCTCTATCTATAGCACCAAGGTGCTAAAAATTGGGCATCATAGTGCTAAGCTCTCAAGTTGATATATAATTTTATTAGTGCCAAGGTGCTATCATCCAGTACTACAGTGCTAAGCTTTCTAGTTTCTTATTTCTTATGCAGCACCACAACACCATTCGTTTAACACCAAGGTGCTATATCCTCCATCGAATTTGGTTCTATTGTGAAATACAATCCTCCCTCCATTGATCTTGGATCTATAACAAAAAAGAAGAATGGTAATGCAATAAAATTATATATATATATATATATATATATATATATATATATATATATATATATATATATATATATATATATATATATCTCTAGAATTGCTAAGGTATTATGTTGCTAAAAATTATAACGCCATGGTGCTAGATTCCAACATTGAGGCATTGTATTTCCTGATACAAATAATAATATTAAAACATTTATAACGTAATTTAAGTTATACCTCACATCGCCATGGTGCTATAGGATCAAGAGGCACTAGTTTACTAATGCGAGGCATTGAGCCCTTGATGTTGAGCAGAAAATTTTTGCACTTAAAAGAATTTTTTTCTTTAGAGCATTACACAATTGCAAACACAAAGGAGTAGAAATGAACAAAGCACAACTTTATTAAATAAAAATCTATATTAGAAAATTATTACAATAAAAATAAAAAATAGAAGAGAAGAGAAAATACAAGATAAAAAAATGAAAAGAGAAAAAGAAAAGAAGGGAGAAACAAGTAGTCATAATCATCCTTCTCCTCTTCCATTTTTGGATCTAGTGAGATAGCAACATAAGGGGGATATTGAAATCCTGCAAAGAAAGAATCTTGGCTTGGATCTCCAAGACCACAATTTTCAAACATATGTACCATTGCTATATTGAACTATTCCATATCAGAAAATTTCTTTTGTTGATGATCGATATGATAATCAAACCTTTTTTCTAATGCCCGCTACATGTAACAACTCTCACCCACCTCTCTTGTTAAATCTGAGATTTGCTCGTTTAAGGATTTAGAGGATTAGGGTTGAGGTCATGGGGCATGAGAGCTCTCCCCGACTTCATATCTTAAACCAAAACCCTTAATAAGCCTTTCTATTAGAGGAGCCTTTTGAATAAGAACTTCTTCATCAAGCTCCCCTAATAGACCCTCCACATTGCATAAACCATAGATAAGAGAAGCATGACCATATCCTACAATAGTACTGCCCTTAAGCATATTATAAATAGAATTATAAATAATCTTTCCTATATCAATTGATTAAGCATTTTTGAATTGTAAAATTTAAAATGGCTTTATCCTTAGTTACCTCACTGATATTACTAGTGGACATCAACTTAACATAAATGAAATAGTGCCAAGCTTTAGATTACAATATTTGGTTGGCAAAAAAAAGTTAATAACCCTTTACTCCCATCATTTACATTAGATGTTGGCATTTATACTAGTGAGAAAACTAAGGATTTCATTAAATCAGGCTGCTCGTTATAGTAAGAAAGATATTGATCATATGCTACATTTAGCAATTCATATTATTTATTGATAACAGTGCAATTGAATCTTACCAGTTTCTCTTGAATAAAAACTTTATTATTCTAGTGCTCCATCACATTGGCGAAGAACTCTCACATTATGGGGACAACACATGAACTATTCTGGTAAGCCAGCTTCACCCAGACGTGTCCATTGATCACTCCTTCTACTCTCCCACTTGAGTTGTAGAAGCTCCTTTCTACGATGAGATGCTTGTGCATGAGATCATGTTGATACCTCTCTTCATCATCCATGTTAATAAAGCTATTAGCCTCACTTAAAGTAGCCCTATTCTTGTTAATAAACCATTTGAGCAACATGGTTATTTCCTAGTGTGGGAGAAAGTTGAATGAATGAGATAGATAGATCTAAAGAATGAAGAATGCATAATGGAAAAATTCTATAGCTTAAAGGTTTATTTATAACCCAGGCATAGCACTATTGTGCAGCATCTAGGCACCGAGGAGCTAAGCTCTTGGGTTCTAGAATAAGATCCAACACCATAGCGCTCACATGTGGTACCAAGGCACTAGTTAGCTCATCAAGTCGGTTACTGTGCTAATAAAAAGGGTATTCATTACCATTATTTTCATAATAAACAAATGTGTCAGACATTGATGTGTGGCTTCAGTGCTTTAACATAATGCCACAATGTTGATAAAAAAGTTAGTTCTTTCATTTAAAGTGCCTATCAATTTTCCAGCTATTTTGAAGCAGCTTAAGACTGGCATCACCGTGCCATATGATTAAAACTAAGGCACTGGTCAGCTAGTCAACCTAAAAAATAAACTAAATAAATTCAACATTAAACATTGTAGTGTTGGGTTTGTAGGGCCAAGGAACTACTCCTTAACTTTTTTTATACACAAATACCTACCCTAAAATACTACTATACTAATCACTCAATGCCAAGGCACCAATTTAGCATCACTATCAAGCACCTGGGTGTTAGATTTTTAGTGTTGGTTTACTATTTTAATAAATATTTAGGTGCAATATTTTTAGCACCTATGTGCTTGATAAAAATAAAGGTAAATTACCCGTATATGACCTACACATATTTTAAAAATCTAAATTAAATGTCTAAGGATACTGCATGGGTTAATTTCTCAGTTAGATCTCATAATATGGGTCTAGATCAATAAAACCTAATCATTCCTAATGATGGCCGTGTTGGTTGTAAAATTCATTTGGATGGGATATATTTAATGAAATTCATCATTTAAAATAACTACAAGTAAATAATTATACACCTTTCCATCATTATTTATAAGGGATGATAAGCTAACAAAATCATTGCTAACAAATACTTAATGTCAAATTAAATATGTCTATGTTCATACCTAAATAATCTCATGTAGTAAGGACGTGGTCTGTGTCCTTTGTTTGCATGATTTTGCTACCAAATAGCACCATATGGAATGTGTATGACCCGAACCCTCTTTCCCAGTGGCTTGGCTTCTATATGGCTCCACAATATTTTGGTCATGATAATACCCCGCATATTCCCTAAAGGCTTTGTTCTTTGAGCAGTAAATTATAGAATATTTTTAATAGGCAAAAAGGTCTTATGTTAGCTAAAGTCAACTTAAAATTTGTCAGCTTAGACAAATACCACCCTAGGTCTACAAGAATAGCTTGGATGATGCAACCCATGGCTGTTGATAAGGATTCTTCAGTCAAGAGCTATTTTTGCTAGGTAAGTAGACTAGGGACCACGACCACCCAGGATGATGGAACCATGGTCTTGATTGGGCATGTCATCATACCCACGCCCCCACCCCCCAATATACACTTTAAGTTAAATAATAATTATTTATACTATATTTCACACAATTCTAAACACTAATGCATATCAGAGAGATATGTTTGTTACCAAACTTAATTGAGAGTGCACTCTTACTATGGTAAGAGGGGTAATTAACTATGAAGGCTTGCATTTATAGGAATTAAAACCCTAAAACTAAATAAACCCTAACATAATGTTAGGAGATATCAACTTGAATATATATCAATCTGTCTCATTAAAAATATGCTTCTACTCATGGTGTAGAGCATCCTCAAAGGTATTTTTCTGAGTTATGCCATTGGACTAGCTGGATCCACGTGGATCCAGTTTGAAAGTGGCAGAGACCTTGGCTTTATTTATAGTTGTTTGATCAAAGATTGGATGGTAAGGATTAGATCTATTATTTCTTAAAGGATTTAAATCAGATCATGTGGCTAGATCAGAGTTGTCCATTTGTAATAGAAGGAACGGATGGTGCAAATTTTTTCCCTGCTCTCGCTGGTAAAAACCATGGACCATCCATATTTCATAGCCAAAATTCAGTGATCTAGGAAGGATTTTAATACATTTGTTATTGCATAATGATCAAGACTTCATTTTATCCATATCTATATGGTTTGATCTCTTGAGAAAAACTTCCTTCATAAAGGACCAAATTGAATTGAATAGGAGGTCAATTTGGAGACATACCTCACGTCGAATCTTAGTAGTGAAAGTTTTTTGAGTAGCTTTGTGAGGATGTGGTGAGGCTCTAGGTGTAAAGAATTGGGTTGCCTCCTCATCGATTGCTCTATAGGCCAAGCTCCACCTATTCACTAATAATTTTGGTCAAAATCTACCATGTTAGTGGCATGGGAATTAGGGAAAGGGTGGTTTCTTCTTTGTTTCACTTGAGGAAAGTGTGTGAATTAATAGCTTGAGAAAGTCTCTCTATCACTTTTCCATGAGTGGCTGAAAGCTATATGGGGAGGAAGTTAGTTTGGATTTTTCCATGGTGATTGCCACCCTTAGGGGCTAGCTCCAAGGAGTAGTCAACTGATTGGGATCACTCAAAATTAACAATAATGATGAGTGGAGGAGGAATGGAGGAAGCATCTTGGATTGGGGAGGATTTGTCTTCATGTTCCACATCACTTTCCCATGGCATATTCCTTTTTTTTGGATTGATTTAAGACCTTTAAGTTCTCTAAAATTTGGTTGTTAATCCTTTTAGACTCATCCTAGAATGAGTTTGGGTGTATTTCAGTGTGATTAGTTTAGGTTTAACCTCACATGCTCACATTTTGTCCATTTCACATTAGTTTGATTTAGATTAGGCTAAGCATGAACAATGTTTATTATTCATTCATTCAAATTAGTAATTAATTATTGAAATCGTATTTATGATGATTCATGAGCTAAACAAACTCATTTCAATTGGGTTAAGGCACAAACACTTTAAGTTAGTTCACTTAAGCATTTGGCCCCTTTGGTTTTGTTTGATTTATTATATTTGACGGATTTGATCTAGGTTTAGGCTTTAATTATGTTTATTTAAGTAATTAGAATGATTTAAATTAATTAGTTTTAGTTTATTTGAAGTTAATTTTGAATTTATACCCATATTGACCCAAATTGGGCTGAATTGGGTCAAATGACCAAATCGATCAAATTAAACCTCATAATTGATTAAATTATGTTTAAACATGACTTCCAATTAATTCTTGACATTTAATTTGATTTGATTGAATTTAAGTTTAAGTTCCATAAGGTCTATTTAAGCTTATTTAGATTAAGTGATCTAATTAACCTAATTAAGCCTCTATTATACTTAGATTTGAATAGATTCATGCTTAAATAAGTTCATTTAATGATTTTGAGCATTTGGAATAATTTAATTTGGTCCAATTTTGGTGGTTTGATCTATGACTTGGCGAGAACCACAAAAATCTACTCTTTGTCAAATGGTTTAACATCTTTTACTTTTATTTCAATTTATTTTAAAATACATTTATGTTTATGTAATGATTTTATGCTTTTCATTTAATTTGATTTCAATTTATTTTTATTTTATTAGAATTTCCTTAAGTTTAAGAGGTTTTGAGTTTAGGTTGGTTAGTTTGGGTTAACTACCTTAATAACTTTTGTTTAAGCTCAATTGGATTTAGATTTTAATTTGAAGGTATTTGATTCAATCATTTGTTTAGATTTGAGTTTGGTTTGGGTCCACCTAATCATATTTGGTTAGGCTAACCCCTAGAAGGACACACTAGGTCACTAAGTATAGTGTCTTCAGTGCTTTAATAGGAAACTGCTAATCTAATATTAGGCATCATAATCAATAGGATCGAAAATGATGTTAAACCTCATCCCAAAATGAAGTTAACAATCATGTCAAAAGGGACCAAATCTAAATCCAAATATTATATTAATCATGTCTAAAGGAACTAGATTTAAATTTAAAATTTTAGATCTATCATGTCTAAAGGGATTGAATCTAAACATAAGTTAGATTTATCATGCCTAAAGAGGGTAGATCTAAACCCAAATTAGACTTATCTAGCCTGAAGGGCTTGATCTAAATTCTAACACCTAGATCTATCTAACCCAAAGGGACCAAATCTAAAATCTAAAACATAAATCTACCATGCCCAAAAGGGTTAGATCTAAATCAAAACATAGATCCATCATGTCCAAATAAATGGTATCTAAAGTCAAAAAATTAGATTCATCATTCACAAAGGGGTCAAATATAAACGTAAATTTAGTTCTTTCATGTCCAAAGGGGTGGGATCAAAACCTAAATTTATATTCATCATGTCCAAGTGGACTGAATCTAAATTCAAAAAATTAGATTATTCATGTCCCAGGGGCCAAATCTAAACTTAAATTTAGATCCATCATGTTCAAAGGGACCAAGTCTAAATCCAAAAATTAGATTCATCCCTAAAGTGGCTGAATCAAAATCCAATACAAATGGATTCATCATGTCCAAAGGGACAAAATCTAAATTAAAAAATTTAGATCTATCATGTCTAAAGAGATTGAATCTAACCCTAAAATTATATCTATCATGCCCAAAGAGGCTAGATCTAAACCCAATTTAGATTCATCATGTCTAAAGAGTTGAATCTAAATCTAAACCTAGATCTATCATGTACAAAGGGGTAAAGTCTAAACATAAAATTAGATTAAATATGCTCAAAATGAACTAAATCAAAGTATATAATTTGAATCTATCAAGTACAAAAGGGATTGAAAATTATATATTAAAATGGTGATGATATAAAAGTATAAAATACTAAATAAAATCTCACAAGCATAACTCATTTATAGATTCTGATATTATTATCTTTTATGATGCCCATAAAATTTATATGCCTCTCTTTTTTAGATCTACAATAATGATTATTTTGAAAAGGCCAAATGACATGCCTCTTGCTGAGCACACTGAGGTGGAAATATGGGCCACAATTGAAGCTTATGATCACATTATTCTGCCAAATTACATGATCATTTATTATGGCATCAAGAGATGTTGATGGGAAGAGATATGTCTGAAGATTTATTTGCTTGATTATCTTACATCATGGTTCATAGTTTGCATCAAGATATGATCTTTCTAACTAGTTATGATCTTTCTAATTAATTTGAAGCTGAGACATAGTTATGATATTCTTCTGTAGTGAAATATAGATCACCATAGTCTTGGGGATTAGGATGTACTCCAACCAGTTGCAAATAGTGCTCCTTCTACATGTACAATATTACTTTTTTGTTATTGTATATTACACCATGAAGAAAAAGATTAGGACCCAAAGTTAGTATTTAGCACAACGTTGTCAACTGTGAGTGGCTACATATATTATCACCCACCATCATTTATAGATGCATGGGGATATTCTTATGGGAGCTAGCATATTTTATTTTATTTTTATTAAAAAAGCAAGAAACATCCATTATAAATTCAAGTTGAAGAGTACAATCCATGTATGGAGGAATGAGTAATAAATACCATTATAAAATTTTAAAATATGGCATGCCAAATAAGTTACTTTTGAGAGCTGTCAAGATTTGAGGTAATGGATTACGTGATAAAGAGATTGGTCCAAATGTGATCCAATTTTTGTAAAAGGTTTGCTAGTTTATTGCCCTCCTTATAAGTGTGACTGATTTGGAATTGGCACTATTGTGTTAGGAGCATGATAATTTATTGGAAGTAAGTAAGATACCATGGACATTAAGCTTTAGTATTGATGTATTTGTAGAGGATCAACGACCTAGTTTCAATCAAAATATTTTTGAAATGGAGGGAGGTTGCTATCTTTATGACCATAAGTTAGGCCATGACCTCAATGTGGAGTGCATCCACTGCATATCAAGGGATGGAGAATGAGAGTATGCATTGGCCCTTGTGATTCCTAAAGACACCTCCAATACCTGCTAGTGATTATGAAATTTCCATCAATCTTTATGTTAATGTAACCAACTTCAATAATACTAGGTAGTTTTCTAGGTTTCATCATATTCTATGAGGGAATTTGGAAAAGGTTGGCACTCTCTTGTTCAGTGGGGTATTTTTGGATGCTTAATAATATATTCTCCTTTCAAAGTAAGTGACTTTCATATTTATTTGAATTCCAAGACATCCAAATTAACTATAGAACTATAAGGGGAATGATGAAGATGTGTCCATTTTTTTCTATAAATATTGAAGTTGTTCCATGTTCTCAAATAGATTTGTATAGACTCCTGCCTCGATTTTTTTTTTTAATATGGAATTTTGTGTGGATTTCCTCCCAAACATGGTTACTAATTGGACAAGTGATGAATAGATGATTGATGGCCTCCTTAGCCCTCCCACATAAATGGCATATATAAGTGATTTTGAGGCTCTTGAGTTTTAGAATATAATCATTTTGTAGTAGATTATGCCATAACTTCCAACATAGAAAGGAAATTGATGGCTTGACTACTGCATTCCAAAAGACGGGCAGTCACTCTGAATTTCTACTAGATTGGTGCATTTCAACAATAATTTATCAATTATTCATGATATAACTAGAATGTTAGAATTTCTTTTATCATGTCCTCGTGGAGGTACTATCATAGCATTGGGATATTCCAGGTGTTTTGAGTCCAAAAATCAGTGACTAGTACCTAATCATGGATAGATTATGTAGTGAAGTTTGATAATAATTCATCTGGATACTAGAGGTCCCAAGAAAAGATGAGTCCTCCCTTCCCCAGTTGCAATAATAATTAATTTTCAATTAATTTTTTATGTTTCAGCAGATTCTTCCAATGTGTGGGTCCATTATCTTCTGCTAAACCATAGATTGATGGTTTGTGTGAATTTATTTGCTGAGTATAAATTGGGCCCATAATGAATCATTCTATCTTAGTTTAATCCTTAATTTTAGCTAGTTAATTTTGTGTTGAATCAAATGTGGATCTAAAACCCAGACCACCCTCATTTTTTTGGTTTACACATTCCAGCTAGTCCAGTGAATTGAGTCTTTGTGCCGATTTCATAAGAATATCTTAAAGATTCTTTCAATTTTGGTTTGTGTCCAGTTTGGCATGATCATAGTTTGTATTGATTATAGTGGAGTAGAACTAAAGATGCTTTGCAGGATAATGATTCTACCTCCAATCAATAAGAAGGTATTTTTCCATGAATTTATCTTGGTTTTAATAGAATTTATAGTCTTCTCAAAGTATTTAGTCTTATTCTTCCCTTTATAAATATTAATACCCTAGTATTTGATTAGGAGATGGGTATGAGTGAAACTAGTCTGATTTTTAATCCAATTTAAGCTAGTTTTTGCTCTCATTCTGTCTGAAGCTAGGACCTAGAGCCTTGTTGAACCCTTTAGATTCACTTTGGTTGGAAAATTTACCTACAAACACCCTAAGATGGTTATAATCAAAAAACATTTCGAAGAACTAAAGCTAATTGGGGCTTAAAATGTTGGGCTTCTAGATGGAAGACTCATAATGATAAAGCTCTCCAAAGAGGAAGACTATGCTAAGATGTTCTCTAAGATACTATACCACATCAAAAATATCCCTATTATACTTCATAAATGAACCCCTTATTTTGATAATTGTATTGAGCCACCTATTGCCCCTAATTGGATCAAACTACTTGGGTAGAAACCACATATATTCAACAAATAAATCCTTTATTCTATTGCTGCCATCTTTGGTAGACCCCTAAAGCTGGACACAACTACCTTTAATTTTACAAGACCATTTATTATAAGGATCCTTGTGGAAATGGACATAACTGGTAGCTATATTATGGAGATCTAGATTGGAACCCAAGCAAATGGATATTAGCAAAACTGGAGATAGAACAAAAAACCATTATATTATGCAAAATGTATAATGTTTGGCCATAAACTTTAGAACTACTTTATTGTACACCTTGAATTAAGAGATAGAATGATAGAGAATCAAAATTAACCATTGAGGGAAAAAGAGCCCCAAATCTCATCAAAATTATAACAACCAAAGAATGAAACACTTGTAATAAATATAGAACCAAACATGCCATATAATATATTAGGAGAACATTTGGAGACCAGTAAATAGCTACAATCACTTGATAACATCAATTATGGAGAAACAAATCTTCAACTACAACAACCATATGGAGATTATAATAAGGAGACTTCTACTGATGATAGAATCCATAAAGACAACACAATAGTAGTACTCACAATACCTAAACTAGAAAGCTTGCAAGACAAGTTGAATCCAATGCATACAATCAATAATAACACCATTGAATATAATGAAAACACAACCAATACAATTACTAAAAGGAAAATTCTAAAACATCTTCTAATTGATTCAAGATACCTGAATATGACCTTAGATAGTACCACCCCACAATCTTTGGTAACCCAAGCCATGACTAGTGAGCAAGAAGCTGATATGCACTCACATGAAGAGAATTTAGAAGGTATTAAGTTAGCCCAAAGGACTAACTTAAGGGAACGAGGATGGAGCAACTTGACCTAGTTGCTTTGGTGCCACTCCCAGGTACGCTTCCACCCCGTCAATGTTTACTATTTGATTGATTTCCTGGCTACCCTGTCTGAATATTCCCTAGTACTTCTCCCCCATTACTACCCATGGATCCCCCTTCCTATGCAAATGTGTTGGCACCAACCTCCCATGTTTAACCTCCCCACCCAACCCAAACGCGTGATCTAGCCTTACCATGATACTATTCTTTGAAGGCACCTCCTCCTCCCTTTTGAGAAAAGGTGCTAGAAAGAATGGTAAACCATTCATTCTACTTTCTAAATCTGAGACATGGACTTTGGCCAAACCTTTTAGGTTCACCCTCATTGAAAAGTTTACTTATAGGAACCCAAAAATGGACTAAATTAGGAACCATTTTAATGATCTAAAATTGGTTGGAAATTGGAAAGTAGGTCTCCTTGATGGGAGGCATATAATGATCAAGCTTTCTATGGAGGAAGATTATGCAAGACTTTTTTCTAAGAAGCTTTAACACATTGACAATGTTTTTGTACAAATTTTGAAATGGTCTCCCTCTTTTGACTTTAGCATAGAACCCCCATTGCTCCTAAACTACACTTATTTAATAAGAAAATCCTCTACTACATAGCTGCAATGTTTGGAAGACCCCTTAAACTGGACTTTCCTACATTCAACCTACCTAGCTAGGCCATTAGCTACTAGAATATTGGCTAAGATGGACATAACAACACCATTTAATGCTAAAATATGTGTAGGAACATAATACAATGGGTGGAGATTAAACAAAAACTATAAATGTAGAATATTTGGACACTCTTTGGACAATTTCTTCATTGCACATCTAGAACTAAAAAATATCAAATCTAATAGGGAAAATAACCAATGAAAACTATCATCCTGAACGATTCAGACCCAACTCAAATTCAGCCTAAAGTTCCCTTAAAAAGCAGCACAAACCACATTGAACATATGAAACCTATAAATAACTCTTAGATGCTTGAAGATAATTTTGAAAGAAGACAACTAGATTCTAAACATTTGCTAAAACTAATTGATAATACTAGAGAAGTGGACTAGCATAATTTGATTCTTAATAACAACTTAAATCCCACTAATCTACACTAGCCACAAGGCAATCGCAAAGCTTTTTTAACTAAGGAGCATCAAATTGAAACCATTCTTCAGTTTGATAATCCAACTAATTACAATCCCAAAATTGATAACATTATTAAGAGATTACCACCTCCTTCCTAAAGAATTACAATTAATCACCTTGACTCCAGATATGATTGCTCAACTACTTCCATAATCCTTTATCATACATTAAAACAAAACTTTATCCATCTTGTTGAATTTAAGAATCCTGCTGAAGTCATTCTATATTATGGCAGAACTCTTATGCTTCAATCACCTGGACATAACCCCACTAGGGAATTGATACCACCTTCCCATAACTTTACATTAGACCTCCTTGAATCTAGATATGATTCCAAAAATACTTCTGCAATCCTTCAACATACTTTGAAACAAACCTCCATCCAACATAAATTTTTCAGAATTCCACTACAACATTTTTAGATCCTGCTAGAATTCTGGCTCAACAACCCTCTAATCAAAACCTACCCTCTATACCATAGCTAACTACCATATCCTGGATAAAAATCACAATCTAAACTCTATCCAAGCTGAAGAACAGCAACAGGCAGCAACAACCTCTTCAAAATCCCTAGTAGAAAACCTAAACAATCTGATTGACAACTTATTGCTACAGCAGACTAACCAAATCTCTACAGATACTCTAAACAACAACCTTCTATTTGTACCACAACTATTCACCATATCCTGAGAAGAAACCACAACCTAAACTCTATCCTATATGAAAAATAAGAATAGGGAGCAACAAGCTCTTCATTCCTCGTAATTCCTGAACCTTCTGAAGGATAGCCTTCTATTGTAGCAAACCAACTAAATCCATGTAGAGACTCTGAACGAAAACCATTTGATCAAGACTAGGAATTAGCAAATGACACCAATAACTATCTCTCTCCTCATGATCAGATGCATTATGATGATATCCTTAATTCAACTATCGATGAGTGGCACACAGTCAAGAATAAGAAAAAGGTGGATAAAGGTTCTAGAGAATTGAAACATCTCCTTTCCAATGAAAATCAATATGATGGAGGCTACAATTAGAAAGAAGGCACTTCTATGAGACCCATTAGAAGTAACTCCACTCCTAGATGAATAACCTCTTAAAATGGAACATTAGAAGAATTAATAAGGCTAATGCCTCTAACAAGCTTAAAAGCCTTTTTAGAACTCGCTTCTTGATTTATTGGCCATACTCAAACCTCTTGTCCAAAGCCAAAACCTACCAAAAATTAGTAGGTGCTTCCCTAATTTCAACATCATTGCCAACTCTAGCAATAAAATTATTCTCTTCTTCAAACCAAGATTCTAGATCCAAATACTCATGGACTCAGCCAATTCATTCACTTTGATCTACATGATTCTAACTTTAGGTTCTTTGTCACTATCATTTATGCTTCTTGTAATCATCAATAGAGATTGGAACAATGGGAGGATATGAAACAAATTAGTTTTTAAACCAAAGTCTCTTGGATTGTTCGAGGTGACATCATCATGATCGCAAGCCCAGCTAAAAAAAGGCAGGCAAAAAATCAAACTTATTAATTATGTTAGAATTTGTTGAATGCATAGAAGAGGCTAGCCTTTTTTATGCTAGTTTCAGAAGAAAACCTTTCACTTGGAAAAGAGGGAGAACTGGGAAAGATTGGATAGGGTCCTCACCAACCCTGAATGACACTCTTTTTTCTATAATTTGGAGGTTCTTCACCTTGCTAGAATTGCATTAGATTACTCTCCCTTATTGGTTATCTTCAATTTCACCTCTAGACCAAAATACAACCCTTTTAGATTCCTCAACATGTGGATTTCCCACCTAGACTTTATCCAATGTATTACTTCAATGGTGAAAACAACAACCCTTTGGATTCACCTTTGGATCCTTCATAAGAATGTTACTCATGGACTAAAAAAATGGAATAAGGAGACTTTTGGAATCATCCACCATTAGGTCAAAACATCTGAAGAGAAGATAAATGAACTTAAATAAGAGATTTCCCACATGAAAGACAATCATACCTCTACTCTTGAAGACCAATTGAATAATCTTCATCTTGAACTCCAACACTTCATCAATAGAGAAGATAATTATCTTTGACAAAAAATAGCTATTCAAAACATCTCACAAGGGGATAGAAACTCCACGTTCTTCCATGCTTGCATAATAAAAAAAGAGAAGAAAATGGGTGAACAAAATAAAAAATGTTGATGGTAATTGGATCACTCACCAAGAGGGTATTATGGAAGAGTGTTTTAGTTACTTCTCCAAAAAAATTGCCTCCTCTTCTTAATAGGAATTTTTTTTTACTTTGACAACGTCCCTATCAATAATGATGAACTCACCTCCACCCTAAATGAGGAAGAGAGCTATAATGCACTTAATTCCATGGATGGATACGAAACAGCTAGTCCTAATGGTTTTACTACTCTCTTCTATCAGAAATCTTGGGAAGTTATAAAAGTTGAAGTAATAAAAGCTATTCAAGCTCTCTTTACAAACCTAAGTTGCCGTAAGTATTTCACCACTTCAACCATTATTTTAATTCCCAAGGAGAAAATTTACCACACTTAAGACAAGTTTAGACCTATCTTCTTAACACTTGTTGGCAACAAAATCATTAGTACAATCATTGACATCGACTTCAAAAGATCCTCCCAACCTTCATCTTCCAAAACCAAACTGCCTTCATCAAAGGGAGAAATATTACTGATAACATCAGGCTAGAACTGATCAAAGACATTAACAAAAAATGTAGAGGAGGTAATGTTTTGATGAAGATTGACATAAAGAAAGCCATTGAAACTCTTAGAAATGAATTCCTTCTTAACTCCTTGAAAGTGAGAGGTTTTTCTCATAAATTTTGCATGATAATTGAAACCCTCCTCTCTAATACCCACTACAAATTTTTTCTTAATGGCTAAGCCAGTGGCCTCTTCCAAGCAACCAAAGGTGTTAAACAAGGTGATCTGCTATCCCCCCACACTCTTCATTTTGGCTTTGGCCATCCTCTCTAGAGAAATGAATAAAACCTCTTCCTCAAAAGAGAACATCAAATACCACTCCACTGTGAACATCAACATCTCTCATTTGGCCTTTGGTGATGACCTCCTCTTCAGTAATGGAAATAAAAGAACAACCAACATGCATTTGGAAATCAACAAGGATTTGGTATGTCTTCAAATACTAACAAAAGTCTCTTTATCATAGAGAATCAAATCAACAAATCTAAAATCAGATGAATCATTGAGAGAACGAGTTCAACTCACACAATGCTCCCCCTCCCTTACATAGGAATCAAACTTTATAAAGGAGAAGCCACATCATCTCTCTTTTATGATATAATTTACAAAATTGATGAAAATCAATTCATGGGAGAACTCCTTCCTCTCCTTTAGTGGAAGAATTACCATTGCCAAAAGAATCCTCAACTCAATTCCTTTATATACTGCCCAAGTCCAACACATTCCAAAAATAATCCAAAATAGAATTGAAATATTGCTTAATAGATTTATATGGAGTCACAACCATAAGTCCAACCATTGGACCAATTGGAAAAATGTTTTGTAAACAAACAACTAAAGAGAGTTTGGGATTCAAAACCATTGAAGAATATATCAAAGCTAACCTATGCAAACTATAGATAAAACTCAAAGAGAACAAATCATTATGGGCCAAGTACATGTTAGGAAAGTATTTCAAAGATTCTCATACAATGATAACTATAAAAAAACCATCTAATTCTACCATTTAGAGGAGTTTGCTGTAGCACAGGGAAGAAGCCGAATACCTCATTTTTTGGGACTTGGGGGATAAATGGTAAGAATGTCACATTATTTTATTTACTTGAAGTTATGAAAGTTAACCCAATCCCTAACTTCCCAAGGATGGAAGAATTGAATTCTTTACCTTCTTAAGAGGAGGCAACACCATCGAAATACAACACCAAAGTGTCATTATTTTCTTCTTTTAAATTCAAGATTTGTTCATCGAGGAGATCATCATACAAAAGTGAACCATCAGGAAGTGGGAGTGCTACTGAGAAATTAGCTACAACTTGACCTTTAAATGCACAAAGAGGGATACATGTAATTTCAAATTATAATAAGAACATAGAAAAACATACCAAACATCTAGACAATGTCATGGGGTAATGAGATATTACAAAGGATTTATTCTTGAAATTATATTCACTTAATGTAAAAATATATAATGCCTCAATTTTTATCTAGAGAATTGATTTTCACCAGGATGAGTTTGTGGCCCAAATAATAAAGGGCATTTTCTTTTCCCTCTTCATTACTTTGAGCTAGTAAGGCCTTGAGGGATTCATCTAAAGATGCAATGCATAAATTCAATGGCTTCCCCAAAATCAGGGTAGTGAAAATAAGAGGATTTATTAAATATTATTTTAAACTCATAAATAAATTTTGACATTTTTTATCCCAAATAAATTTAAAATCTCTATTTGTTAATACTGTAAATGGTTGGCATCTTACAAATAGATTCGATATGAATCCTCTTATATATAATACTACTCTAAAATGATCTTAATTGAGATCACACTATTTTTTAATCTAAAATGACTTTTCGGTGGTGGCATTTTTATAATGGCTTAATTTTTTTCTTGATTGATTTCTATTCCATATTGTCTCACTACAAATCCTAAAAATTTCACTGATGTTACCCAAAAGACACACTTGAAAGGATTTATTTTTAGGCTATAATGGCACAACCATCTGAAAATAATCCTAAGATCATAGAGATCACTCTCTTTTTTATTACATTTTATGAGTAGATCATCAATGTAACACTCCATTTTATTATGATTTAAATAATTAAACATTCTGGTCATTGCTCTTTAATAGGTAGCCCTGATAATTTTGAGACTAAATGGCCTTACCATGTAATAGAATATCTCACTTTGGCTTCTAAATATGTTTCTCATCTTTGAAAACCACTTTAGTTTGGTTGTATCCAGATAACTCCCATCCATAAATAAGAAAATTTTATGTGATAAGGCTATACCCACCATAAGTTTTGATATTAATAAAGGGAACTCATCATTGGGATAAGCATTACTTAAATCTCTAAAATCTATTTGCATGCATATTTGATCATTCATTTTTACAAGAACAATATTGGCTAACCAAGAAAGATACTTAACTTCTCAGATAAAATCAGCTTCAATTAGTTTCTTTTATTTGATAATCACTTGATGTTCAATTTCTAAACAGATGCATTTAGAGCCTTACTTTATTGGAATGACATTTTATTTAATCTCTAACTTATGAATTAAAACATTCATAGACAAACCTAGCATTTCATTATAATTCCAAACAACGAAATTCTTATATTCAAAAAGAAAATTAATCAACTCATAGGAATCTTCTAGACCTAATAGAGAACGTATAAAAATTATCTGTCGATCTTCCTCATTTTTTAAGTTGATTTCCATTAATTCAAGAATTTTTTATTTTATTTCCTCTTCAAATTCTAGAGGTGCATTTTGAATTGAATAATCATCTATATTATTTGATGTTTCAAAATAGAATTCTATTATGTAATTGGGTGAACTCTCAAAAAGTTGATAAGATTCCATATTACTGCTTATCATTAAACAATAATCATCATTATTTAGAGGTCTAATGGTAGCAAACCTAACTCCAGTTTAGACTTTAATTTTTTTAGATTTGGTGTCCCATTAGCTCCCCATGAACTATTTTGTACCTTTAGACTAAGTATGAGGAATTAATCCATGTTTAATAGCATTTTTAACACATCAAGATATCAGTCATAATGAAGTTTTATTATTTCATTAGAAGATGAATCTTCAAGCTTTGCATCTACTTTTGAACCTAAAGATGAAGGTATAGAATAAAATTTTGATAACTTCCCAAACTATCTTAAAAGGTTTGGGCCACTTTAACTTTTAAGTATGCAATCTTATATTGAGATTACAGAGTTAGGGTCAAAGTGTTGACATACCTTTTTAATCTCTAATATTTAGATAATTCAGGTTCATCTTTAGATGCTTGTACCCACTCATCATCATTATCTAATTCTAATGTAATCTCAAACTTTATTAATGCATCATTTTTTATTTGAATCTTCATCAAAGCTAGAATCCAAATTAATTTGAATTACAGGAGGTTCCTTTTCTTTTTCCTTTCTTTTTCCTTCCTTTTACTTTTTTTTTTTATTTTCTATTTGTTTTGATATCTACTTTTATTTTCTTTGACGCTTTAATAATGCTAGATCACATAGAGTTTATCATTTGCCTTTTAAGCATATAATAAGTAGCATCCTCATAGAGCTAAATTTCATGAATAGAAAATGAATGTATGTATCTTTTATTAGTAGATTCTACTCCTTTTCTTGTATATTTAAAACATTGGTGGAATGATGAAGGAACCCTTTTATACCCATGTATCCAAGGTATACCTAAAAGAGCATTAAAAGGTGTTATGTAAATTGATAATATCAAATTTCACTTCAATTTTCACTCTATATATTTATAATAATAGAGTAATTTAACTAAAAGCCTTTCCTTTTATTTCATTAAACCCCATGATAAAATCTTATCAAAACTAAGAATTCGCATGTCGATCTTCAGAAATGATAATATTTTAAAATTCATAATGTTGACTTAACTACTATGATTGATAAGGAATCTGGATAATCTGTAGTTTTTCACTTTGACTAAAATATAGAGGGGCAGATTATGATCAGTAGTCCCTAAAAGTAAATCTTCATTAGAGAAAGTTACTTCAATGACTTCTCTAAAAAAATAATTCTCATCAAAAGAGAAGAATGCTAGCTGTATTAAGAATATCTCTAGGTCAACTAATGCCTTGATAAATGATTTTCTTATTTCTTAAGATAGAACAAGGGCATCTTAAATGCTTAACCTAGCAGAAAACTCTCTAAGATGGGAGAACACATTGTAATCTACTTTAGGAGTAGTTGTTTCAACTACTGGATCATTCTATAAAGGATCAAGACATTGATCGATAATTTATTTGCCTTTTTCCTTGAAGGAACATAACCAAGGTGGTAACACTTTCCCACTCTAAAAATTTACTTCAATAATATCTCCTAGATTGAAAATAAGAGCCATGTCAACCTGTCCCTCATTGTCACTAATGTGTTTTCCCAAGGATTGATTAGAATTTGAGAACTCCATTTCTATGTTAATTAGATCTATCTAAAAATCATCAATAGAAACTTCCTTTTTTTATTCTAATTCATTAAACATATTGCATTCACTATGAGGATAATTTATTTTAGTTTCTTTCTTTTCAAATTCATTCACATTATAATCTTTAAAGATAATAAAAACATAAGAAATGCATTTTTCAATAGGTTTTTTATTCAAAATTTTAAAATATTTGCATAAGAATAACTGGATGTAGGGGCTAGCCTTTTTGTCTTTATTGTACAACACTCTCTTCATACTTTTGATCATCTAAGTGTGCTAAATGGGGTTGAGGAGGAATTGTCTCTAACACTGGCTAATCAACCTGGATTATCATCTTCTAGTTCTACAAATGATCTTGAATAAAATTTTTAAATTTTCTTATCAAATATCTTTTAGAAGAGTGGGATAAAGCTATATCCCAAACATCTGAAAGAGAAGTATAATCTAAAGAAGAGGTGGAAGATTCACATGTAATCACCTTAATAAACCCCCACCCTGAGTCCACAAGGCATTCTTCAAGAATAACCACCATCCCTTTCTTGAAATTCATTTAAAGCTTGTCTTAAAAAGTGAATTAAAATTCAATGGTATGACCTAACATTTGATGAATAGTTTGGGTAATTAACATTGTCAAAATTTTCTAGCTTCTTTGGATAATGAAGCATGAAATCAAGCTTTTTTTTATTTTTAAATATTTACCCTTTCAATCTTTCACTTAAAAGAATAAGTCTGATACATTCTTTCACTGAAAGAGCTTGTATGATGTTTCTTAGGCCGTGCTAATTTTTATTGTTGTGACCTTTGAGGTGAAGATCTCTTAGACTTGGATTAGAGCCTTTCCCTTGTCCACAATAGAGATAGTGCTTGCTCTCTTTCTAGCAATTTATTAGGTATAAAAGACTTTATGATAGATTGGTCTTTTAAAAATGACATCCTAGTGCTTCTTCCTAAGACTAGAAGATTTACTTAATAGCTTCTCGAAGGTCTTAATAGTAAAGACTGTGGTGTTATATTTCAGATGTTGGGTGGATACCACGCAAATCTTAGATGGTACTTATTGTAGTGATTGAGTATGACATTAAAGTATGATGTACCATCTTGAAAGATGAAAATATCACTCTACAATGGACCTAATCACCTAATAAAGACTCATAAAGTAGATGGGTTATCGCATATACTAAAGATCTTTCCTCTACTTTACATAAAAAAGTAGAGCAGGGCTTATTTTATGCCAGTTCTTTAGTTCCCTATGGAGGTAAACCTCATAGTTAATTACATCTTAGGAAATGGGGATTTATTAAGAATACTCTTGATTAAAGTATTTAGTGAATTATCTCCAAAGATTTCAAGGTTAGACTATCAAAGGATTTATGTATTTTGGAAAATCAAGTGGGAATGTTCAATTCGAAACACTTATTTTTGGATTCTAAAGGAAGAAAAGTAGGGAACACCCATGATACTAGGAAGCCTAGTGAGCACTGTAATCTACTTTATGGTGAGGCTTTATATGTTTGAGAGAGAGAGATTTATTTTTATTTGAATTAAATTTTTATTGGAATGCTAGGGCTTACAATCCATCAACACAAGATTATAGAAATGCCTAAGAGGTGAAGATTTATGCTCGTAACTCAAAGAAAATAAGCAACCTCAGATCTTAAATCTAGGATGCTTTAACACAAGCTAAAAGCATGACCTAAATCTAAATAGAAAGGGAAGATTATGGTTTACCTCCATAAGAGAGAATAAATATGTCCGACTCTTTTGAACTTACAACCGCCTGGAGTGGCCGCCAGCTAACACCTCCTACAATTCCAAACCATGTGCTGGTCTTATGAAATTGCATGATGGTTTAAGCTATTATTTAATTTGAAAGAGACTAGAGTGCTAAACTCACTCCCTAAGAGACTAGATCATGTTTGGCATGAGCATATGACTTAATCTAAATGCAAAATTTTACAACTTTTATATTATTGACATAATATTTTGGACAAAGGCTTGGGATATTTTATGTCAAAATGCATGATGAAATTGGGTTATTGGCTAAATCCAAAAGAGATAGGGTGAATCTCCATAATACAGGGGTGCTCTCAGAGGTCAAGTGTTCTCTAAAGTGCAAGAATGGAGGCCCTCATCATTTTATAGTGAAACAAGATGATATGCATGTTGTTAGACATTCAACATTCAACTAAGGTTGCTAAATATTTTAATTATATTAATTATATCATAGGCTTTAAAATTAAGTAGTGAGTTGTTTTAAACTTTTAGTTATGAGTTATTATCTTGAGAGCCTTCTACATCCAGACCAGACATTCAAACATCAATCTTAAGAAACTATGATGAAGATGCAATTCTAAATATAATAATAATCAAACATATATAGATTCTGTAAAATAATAAAATAGGTGCGGTAGTCAAAACGTCTTGGAAAAAGAATAGTTGCTCTACCCTTATACAACTTAGATTTACAAAGAGTATTATAATCAAAATTAAATTCAATGCTCTAGCATCCTTTCTTCTTCCTTTGGTTTATTCACTCCAAAGCTTCACAGGGTATCCTAGGACTATACCTTCGAGCCACTGCTCATCCTAAACCCCATAGCACTAATCTTAATTCCTATTATATAATTACATGTTTTGAAAAGTAAATCTAACTACACTTTCAAAATATATGTTAGCTAAACATACATACAATCCCAAGAAATTATAGTTTATAATTTGGACTTAGCCCCCTACACATGGGTAACCAAGCCCACTTATCCTAACCATGGATTATGCTTAGGGCCATAAGCAACCTATAGGTAGAAGCACTTATATTTATTTTTAGTGGCCCCATTAGCATAATCCCCTCTAGAAAATAACGTTAAGATAATAATGACCTAACATCCAATCAATGAACAACATTCCTAACATCCAATCTAAAACATTATATCATAAAACAAAATATCCCATCATTACATACACCATCCTAACCTAAAGTTAGAAGTGGTGACAGCATTCTAATGGGTGTGTTTAGGATTAGTGTGGTATGTCTTAACTAGGCTTTTGAATTATGGTTGTTTAAATTTAACATTATTTAATTTAACATGATGGGTGGTTTCACTTTAAGTTGTTTAGAAGATTTGCAAATTTTAATTTGTATGTTGTTTTATTTCATTTGATATTTACTTAGGAACTAATAATTATAAAAAGTGAAAGGAGGCTTCAACCTCTTTCATCCCTACCTTGAGTTATTTTCTAAAGCACAGTATTATGACTTGATTTCTTTTAGTAAATGATTTCTTAAAAGCTTTATTAATTTAACCATTTCTTCAAGAATCATATCCCACATGAAAGTCATCTAAAGACTAATGTAATTGAATTGTCATCACATAGGTAATGTTGAACCATTTATTTTCATCACCCATAACATGCACATGATATAAGGCTTAGTATACCCACACAAGCAATGTATTTTTGACACACTTAAATGATTATGAATGCATACATTTTTGGTAGAGGATGGGATTTTTATTCTTTAATCAAATAAACATACGCATGTAAAAAATATGTAAGAAAGTGTGTGCCATTGTTTAAACCAGGGAAGTGAGATAATCAATGGCCTCCGTGGGGCTACTTAAAGCCTTATGTTCCTAGGATGCCAGACTATATACTTGCTATCTTAAATACATATGGATGTACACATAATCATAAAAATGAAAATCATGTAAAAGAGTTGTATTTTTATTGAATTATTTATACATATATGATAAAGTTTCATCCAAATTATGGTATAAGTACAAATAAAAATGAAATTAAATAAGCACATGCCTTTGTTAACCAGGGAAGTGAGATAATCAATGACCTCCATGGGGCTACTTAAAGCCACGTATTCCCGGGATGTCCAAAGTATATACTTAGTATCATCCAAACATATGTAAACCCATACGTGAATCGTAAAGACAAAACAACACTCTAACATGCTTAGCTATAAACACATGCAAGTCATATAGAAATATTCATAGCTAATATCACTCTAGCTTTTCATTATCAATTTGTAACTTTAAACATAGCTTTTGAAATTTACTTATGATAATAGCCACACATATGATAATTAAGCCAACGCATACAACTTACACATAAATAAATTTGATTTGAAAGACGTGAATGTATGTTATCAAATGTCATACAATATTTATGATGATTGAAAAGGAATAGTTGAACGCTTCCACATAATTCATTCAACTACATTAATTCCTAAGGACAATCATATCAAATAAAATCATTTAAGAAAACCAAAGCTTCTTATTAAGTTCCATTTTTTTTTTGGACTTGGATTAATAAACCTAAAGAGGAGAAATTCATTTGATATTTTTTTACCCCATACCATGTTGATGATTTAATGTGCTTAGAGAGAAGTAATTAAGTGAGTTTTATGAATTGATTAAGTTTGAATCATTAAGTAATTCTTTTGATTACCCTTTCATATGCTTCTTTAATTTAATTAATAATTCAACCATAAGCCTTTAATGATATGCAAATTAGAAATTAAAATTGCAATGCACTTAGGGGCCTAATGTAATGAGGCTTATAATTAAATATTAGTCAAATTAAAGAATCTAATTAAGTAATTATATGATTTTTCTATACCCATGGGTTAATCATAATTTCCTTGAGATTCTTTATGCTATTAAAAACATAAAGGGTAACCCACAAATTGAATGTTAATTATGTGAAATAATTATCATTTTAATTTGATTGAGTTTTCATAATTAATTATTTAATTAATTATTTAATTAATCCATTGATTAACTTACCTTATTTATGAAATGAATTTGGAAAAGTAGTTAAGAAAGAGGTACTAATCACTCCCCCTCATCATTTCACTATTAATTAGTGATTAAGGAAGTTTAATTAATTAATGTTTAATATTTAGGATTTTAAATAATCATTAAATGGCTTAATGAGGGTAATTAAGGTTTGAATATTAAATTCTTCTAATTACCTAGCCAATAAATCCCAAGAAAATTATGGGAGGTAGATGTCATCCCATTAAATCAATCTTTCATGTTTGTGATTAATTACCCAAGTGATTAGGGCTTATTTAAGCTAATTAAAGAAACATTCAAGCACTAATTAAGCCTTAATCACTGTTCAAACCATAAGAGATTCATTTTTATCAAAATCTCCCGTATTTACCCTTTCTAAATGGGTTTATTCTTTTTTTCAAGATTTTTTGTAAATAGTTATGAATTTTTAAAGTTTTGTGTGATTAAGGGCATTTTTAACCTTAATTAATCACTAATCCCATCGGTGCCACACGAGAGATGATATGGTGACACTTTCCATATGGAACCATAGGATTGGCCACTTAAATCGTCCAACACAGCATGCTAAATCAACGGCGGGGAATGCGCTTTCATCCCTGTTGTTTGACCTTAGATCGGATAGTGGGGATTAATCTAACTATTCTTAAGGGATAAAATTGAATAACCTAATTGGATTAGTCATGGGTGTCCATCCCAATTACATGGAATGGATGACAGTTGATCTTTCATCCCCTGAGTGATGAAAGACAGACACCGTCCACCCTCTCTCACTTGATCTGGGCTCTTTGGAGCTCGTGAGGCATCAGGATTGACTCCAAAAGCTTCAAAAGGAAGACTTATGGTGATCATACGGTGGAAATTGCACAAAATTGAGATTTCTTTCACAAAGGCCAAAAAAATTAATGGATTTCTATGATTTATCATAATTTACCTCACCGAAGCTCAGGACTTACTGTCCAATGATTGAGGTAGCTTGTCTTGAAGAGATGAAGCCTTGTTATGATGCTCACGAGTTGCCTCCCTGCCGGTGGATCTTTGGTCCAAAAACCATCAAAAATGTCACGATAGTTGGTCTAGAGAGGGTCTTCGGTGCTCGAATCGACCAGGAATCAGTTCATTTATGATCATCAGAGCTTGGTGAAGGTGTGGATAAAGTTAATTTGGATTTGGTGGAGTTTAAGTGAGGTTAGATGGAGTGAAGGCTTTGTTTCACTCGAGTTTGGTGTCATAGGTGATGGGGAGCTCAAGAGAGGTCAAAAAGCTATAGGGGAGTTCATCTTCTCACTCTAAAGCCCTTTGTATACCTTAGTCTCTATTGGAATGAGATGGGGAGAAGTAAACTATCCTCCCCCTCAAATCAGTCGATGGGGATTTGTTCTAATTTTGGCAGACCTCCGACCAACATAGGCGATCGGGGATGTCAAGGGATGGCTGAGGTGGAGTGTCTTTGCTCCCCATTATTATCCAATGAGGAGGCTTGGGTTAGCTCACCTCCTTTGACCCATCGATAACCCAACTAGCTTTGGGTCAGGTTATCTAGTGGGTTAGAAGACTAAATTGAGCTTAGGAAGGCTGCCAAGTGCAAAGGGGTGGATTAGACCACCCAAATGTGAATTTTGTTCCATTTGGAGAGCTTTACCCAATGGATATTGGCCTAAAAAAGCTTTGAAATGGGTTGAGTTTGATTTGGGTTGACCCATGGTGACCCAAGGATGGCATGCTAAGTTTTGTTGGGTTTGGCTTAATTTGACCCATATAGGCCAAATTGGGTCAACATAAGTTAGGTTGACAAATTGGTCAAATTAAGTTAAAACAAGGGTTAGGTCAAGTTCAAATGATGATTTGAGATGTTTTGGTTCAATTTGTTTTGTTTGATCTGAAGTGGATTTAAATTTGGCTCGTATTTGTTCATATGGGTCAAATGTGCTAAGTTGACCAATTTGGTCAAATTGATCAAATTGGCTAGGGTTAGGTGTTGGTTTAGGTTCAATTGATGATTTGAAGATGATTGTAAGTTTTGATTTCAATTAATTTGGATTTAGGATTTATATAGACCAATTTGACCCTTTAAGTTAATATCGGCTAAATGGGTCAATTGGGAGCAATTGGTCAAATTGAATTCAATTAAGATTCGATCATGTTCAATAATCAATTTATGATAGATTTAAGTCATTGGTTTGAATCAAGTTGATTTAGGGGTTATTTGGGATCAATTTTATTTTCTATTTTTTGTTTTTATTTTTACATTATTTTTGAAAACATGTTTCTTTAGAGTGTTTTTTATGTTGTTTTATTTAATTTTTTTCCAAAAACAACAAGTACAATCAAACAAGTTTATTTTTAAGAAAAAAATAAACAAAATAAAATACAAAATAAAATATAAAAAATGAGAGTGATCCCAAACGGCCCCTTAGGATTTGATTTGAGCCAATTTTTCCCTTTAGGTCAAATTGGGTCAACTTCGGTCAAAGGGGCCAAATGGGTTTGGCTAGGTCCAATTGATGATTAAATCATATTCAATACTCAACTTATGATTGATTGGAAGCAATGGTTTCATTCAATTGAGTTTAAAATGGCGTTTGGTTCAATTTGGTTCATATAGGCTATTTGGGTCAACTTTGGTCAAATTACCAAATAGACTTGGTTTGACCGAATTGATTGTAATTGGACAATCAAGGGTGATCAAAAATCATTGTAGAAGGTTTTTGATATATCATTTATATATGGTGATGTCACTACCGGTATCACATAAAGCGTGAATTTGAATAGGTTCAAAAGTAGGAGTAAAAATTTTTTTTTTTTGCAAAAGAATGCAAAAACAAAAATTGTACAACTGTATTCACTACAAAAGTAAAAATACTTTACAAATAGTAAAACTAAAGTTGGAATCCAAGCTTCAAAATATCAAACATTGTCACCATGATGATAAAATCAAAATATGTTTTGGAAAAAAGATTTTCAACAAAATGTTTTATATATTAAATTTTTTCAAAAGCAGAAGAAAAGTACATATGATAAGAAAATTGTTGTGAAGAACGATGTGCTTGAATAATTTTTCTTGATAAGTAATGCAATAGACAGGACTTCCTGGTCTTAATTAACTCGATATAATTTATGTTTAAGAGTAAGAGTTCGGTCTATATGTCTATCATTAATGTTTATAACATAATTAGGATGTAAGTTAAACATCAATGTTTGATAACATAGATTTCCTTGAAGGACTCCTAATAATGCTTCTTTTTTAGAATGAATAATTCTATCATCATAAATCTAAAGAGTAAAAGGACTATATTTTTTTTTATAATATGCTTTTATTAATATTTGGATTCCTCCAAAAAATACGTGTCTATATCTTTCTGGATGAGATATTTTTTGAAGATGTTTTATTTGTTGATTTCTTTTTAAAATCAATAGAAAAGTATATATGAGAAGAAAATTGTTGTGAAGAAAGATGAGTCGAATAATTTTGCTTGATAAGTAATACTACAGACAACACTTCCTAATCTTAACTGAACTGGATCTAATTTATGTTTAAGAGAAAGAGTTTAGCCTATATGCCTATCATTAATGTTTATAACATAATTAGGGTGTAAATTAAACATTAATGTTTGATCACATAGTTCTCCTTGAAGGACTCCTAATAATGCATCTTTTTTAGAATGAATAATTTTATCATCAAAAATCCAAAGAGTAATAGGAAAATCTATTCTTTTATAAAAAATGCATTTATTAATATTTGGATTCCTCCAAAAAATATGTGTCTATATCTTTTTTGATGAGATATTGTTTAAAGATCTTTCTTATCATATAATTATATAAAGGTATTTTCGTATCTCCTTAAGCTTTAGTGATTTCTATGGGGTACTCTCCTTATCTAATACTATAATGAACAAGTTTTTTCTAGTTTAATATTAGCAAATCAAAATAATCCTTCATACCTGAAGATAGTTTTCTTTTTTTAATCTTTTGATATTTATCCTCATAAAGAGTTAATTGTCTACTATATTCAAGTTGATCATCCGTAATTTCATCAGTATTATTTATTCATTCAAGTTCAAAAATTTTAATCAAAATATAAATATTCTTCTAAATCATTATTTGAATAATAGTATTGATTTATAAGATCATTTTCTTGATCAGATAATTCATAAATCTCTCCTTCAGAATCTATTTCAAAAATATCAAAAATAAGTTGTAATTGTTCTTCTATAATTTATACAGATATAATTCCTACAACTTTCTTTCTTTAAGGAGATTCATTAGCATAATGTCCTTCTTGGCACAACCAACATTTACAAATTTTTGATTTTTTGTTAAATTTTTCTTTCAAGTTTCTTTTCTTCATATTCAATTTTTTTTTAGTTGTTTTCTTAAAGAATTTTTTCTTGTAATTACATTTTGATCCTATACATGTTGGTGTTGTATTTTTTGAACACTCGCATTGATTTTTTACTAAATCACTTTTGTTACAACACAATGATTATTTATATGATTTATTTTGTTTGTGTAGGTCAATTTGTTGACAAGCTTCTACTAATTTTTCTTCTGTAAACAATACTTCCTAAAGTTATATCTATAGGATATAATTGGTGGAATGCTTGACTCCATACTATATTATATGGTTCAAGTAATTTATAAAAATATGTATCTAGGTATTGAGTATGTTCATGTGCAAGAATATCATAAAAGAATTTTTATTATTCACCCTTATATTCATTTAAGTAACATATATTAGATATACAAACTTTAGTAAATTTTTGTTTAGCAATTTCTGACTGTTTTTTTAGTTTTCTCATCTTCTGTAGTAAACCTAATTTTATATCCAAGGAATTCACTTTTAGTAAAATTTGCATAGATTTTTACCCATTTACCTAGTGTAATTATTGTAGATTTTCTAATTTCTTGTTTTTGATTTGATCAAAGGCCAAGAAACCATTTTTTACAATTACCTATAAGAGTATTTTCAATAAAGTCATATGCATCTTCTCCTTGAAGATTATAATTATAAAGAGCTAAACTATTTTTTATCATCCATTTGTTTATAGTTTTTGTAATATTTTTTCAACTGTTTAGTTTTAAGTAAACTCCATGTCTGGGCTATAATACTGAGAGGTAAATAATGTTGTGGTTTAGATGTCAGTGCTTTTTTCACTAGTAGTTTGAGAGGTAAATTCTACAATAGGCCTATCTATCGATGAGATTTATGGAGTATTATTCATAAATTAGAGTTGATGTAATATAGTGATTAAATCATCTAATTCTTGTGATGATTCATTAATATTTATAATTTTGTTAATCCTTATAGCACCTTGAATATTACTTCTACTAAGGGTGGTAATAGTTTTTTTTCAGAATACCAAGGTAGATTATCTTAGGATTTAATTCTTGTAAATCAAATTCAGTACAAATGCATTACACTAATATTTCAACTGTAGCTATGTTATTTTTTAGAAATTGTTGATTTTCTAAAATTATTGTTCTTAATTCGAGTATATTACTAGTGCTTTCAGTATAGATTATAGGCTTATATCTTTTGTGTAAAAGATTTTAAATTTTTTAGTTTTAATATTTTGAATTTGATTTAATTCCATATATCAGTGGTTAATATTTTATTCAAAGTGATCAAAATGATTCATAGTTTATAATATTGTTTTAATATCATATAACTAAGAACAATCCATTCATTATCCATATGAAAAATTTGTTCTTCTATACAAACGCCCAATTGATTATTAAAATATTTATTTTTAGTAGTTCTTGAATTCTTTAAAATTCTTTTTCTACATAATCTTTGGTTTGATTTATCATTTAGATAAAAAGATATCTTCTTCAAGTTCTTTTAATTTAAGTCATTTGAATATTTCTTTTCTCCTCTTATAACTGCTTTATAAGAGGGGAAATTGCTATTACAAGAATAGATAGGAGTACATAGATAAGTATAATTATTATCACAGTGATGAGTATTTATTATAAGTTCTTCAGGTTTATCTTTTAGGCTTTAATACCATTTTTTTATTTCCATCTAATTATTTATAGATTTTTTCTTTAGTTCTATTTAGATCTTTGAGCCTCGTAACTTATTTTTCAATATTATGAAGTTTAACTCTAATTGATTCAATGTCTAAATCCTTGATGAAATAGTCTTCTCTCTAGTCTTTCCATAAGTAACAATCATCTTATACTTATTAGGGCCCATCATGCTTCTGAATAGTTCTAATATAATGAATTCTTAAAATGGATTATGCAAAAATTCTTTATATCTAACCTGGGATTTGACCAAAAATTCTCCATTTCATATCATACTCTCCTAATCCAGTGGCTTTCTTGGGTAGATGTAGACTCAACAAAAAGACCATAATCTTATATGATTACTTCAGAGAATCACAACATAGGTTTAGTTCGTTTCCTACCCTAAACATAACCAGATCAATATAGAAAGCATACGAGCATAATATATATTTCAAAAATCATAATATCAAAACCAGATCATTGGCATAATAATACCTTTATCGATATAATAGTCACAATATACTTATAAACATAGACTAGAGAGAAGATAAGTTTTATCCTCGATGGCAATTACACATAATTTTTTTTAGCATCCCCATTTATGTGCTACTAAATCACTTTTGCTACAACATAAAGATTATTTATATGATTTATTTTGTTTGTATAGGTCAATTTGCTAACAAGCTTCTACTATTTTTTCTTCTGTAAATAAAATTCTAGTTCCTAAAGTTATATCTAGGATGTAATTGGTGGAATGCTTGACTCTAGACTATATTATATGGTTCAGGTAATTTATTTCTACAAAAGACATTTTGTTTTTCATGTATTGTAGCTTTCATATCACACAAGGTTTTACAAGGTTATATTGATTCTAGCATTTGATTTAAGGGATTTCTTTCTTTATTATTTTAAAGTGATGTTACAACTAAGGAGTTCATATTAGCTTGTTCATTTGAAAACATTCATTGCATAAGTCTTTTGGAATACTCATTCATGCAATTCTTTTAAATTTAAATAATCCAAGTGATCTTATGGCATCTAATTTTTCATGTTCGCTCCTTTTCAAATCTTTATTTCTTTTAAAATAAAATATTTTTTAAAGATTTATTTACTTCAAGTGCTTCACATAAAATCTTCTCATTGCTTTTAACTTTAATTTAATAAGAACTATATTCACTTTAAGCTCTCTTTTTTATTTATCTTAATATTATTTTAGTTGGCATTAAGTGCAAAATTATTTTAAAATTTAAAGTTAAATATTTAAATTATATCTTTTGATCTCTTATTTTATTATACGTTGTTTTGGGTTGTACTTTCCCAAGGTAGAAAAGTATGATATTGGGTTATACATGCCCATGTAGGATTTGTGTTTGGGCAAACCACATAAAAATATTTATGTCTTTTGCTTTCCTTATCTGCACTTACTTTTCCTTACTTTGGTTGATTATTGCTTTCTCTTTCAATGATTATAAAATTTAATTATTTGCAACTTTCCTCCACCCTCCCCTCTCTCTTGTACCATAGCCTTCTAATAATTAAGCTTGTGTGGTTAAATCTTTACAATGGTTGCAATACTTAGGTAGACTTTTAAGGACCAGTTTCTACCAATACCCATTTTTTGAGTTCCAATCCAAACTTCATCATTAAAATTGTAGGTAACATCAAATTCTACAAGCACTCTTGCTAATGATGGTGCAAAATGTTAGTAGTAGTAGGTCCACTCACAGTAGCCTTCTATTAATAACAGTAATGGAGAAAATAAGTTGCTTATTAAAATAATGAACTTTCAGACATACCCTAAACTATATTGATTAGACCAGTAATTATTAATTATATGAAAACCATTAAAAGTATCTAAGAGAAAATTATCTTAATGAGGAAGAACATGTGAAGGAAAGATACATCGTTTACAGACGGTGATGTCGCTACCGGTATCACATAAAGCATGAATTTGAATAGGTTCATAGGTAGGGATATATAATTCAATTTGGATATAGCTAAAGTGGAATTTCTGAAAACGTTTTGGAAAAAAGATTTTCAATAAAATGTTTTATTTGTTGAATTTTTTTAAAATCAGTAGAAAAGTACATATGAGAATAAAATTGCTATGAAGAAAGAAGAGTTTGAATATTTTTTTTCCAAATCAATTATCTCTCTCTTTCTTTCACTCAGTAGCATTCCCTCTTTCTTCTCCTCTACCTCCTCTATTCTAGATCCTTTCCTTGTATAAGAAAGAACTAGGTATCTGCAATAATTGAATCTAAAATAAGTGCTTATGTCATTATTTTACTGTCGTCACTCTTGAATTTTTACAAGCTAATTTAATATTTTGTAAAATATTTTCATCTTTTTGATCCTAGTTCCAGGAATTTTTTTTTTTTTTTTTGAGTTTCTTTTGAAGAGGGGCTCTTAAGGTAGCTAAGTTTTTAATAATAGCATCACTATTTTTAATGCATCCTAAAAATTATTGTAATTATTTCAAAAATAAAATAAAATTGTTGTAATTCTTTTTTATTATTAATATTAGAAAATTGATCAATTTTTTGTAAAATATGATCTTGTAAGTCAATAGATCCTTGATGGTAATTTTGTTTAGTTAGAGTATAAGTTCCAATATCATATCAACATAATATTTAGTTATCACTTCTTTTTGCCATTAAAATGGCACCCCAACATGTTTCTGAACTATTAGTTCAATAATTAATTTTTCTCCATTATTAGAAAGATTTAATTTAAGAAGATTTTTACAAACTAATTAAATATTTTGTAAAATATTTTCATCTTTTTAATCCCAGTTCTAGGCCATATTTTTTTTGATTTTCTTTTGAAGAAGGCCTCTTAAGGTAGCTAATGTTTTAACAATATGGTCGAGAACCAAATTTTTTTCATGCTTTGACTCTCACCATCTCCACTAAAAGTTTTTGAGGTTTTTGATACCTCCCCGTACTCAGGAGTGGCCTATTTTTAAACTATTTTGATCAAGATTCTAATATGTGTTCTTGATCACTAAATAGAGCTGGGATGCCCTTTATTTACTCTCTTACTGTCAATTTTTCTATTTTGTACAGCATTATGAGTGAAAACCCTAGCTCCCTGGTGGCTGAGGAGCCGGTGGCCAGAGGGATGTAGGTCCTTAATGAATCCACTGGTAGCTTTGCATCAATGGATAGTGACATTACCAATAATCTAGGTGTCTCCATCATCCCTCATTTCAGGGGCAGTCAGCTTACCCTATCCTTCCATGGCGAGGTCTAAGTCTTTGACTCCGTCTCACCAAAATAGGTTCAGTTTGTGTTATTGTTGTTGGGAGGGAGGAAGGTTACTACTCACTTTCCTTCTCAACCAACATCCTCTATTAATCAATTAAATAAGAGATTCAATTTTTTACATAGGGTTGCATCTTAGATAAGGTTCCTAGAGAATAGGAAAGAGCATAATTTTGATAAGAAAGTACATTATGATGTCTACAAAGAAGTTTCCTTAGGATGTAGAAAAATAAAGGCCAATTTAGTTCTTCCAAGTCAAAAGCTGAAGGCACATCGCTAGGTTTTATTGGCATGGATTCTTCATCATATCTAACCCCAGAGAATGCTCAGCCCCAAACAGCATCAGCATGCTATCATTGCCACATTAGTGCAAAATATAACCCAATGATTTGTCATGGGCTGATGGACCAACGACATTATGTAATGCATGTGGTCTTATGTGCGAAAATAAGGGTATGCTGAGAGATCTCTCTAAATCACCCTTCTCCTTTCAACAACATGCTTGGAGTTAAAGGATGGGCAAGGAGCTACTGCAATTGAACAAGAGGGAACAATAGCTTCCTATAATGGTCAAGAAATCTCACATTGAGTTGGAGTGTAACTTCTTTATGTTATTTGTGCATTCACCTTACAATAGATTTCTCATGTGATCATTTAACAACACTAAAAATACTTAACTTTGTGATATACATATCAGAGATTTAGATTTAAGGATCTATCCCATTTTCACCATTTCTTGTCATACTCTTGGTTTAAATTTAATATGGCTTCTTGTACAGAACTACAATGTTATTGCTCCAATAAAATATTATTTAGTCTTGGATTCTCTTAAAAAAAAAACTTTTACAATAATACATGGAAGTCCATTTCATTCAAATCAAGCAATGAAAAACTAAAAATTAAACGCATAGAATGAATTGATTGCTATTACTCAAATCTTTGTATATGCAAGCAATGAAGCAAGACTTGAGTTAATCTTCAAAAATCTTGAAGGAACACTAATGTGATTCTTGGACAAGTAAGGAATCAATGGAGGTTGTCAAATTATTGCACTTTGAATCCTAAGATGATTGCAAGATTTCAGCCAAAGAGATTCCAATGGAAAGGAGACAATGTTTATCACATAAACTTCAAGAGAACTTTGAAGAAAATGATTTTCATGAGTTCAACTAGAGAGATTGAAGCAAGAGAACTAGGAGCCAAGAAATAACCCCTTTAATTGAAGAATGGGTCAGCCAAGCAAGAAAAAAATAGGATCGAAAATATTTTTTTTAAATTATTTGATTTTGAGTGGGACATCTTAATCAAATAATTCTGAAATCCATTTGAGAATTTCAACCATGCATGAGTGAGATGAGAGGGAGAGGTTTCATGAAGTAATTTTATAAATTAATGCAACATCCCACTTGACAAAATCCGCCAAGTGATTTACAATGGGAGGGAAGGCTAAATAAATTAAATTGCTAAAGACACATGATTAAAATTGAATTTGAAATTTGAAAATAAGGGAGTGGACGACTAAGGTATAGAGGAGTGAAAGAGATTAATTAGACTAGCATAAATGAGAAATATCCATTAAGGAAATCGATAATTCAAGAAGGGATTTTGAATAAATTTAAATATAACTAATTTAATGAGTCAATGGGTAGGCCAAGCTCATACTAAATAATGATTCAAAGCAAATAATGAAGATGATAGATTAACTAAATTAGATGGAATGATAAAGGTAAGAAATTAAAATTAATCAATAAAATGAATTAGGAGAAAGCACATATTGAAATTTGGCAAAATAAATACCATAAATGGATTAATCTTTAATTAATCTAAACAAACACATATAAATATAAATTAATATTGAAAACTATTTTAAAAGATTACATAATTTAATTTAAATTAAAAATAAAAAAGGAAAATAATATAATAATAAATTCAATAAATCTCATAATATTTTTAAAACCAAAATCCATAAAAATTTCAACCAAAATAAAATTAAGAAGGGAATATTGATAGGAGATAAAATTAAAGAGAACAAGAACAAAAAATATATAATTTGAATAATGTGAGAATAATTTACTATTTTCTTGCCAAAATAATTTGATAAAATATGAGATCAAGCATGGAAATATCTAAATTAAGTTTGAAATAAATCCAACTTACTTGAAAACACAGTGGATATGCTTATACTCATCTAAGTATTAAGATTATACAAAAGGGTAATTTAAGGAATAATTAGAAATTATGAAATTTTATAATATAGAAAATATGCAAAAATCCAAATAAATTTTTTGAAAATGGTTAAACCATTAATTTTATATTATTGAGCTCTTATTTACATTATTATTGAAAGTCCTAAGAATTCACAACCAATCCAAATCCAATAACTTTGACTTTCCCAATTTGACTAAAGAACTTGGGATTAAAGAATTTCCTGGATCACCTGGATTAAATCAATTAGTATCACCTATACATATGTTTGTTATCATCAAAATCAATCTCATATGCAATGGGGCTCATGGAGTCAACAATCTTCCTCTTTTTGATGATGACAAACTTATGTTAGTATTATGTATGGATGAAGGTGTAAAGTGACCTTACATCACCTTTTAAAATAAAAAATTACAATTATATAAAAGTGTAGCAAGATAATAACAAGTGACATGACCAAAAAAATTAACAAGCTTAATAAAAGTATAATGATAAATAAAACTTTTAGCAAGCATAATACAAATACATGAAACTCCCCTAAATTTATATGTAAGAGTGAAAAGAACAAACATGAATAAAAAGACAAACATAATACTTTCTCCCCCTTTCAACAACATGAAAATAAACATGTAAATAAATTATATAGATGGATCTAACATATTGAGCATACATCTCAAAGTGCATAATCATTATATAGGTAAAAATTTCAAAAATATCAGCACTTTGCAAATCAATACTAATAAACTTAATATTAACATCACCCTTACAATCATGATCCTTAATGAAATGGTGTTTAATCTCTATGTGCATGGTATGTGAATGGTGGATGAGATTTTTAATTAAACTAGTAGCACTAGTGTTATTATATCTAATAAGAATGTGAACTAGCTTAATTACAAAGTCTTCTTATTGCTGCTTTAACCAAAGAACTTGAGCAACACATTTTCTAGTAGCTATGTGCTCAACTTCACCAATAGAAAGTGCAACAAAGTTTTATTTTTTAAATGACTAAGAAATAAGTGATTATCCTAAAAATTAGCATTTTCCTGAAGTACTTTTACTATGTACTTTGCAACCTATAAAGTTAGCACAAGAATAAGTAATCAAGTTTAGAATTTTAAGAATACCACAAACCTAACCTAGAAGTTCCTATCAAATGATGAAATATATGCTTGACTATAGTTAAATGTGATTCTTTAGAGCATCCTAAAAATAAGTACATAGGCCAACAACAAACAAATTATCAGGCCTATTGGCAGCAAAATATAAAAGTGAACCTATCATATGGGTTTACCTGACTCATTTAAATCAAGTTTAATTAAAGGGCTTATAGGAGTTTTACTAGATTTGAATCTCTTCATGTCAAGCATTTCAATCAAATCATTAGTGTAGTTACTTTGATAGATGAAGGTGCCATTTTCTTTTTTTATTAGTTGTAGACCAAAGAAAAAATTGAGTTCTCCCATCATACTCATCTCAAATTCATTAGACATTACATATGAGAACTCATGACCCAAAGATTCATTTGTACTTCCAAATAAAATGTCATCCACATAGATTTACAAAATAATTAAGTCATCACCTAAATTTTTAAGTAATATTCTACCCTTCCTAAGTCTATAGTCAATAAAAAAACTACTCAATCTATCATACCAAGCCCTAAGAGCTTATGTTAACCCATATAAAGCTTTATTCAATTTAAAACATAATCAGGAAAATCTTGGCTTCCAAAACTAGGGAGTTACTCTATAATGACATCTTGATCAATAAAACTATTATGGAATGCATTCTTGACATCCATTTGAAAGTGTTTATAGTCTTTTAAATAGACATAGATAAGGAGATATTTAATAGCTTCTAGTTTAGCTATGGGGCAAAGGATTCCTAAAAATTTATACTCTCAATGTGAGTGTACCCTATGCAACCAATCTAGCATAATTTCTAACAATACACCCAAAGTCACTAGCTTATTTCTAAAATCTAATTTAGTTCCTATAAAATTTTGATTTTGCAGTCTAGGGACTAATTCCCAAATGTCAACAACAACAACAACAACAAGCCTTTATCCCACTAAGTGGGGTCAGCAACATCAATCCTTCATCTCCATTGTGTTCTATTTTGTGTCAAATTCTCAATTAATTTAAGTATACTAAGGTCATTTTTTATACATCTTAACCATGTCCTTTTAGGTCTACCTCTACCTTTCTTAACATATGGAAAATCTAATGCATCTACTCTCTTGACCAGGTCATTGGATGGTCAATGCTTTATGTGGCCAAACCATCTAAGGTAACTCTCTCTAATCTTATCTGCTAGTAAAGCTACTCCAAATTTTCTGAGCATACTCATTTCACATTTTTTCTTTAAGAGTAAAGCCACCTATCCACCTAAGCATCCTCATCTCTGAAACACTTAACTTAGTCTCGTGCTTCTCTTTTATTGGCCAACATTCTACACCATAAAGCATTGCAGGTCTTACCACCATCTTATAAAATTTTCCCTTAATTTTCAGAGGTACTTTTCTATCACACAATAGGCCAAATGCATTCCTCCACTTCAACCATCCAACTTGAATACTACTAATAACATCTCCATCTATTTCACCATCATTTTGAACATTAGAGCCTAAATATCTAAATTGCTCACTCTTTTTAATGACTTGTTCACCTAATGTCACAACACTACACTATAACTTCTACAACTACAATTACACTCGATATATTCAATTTTAGATCTACTTAAATGAAATCCTTTAGACTCTAAGGTAGACCTCCATAATTCAAGTTTCTCTTGGACTCCCTCTCTAGTGTTACCAACAAGAAAAATCTCATCAGTAAAAAGCATACACCAAGGTACATCTTCCTGTAAATGCCTGGTAAGAACATCCATAACTAAAATGAAAAAGATAAGGGATTAAAGCTGATCCTTGATGTAATCCAACCAAAATAGGAAAATATTTTATCAATCCTCCTTGTGTTTAGACATAAGTAACAACTCTAGTATACATATCCTTAATTACTTGAATATAACCAATATTAACTCCTTTCTTTTCTAGAACTCTCCAAAGAACATCTCTTGAAACTTTATCATAAGATTTCTCTAAATCAATAAATAACATATGTAGATCCTCCTTACTTTCTCTATACTTCTCCATCAAACCTCTTAACTAATTCCCAAATGTCATTCCTAAAAAATTGAATCAATTCTTCTTTTATGGCAACATTCTAATGATGATCTTTCAGAGAATCATCCACTCACCTATGTTCAATTTTAGATAGGAATACATGGTGATTAATCACCTCCTTAGATTGTCTTCAAGTTCTAATACCTTGGGTAGGATCTCCTATGACCAGGTCCTTAGGATGATTCTTAATGAATTTCCATTTTTTAAGCAAGAATTAGCTACATAATCTCGATTCATCACATAATAGGTAGTTTTAATAGCTTCATCCCAAAAGTATTTAAGCAATCTATAATAATCCAATATAGCTTTACTTAGCTCAATTAGAATCTTATTTTTCCTTTCTACAATACCAACTTGCTTAGGAGTTCTAGGAGTAGAAACATTGTGTTTATTTCCAAATTCAACACAAAAAATTGAAAGAATTAAATTTCAAACTCCTCCATGATCTAATTGAATTTTGTTAATCAGAAGAACTATATCCTTATAAATGTGTTTCAAAATTTTCTAAGGGATTCAAAAGCGTCATTGTGAACTAAAAATATGGCCCATGTGAATCTAGAGAAATCATCAACTATAATAAATCCATAAAATATGCCTCTTAAACTAGCAGTGCTAACAATTCAAAACATATCCATATGTAATAGTTCAAATGGTCTAGAGATAGAAACAATATTTGTGCTTGAAAGAATGTTTTCAATTTTTCCATATATGCATGCATCACAAACATAATTAGATTGAAAGTATAGTTTGGAAAACCTTCTACAAGATTAAGTTTTCAAAGTTATTCAAGGAATACATGATAATATGACATATTGTGGTGAAATTATATATATCTTTGCCTTTATCCATCCCCTTTGGAAATAAGGATAGATGAAAATATAAATATATATAATGCCTTATTGGGACACCACATAGACCCATAGATGTTCTTATTAGGGTGATCAGGTGTGACATTGAGGAGAGGTGTACTATCTCAAAAGATACAATTCACCACCCTATAATGGACCTAATCAGCTCAATAAAGACTCCTAAGGACTATGGGTCTTCGAAATATGCTAGAGATTCTTCCCCTACTTTACATGGAAAAGTAAAGTCAGACTTATTTTAAATCGAGTTCGTTAAGTTTCCAACAAAGGCAAACCTCCATAGTTAATTACATCCTAAGGAACAAGATTCCTTAGATAATAATTATCTCAAAGATTTTGAAAGGTAGGACTATTAATCAATTGGTTTATTTTTAAAAAATTCAAGTGGGGTCAATCAAGAGGAGGGAGTTCTTATTAAAACTAAATGAAGATAAGTAAGGGATGCTTAAGATACTAGAAATCCTAGTAAGCATCACAAACTATCCTATAGTTAGGATTTATATTTTTGAAATTGAATTGATTTATTTGAGTTAAATTTTTATTAGAAATCTAGGGCTTATAATCCCATGATACAAATTCATGAAAAATGCCTAAGAAGTGAGGATTTATGCTCGCAGCTCGCAAAGGAAAGTAGCAACCACTAAACCTAAATTTATGGAGCTTTGGTAAGGGTCAAAAGTATGACCTAAATCTAAGATGAAAATAGATATTTAGTTTACCTCCACAAGAGAGGATAAACCACCCGACTGTTGGACTTACAACCGCCTAGGGGTGACTGCCAACTAACTCCTCCTACGATTTTAAAACATGTAAGCAAGTCAAATGCTTTTGTAAGATAGCTAAATTGTTATTTATTTAGAAAGAGACTAAGTCCTTAAACACACTCCCTAAGATACAAGATCATGTAGGGCATGATTTAATGACATAAATCTAATGCAAATTTTGTTACAATTTATTTTTATTTTGGACAACCAATTTGACATAGGCTTTAGTATTCATATGCCTAATGCATGAAAAATTATATTATGGGCCAAAATTAGTAAGATAAGGAGGTGTGTTTCCACCATGGCTCTCATAGGTCAAGCCAAGTTCTCTAGCAAAGGAGGAAGTCTGCCAATCAAGAGTAAAATAATATGCCTTTTATGCATGCTATGAGGAAAGAAAATACAACATCCAGCTAAGGGGTTGCTAATTCATTTATCTTGATTTATAGTCTAAGCTTTAGATGAGGTTATGAGTTGTTTATTTTTACTTTGAATTGATTAGTTGGATAGAAAATTTATTTTTCCTAAGAGCCTAATCATCATCCGGGCCATACTTCAAAGTAAGGTAGAAACTAGGAAAAGATGTCATCTTAATGCACAAGCTAAACAAACCTCAATCAATTTATAAAACTAGCGCAAAAGAATAAGATGCCATTTGTGGTTGAGCTCCTTCTCACAAACCTAAAATCAAATTGCATAGCTGAGCTCTACCCATATACAACCCAGATTACAAATAAATTAAATATAATTAAGCAAGGAATTCATGTTATGGGGGTCTTCATTCATCATTTCTTCTTTCTTCTTTCTTGATTCTTCTTTCTTCTTTTGGTTCTTTCTTTTAGATGGTTAGAATGTAGTGGCTCCAAAGGCTTCACATGGTACATAAGACATGATCTTATAACCAATGTTCATTCTAATCCCCCATAATAATCATTCCAAAATCCTAATTGGAAAATTACATGAAAATGGAAAAAAAAGAAATCTAATTAAAACCTATAAAATAGAAATTAGCTAAAAAAACCATGCAATCTCAAGCATATATATGTATAAATTTGACTTAGCACCCCACACATGGGTAACCAAGTCCACCTAGCCTATTTTGGATTATGCTTAGGGGTATAAGCACCTGCACAGCAAAAGTAATTTTATATTTTTATTATAGTACCCTTTAAGCACAATCCCCTACAGAAGACAATAGTTAGACTAAGATTTCCCTACCATTCAGTCTACGCACATAAACTCTATCATCCAGACTAAAACATCACATCATAAAATAAAAGTAAACATCAAAACATGCACCACCTTAACCTAAAGCTAGAAGTGGTGGTTTAGCCTAATGTGTGTGCTTTTTAAAGTTTGTGTGGTATGCTTAACTAAGATTTAAGGTTAAAATTTTCTAAGTTTGAAAATGTTCAACTTAGATGGGTTATTTCATTTAAGTGATTTAGTTGCTTTGGTTGATTTTATTTTGTGATTTGATTAGATTTGAATGAACCTAAAATTAATTACTAAAAGTTATAAAGAGAGGAAAAGAGAAGAAAATTTCTCTTTGTTCCCTACCTTAAGTAATTTCTAAGGAAGATTCATATTTGATTTTTGTTTAGTGAATGTTTTATTATGTATTTTAATTAATGCAAAGTTTAGGTTTTCCCTAAACAAAATCAATTCAGAAAGGAAGGCATTTTTCAGATTAAGTAAGGTGAAATACATTCACAAAATACACACCACTTCATTTCTTTCCCAACATGTATAACATGCATATGGATGAATCCTAAGCATATCTATACATACAAATGGGAATGTTTAGCACACCTTAATGATGAATACTAAGTAGTTTTACTTAAGAAAATTGGATGCTTTATGATGCATAATTTTTATTATGTATAAAATAGTGATTCTTTTATCCATTTTTCATATGAACATTTACAAGTAAAAAAGACATAAGTGAGTAGAGCGCCAGTGTTAGCACTAGGGGTGTAAGGTACAAGACCTACTTAGAGCTACTTAAAGCCTCGTAACCTTGGGGTTGTCCAGTCTAATATACCATTTTTCTTAAATACATGTGCATGTACAAAAACAAATGAATGGAAAAAAGAAAGATGCAAAAAGTTTGTTTGTTTGGTTTTGGTTTGATTATTTAGTTTATACGTGTGATGTGGAATTTCCTCTTGAGTCATGATATAGGAGTGTATAGGAATGGATTTAAGAAAGTGTTATGTCCTTTTCAAATGGACTATACACTTTGCACATCATATACAATTCTATGTTAAGAAAGAGAGGGAGAATCACATAACACATTTTTATTCTATTCATATGGAAGCTTATAAATAATTATAAGTAGCATACCTTTCAGTTATGA
The DNA here is from genome assembly GCA_021442155.1 of Cymbidium sinense. Classification (NCBI taxonomy): domain Eukaryota; kingdom Viridiplantae; phylum Streptophyta; class Magnoliopsida; order Asparagales; family Orchidaceae; genus Cymbidium; species Cymbidium sinense. The sequence continues at coordinate 52,644,099 of CM038214.1, read as the reverse complement.
TATTTTAGTTATAAGTTTTGAAAATAATTTTGGGTTTAATAGTGATAATAGCCATTCATATTCTTACTTTAGCCATAACATGCAATTTGTCATAAAGAAAATATTTCATTTTCAATTTGATTTTCTAAAGGCATGAATGCATGATTTTCATATGACATACACATTTAGCATGCTAGGAAAGAAAAAAAGTGATGAAAGCATGTAAATTGATTCACCCTAATTAATTCATAAAGATAATCCTATGAATGAGATTATTTAAAGGATACCAAATTATTTTAAAGAGATTTTTGTTTTGTTTTGAATTTGATTTGGATTTAGGAAATGTGAAAAGGTTTGTTGGTCCTAACCCATTCCCACATATGTATATTATTTTAGTTTAATTTTTAGGGTGATTAGATTGATTTTATGCTCTTGTTAGGTTAAGGTGTAGATTAAACTCATTGATTACCCCTTACCTACACCACTTTAACATATTTAATCAAATAATTATGAGCCAATGTATGACATAAAATCACACAAGAAATTTAAATCAGCAATGTTCCTAGGAAAGAAAGGGGCCTAATGCAATTGGCTCACAATTATTAATTAATTAAGCTAAAGGGTTTAATTTAAGCACTTTCACAACCCTTCTCACACATGTGGGTTGGATTTTTATTTCCTTAAGTTACTTAAGTTATTAAACACCTAAGTACCTACCCAAGAAAAAAATGATTGAGTTCAGAGTGATTTGATTTGAAAATATTGATTAATTAAGCCATTTAATTAAGTGATTAAAATTATTTAATTTATTTGCACCTTAATTAGATTTTAATCCAAATGAAATAAACTTAAGAAAAAAGATATGGGAAAGAACTCCTAATCCCATTTCCTAAGTCTGCTCATTGTTCTAAGATAGTTACCAAAATCAATTAGTTGATTTATCATTATTTAAGCGGTTAATTAATCATTTAATTGATTAAGAGAGTAACTAGGAATGAACCAAGTAATTACCCCAATTAAATCATTAATAAATTCTAAGAAAATCATGAGAGGTAGAGGTCATCCCATTAATCAACCCTAAGAAGTTTCGAATTAATCAGTGAAATAGTTAGAGAGTAATTAATATAATTACATTCCCAATAAAACCCTAATTCAAAAAATATCACAATTTAAAATTAATTGAAATTAATTTTAGATTATTTCTCATTGAATTATCTTCACAATGATTTTTATTTTATATTTTTTTGATTTTTCTATATGTAGTTATGTTATTTTAAAGTTTCCATGATTATCCATAAATTAAATAGCCTAATTAAATGACTAATCTCGTTGATGCCACGTGGACCATTGTTGCGTCGGGCGCTTTCCACATGGTGCGACAGGATTCATCACTTAAGTTGGCACATTGGAGGGCCATGTCAGTGGTGGAGCTACACGCTTTATCCTCATCCGTCGGATCAAAGATCGAATGGTTAAGATCAAGCTTGCGATTCTCTACGGTTAAGATCGAGCCTGTGCTTTGTCCTCATCAATCCTCATCAAGGGATCCTACACGACTTGATCATGGCCATCCATCCAAAGCATATGGATGGATAACCCATTATACATCCCTGAGCTCTCCTGTAGGAGATGGCCACCGTCTATCTTTTATGGCAAGATCCAAGCTCGATTGAGCTCAAACACAACCCACACCATCATCATGCAAGGGGATGAAGATCTAACAGTCCATTTCACTTGGGGTGAAACTTTCCTTTACAAAGGACCAAAGAAAATTTAAATTATGCTCAATTTTGAATAGTACATCATCGGGCTATCATCGACACTCAAATCCATTGAGGTAGCTTCCTCTTAGAGATGAAGCCCTACTAAAGAATTAAGGGGTTAAGGTTGAGTAGATCTCTTTATGGACCAAGGTGGGCTTCAATTGGATTAGGCCTTGCTCTAGCTCCCCTCTCCCGTGCCTTGAGAACTTGGATTAAGCTTTAGGAAAGCTCGATTGAGTCCTCTGAAGATGCTTGAAGGATGAATTGAGCTCTAGTTGAGTATTAGATGAGATAGAAATTTGAGGGAGCTCCCATATTTTTAGATTAAGAGAAACCAAAAATGGAGAAATTAAAATGGGTTGAGAAAGCTTGGAGGAACCTTGGGATGCTAGCTCTGAGTTCCCTAAGTTCAATCGAGTATGAGCATGCTGAATTAAAATGAAATTAAGGGGATTATATCTCCCCCTAGATGAATCGAATGGCCACAAGAATTCCTTCCATTTTGGATTAATTGGCCAGATTGGATGAGTTTGTTAGGCTGTTTGAACTTGCACATGGTTCATTTTGGCTAGAGGGAGCTAGTGGAGGAGTATCATGTGCTAATTTGGAGTGTGAGAGTGATCCTATGTGCTCAAAATGAGAGGGGATGGTCAATTTTGATCTTGCATTGGGTTTGGCTGACCCAAACTCATTAGGTCAAGTGCACCATGCTCACTAGTGTCCACTTGGTCCATAAGAGGGTGCCAAGTGGCCACTAGAAGGATATGGCCAAATTCCAAGTGGAACTGGCCATAGGTTGCACCTTGACCTAGGGGTAAAATGGTCATTTAGATTGGATGTCAGGTTGAGTATGTTTGGTATGATTGAAAAATGGGTTGGGCCAAGTTTCAATGAATTTGGAGTTGGTTTGATATGATTTGGCTCATGTTGACCCATTTAGGTCAAAATGGGTCAACTTGAGTCAAGTTGACCAATTGGTCAAATTGGGTCAAACCAAGGGTTGGGTCAAGTTCATATGACCATTTGAAATTTTTTTGGCATCATTGGTTTGGTTCAATTTGATTTATATTTGAATATGGTTCATTTGATTTCATTTAGGTCAAATGGGTCAAGTTGACCAATTTGACCCATTTGACCTATTTGGGTTAGGTCATGGGTTGGTGTCTTTGTTTCCAATCAATTTTGGTTCAATTTTATTTTAGCTCAATTTGATCTTTAAAGTCAAGTTGGGTTCAAGGTCAATTGGGCTAGGTTGGGTCTAGTTGGCCAATTAAGGCTTTGGTCAAGTTCAACAAGTGATTTGGATTGAACTTGACCAATTGGTTTCAATCAATTTGGCTTAGATCAAGTTTTGACAGATTTTGACTTTTTAGGTCAAGTTGGGTCAACTTGGGTCAATTGACCAATTGGGCTAGGTTAGGCTCAAATGATGACTTGGTTAAGTTCAAACATTGATCATGAATGAGTTTTGGTCAATGGTTTTATTCAATTTGGCCAATGGTGGATTTTAGTTAGTTTAGATTTTATTTTGGCTATGTGTTGACTTGGTCAACCATTAGGTTTGACTTTATTTGACCCAATTTGAGTGATTGATCATCTCAGGATGATTGTTGCTCACAATGTGAGTTTGGATGGGCTTAGTTCAATCCAATTTGGGTAGGATTAGAATTTGGCTCAAAATGAGTACTTTAGAACACTTTGGGTCAAGTGAGACTAAGTGGGTCGATTGACTTGATCAAGGCTTGAATCAAGTTTGGTTGAACTCACATATGAACTTATGATTGAAATATAAATCCATTTGCAAGTATTTTGAAGTCAAATAGGTTTTGAGTCATTTGATAATTTCAAGTTCAAAGGGTGAACATGAGTTTGACTTTGGTATGATTTTTGAATTTAGTTTTGGTTTGAAGATTGAAGTTTGAGTTTATATTTGGGTTCATGATTGAAGGATTGATTGAATCATGGAGAGAAATCAAGGGTTTGGCTTGATTTGAATTTGATTTTGCTAAGTTCAAGAATTTGAATTGAAAGGTTTGAGTTGAATTTTGATTGAATTTAAGTTTGAGTTTTGGATTGATTTTTGGATTGATGATTGAAGTTTGATTTATATTTGGATTCATGATTGAAGGATTGATTGAATCATGAAGAAAAATCAAGGGTTTGAGTTGATTTGAATTTGATTTGGCTAAGTTGAATATTTTGACTTGAAAGGCTTAGGCTGAATTTTGATTGAAATTGAGTTTGAGTTTTGAATTGATTTTTGGATATTTAAATTTATATTTCATTTATATTTGTGAATATAAATGAGAATATAAATGGGTTGTGAGAAAATTTCTTGAATTTGAATTGATTTGGAGTTGATTTTAGGCTAAGTCCATATGATGAAATCAAGATGGCCTAGGAAAGATTTTTTTTTTGGAATTTGGAATTTAATCATAAGCTTCAATCATTTGGAATTGGTTCATTATTTGAGAAAAATCAATCAAGTTTAAATTGATTTAAGATTTGGGAAAATCACTCAAGTTGGAATTGATTTGAGTTTGACTTGAAAGAAGGAACTGAGGATTTGGTTCAAGATATGCGATAGCAAATTTTCCTAACACCCCTAAGGCATGAACTATTCCAATGGCTAACTCTTCTAAGTCTCTAAGGTTAGGTTGAGTGTCACCTAATCACTAGAAGTGTCTTAAGACTAAGGAGGATCTTAGTGTCTAAGATGGAGGGGTTGAGAGCTCATCCTAAAAATGAGCCCAACACATATCCATTTGTACCATAGCCAAACATTATCATGTGAACTTTTAAAGCAAAGTAAATTCAGATTTGCATCACATGCATTTTCAAAATCAATAAGATAAATGTTCTTATGTCTTTAACCTATAGGCAAAACATTTTCTTTATCTTTGATAACATAGAAAGAAGTATGAACTTATCATTTACGCCTTTACCACATAACTAACTAATCAAAATAAGATTATTATTTAAACCTTCAACAAAAATACTCTATCCAAAGTTCTTAAATATTTTGAAATAGATCCAATTCAATTTATTCGCCTTTTGATTTATACTATAAATAACATATCCTTCTTCACAAGGATCTAAAATAGTAAATTTAGATTTGTGACCTATCATATGCCTGTAATATATGTTGTCCAAGTATCAAATGCCTTCTTTGATTTTACTTTAAAGGCATTCCTATAGAAGAGAAATCAAGGTTAACTTTTGGAATCTAAATATTTTTGTTCCACTTCCTAAAGTAAAAAATAAGTTGTGGATGTTGTGTAGTGTATGATGCTTTTGGATTTTTATTTTTGGGTATCAAAATAAAATTAGATCTATGGATCTAGAAAATGCTTGAGATATATGTGCATGATAATCAAATGATATGTGACCTTTTGTATTGTAAAAATCACACTAGACATTTGTATTAACATAAGGTTGATATCTAGATGATTTACCTCTCCTAGATGAAACATGCTTTGAGCTACTTAATTTTGATGTAATAACAAAGTATCTCTTCTAAGATTTTCTATAAGCAAAGATTTGTCTACTAATCTAATATTCTTAGCTTTCAAATCACTATATTCATTTTCTAAACATAAAACATGCATTTCTAGATTTTTCTTTTCTTTTTCTAAAGTATTAAATTTTCTTTTAAATTTCTTGTATTCATGAGCTAAATTCAGATGCATCAACTAATTCTTCATAAGAAACTTATTCACATACCTCACTTGTAGTATCCACATTTTCCATAAGACATATGTTTGCTTCTTCTTCTCCTGTAGTGTCATCACTAGACTCCTTTGAATCTGAGTTAGCTTAAAGTGTCATTTTCTTTATCTTTTGAGGCTTTTTATTTTTCTAACTCTTCTTTCTTTAAGCTTGCTTCTTTTTCTCAGCAATATTAAGGCTATCTCTTCTTACATGTCTATGTTTTTTATAATTATAACATATTATACATTCACCTGCATTAGAACTTTTAGCAAGCAATTTATGTAATTTAGATTTACCATACCTAAGCTTTTTCTTTTAGAACATATTTCTCAATTTCTTTGAAAGCATTGCTCATCACTGACAACATCATAGCCCGATGTGTTCTCCTCACAAATGTCATCCATCTGCAAAGAAATTAATTTTTCTTTCTTTTTCTTTTGTAAAGTGTCATTTTGATCTCTTTGTGCTATAACCTATTCATAAGCTATCAAAGATCTAAGAAGCTGATCAGTGTATATGTAGTCAAATCCTTAGCTTCACTTACAATTACTTTAGCATCCCATTCTTTTGGAGGCATCACAAGGTTTAGTAAACTAAAATTTGATTTCATATTTTCCTCTAAGAGAAATCAATGTATTAATTTTTTTATAAAATGGGTATACATATAAAAAATGCCTTCATTTGGTAAGATGTGAAGTAACTCATACTCATGTAGTAATCTATTTATATGTGCATGTTTAACTTCATTAGAACCTTCATAAGTGATAACTAACTTATGCTAAATTTTTTTAGCAATATTAAGCATCTCATGTAATCATCGAGAAGTAAAGCATTATACAAAATATTGCAAGCCTTAGCATTAAGTTCATCTAACTTTCTTTCATAAATAGACCATTTATTGAAAGAATTTTCAAATTTAGTTTTCAAAACTATGTAAAAGATGTAGTTGCAAATAATTAAATTTGATAATCAATGAAAGAGCAAAGTAACAATCAACCATAGTAAACAAAAGTAAGTGTAGAAAAGAAAAGCAAAAGTCATAAAGATTTTTATGTCATTCAGCCAAATCCCAACAACATACTTTCCTAAATCAAGCAAGTAGAACCAACATCCTACTTTCTTACATCAGACAAGTACAACCCCAACAATGTACTTTCTTACAATAGGCAAGTGTATCCTCAACAAAGTACAAGAGAACTGGAGATCAAAAGATACAATTTGAATATTAAACTCTCAAATTTTGAAAATTTTACACTTAATCCCAACTAAAATAATATTAAGATAAATAAGAAAGAGAGCTCAAAGTGAACATAGTTATTATTAAATTAAAGTTAAAACAGAATGATAAGATCTCTATGTGAAGATAAATACTTAAATTAAAGATTTGAAAAAGTGAACTTGAAAAACTATATGCCATAAGATCACTTGGATTAATTAAATTTAAAATAATTGAATGAATGAGTAATCCAAAAGACTTATACAATGAACGCTTTCAAACAAACAAGCTAATATGAATTCCTTAGTTGTAACATCACTTTGAAACAAAAGCTAGAATTCCCTTTAATCAAATGCTATAATCAATATAACCTTGTACAACTTTTTATGATATGAAAGCTACAACACATGAAAAAAAAAATAACTATTGTAGAAATAAAATGATTTCATTCAAATCACTTGAGATGAGAATGAAAAAGCTTAAGAAAAAAACTTTAATAATAATACATGGATGTCCTTTTCGTCCAAAGCAAACAATAAAAAAACTAAATGTCAAAAGCATAGAATGAATTGAATACTCATACTTAAATCTTTGTATATGAAAGTAATGAAGAAAGACTTAAGTTAATCTTACTAAAGCTTAAAGGAACACTATTGACCTCACATTTGGAGTGAGGATTAACCTTTCTTATCTTAGATTTAGAACCTTCTAGGCACTTGGATTTTTTAATGCTCAGACACTTCTAATGATTAATATTACACTAAAACTTGAGCTCAGAGACTTAGAACGTGTGACCCTAAGCTCAAAGTCCAGCTTAGGACAAATAAATTTCATCCATCCTATGGCCTAAATCAAGACTCATACCTATTCACTCATCCAAACTCAAGCTCATGCAGATGAAGCTAAACCAACTAAAACCATTCAATTAATCTTACTTGAATTTGGTTTTCTAATCCAAGCTCCAATCCAAATTAACTTGGGCTTTATCCCAAGTTAACCCCACCACAATCCTATAACTCAACTCAAGCCCATTCAAGTAAACTAAATCCAACTTAATTTTCTCAATCACTTTAATTATTCAATAAATCATTTCTATCCATTCCAATATTTATAATAAAGCTTATTGAACTAAAGGAAGGTGACCAACCCAAGTTAGCTCATTTGACCTAAAGGTTTCAAATGTACCAAAACCTAATTGAGCCCAAATCAATTGCAATCAAAGTTACATATCAACTACAAATTTATCATTGAACACACCCCAACCATCCATAACCCCAATTGGTTCAAGCTAGCTTGACCAAGTCACTTGACCTAAAGTGACCAAAGAGGGATAATTAAACTAAACTCTAATTAAACTCCCATTTGATGAAATTAAGCCATCGAATTCCTTCATTTATGATTGTAGATCATTATTAGACACTTTGCTATATTCAATCGAACCTAATCAAACCAAGTGGATCCTTTAACCCATGGTGACCCAATTTGACCAAAAGGGTCAAATTGAACCACATCAAATCCTAAACCAAATTGGTTGAAATATTCCTTCAAACCAATCACTAATTGAATATTAAACATTATCCAACCTCCAATTGCATCTAATTTGGTCAACCTAACTCAATTAGCCAACATAGCCCAATTTGACCTAAAGGGTCAAATTTAACCAATTCACTCCATAATCCAAATTAATTCAAATCAATTCTTCCAATCAATCACCAATGATCAATTAATCATAGACTTAACCCATGCTCAAGCCAATTTTCCAATTTGGTCAAATTATTCAACATGACCCATTTGGCCCAAATTGAACCATTTGAGCCAAATTCAAATCTAACCCAAATTGAATCAAACCAACTACACTCGTTCGCTCCAACTGGTCAATTGAACTTACCCAAATCATCACTTTGACCTTATTTGGTCAAATTGGTCAACTTAACCCAATTGAACTCATTTGACCCATATGGGTCAAATTGAGTCAAACTTAACCAAACTAAGCCCAAACCCAACCAAACTTGGCATGACTCATCCTTGGGTCACCATGGGCCTATCCAAGTGGACCCAACCCATGGTGAATCTACTTTGGGTCAAACCTATTAAACCAACCAACCAAAATGGGACAAAATCTCCAGTTGGATGGGTTTTCCACCTCCTTACCCCATGGAAGCCACCTTTGGCTCTTCTTGAACAAGAGGACCATTGACCCAACCTAACCCAAAGCTATTGATCTCAGCCTTTGGCCAAGAGAGGGGGAGTTCACCCATGGCAACACATTGGTCCACCTAAAGGAGAGGGTACACCCCATGCCAGCCCACTACACTCCCTCAACCTCTCACCCTTAGCCACTTCAACAATCCCCTGTCATCTCTAGAGACCTACCATGGTCGAAAGGCTCTGAAAGTCTAAACCAATCCCAGCCCTTGGTTCAGCTAGGGAGGAGGGTATACTCTTCCCCATGGATTTAAACTGAGCATAGACCTTTTTAGAGCATTCTGCATAGTCTCATACCCTCTACCTAGCTCTTCATGAACTCCACCACCAAAGAGACCAACTCCCAATCAAACCCACCCAAGAGCTCCATCTGTCTAAGTTTCCAAATGCTCCACCAAACCCAAATTAACTCTTCCCACACCTTCAGCTCACTCCAGAAAGCTAAAATGAATCATTTCCCAAGCAATTCGAGCACCGAAAAGCATCTCTAGACCAACTTTGGGGAGATTTATGGTGGGGTTTGGTCCACAATGTGATTGGCAGAGAGGTTTCTCATGATCTTCTCAATAGGTTTTCATATCTTCAAGATAAAGCTACCTCTATTGATGGACGGTCTATAGCTCCACCAAGGTAAAAATCTAGCAACTGTAGCTTTGTCCCCTAGGTGTTAGTCTTTCTTGAAGTGAATCATGTTTTCATATAATTTCCATCATGGGATCCATTTAAATTCATTCTCTAGTCATTTTAGAGTCAATTTCATCATCAAATGAGCTCTGGTGACCTCAGATCGAGCAGTGGAAGGATGATGATGTTCGACTTTCGGTGCTCATAGGAAGATGAATCAATGGTTATTCATTCCACTTGATTATAATGGATGATCATAATTAACCACATTAGAAATTTTGATTTAATATTTTAGAATCAACCAATTAATCTTGTTCATGTGATCCAAGATCAGACGACCGAGATGAAACCGCATCAGTCACTGCTAAGTCAACTACTGTGTTAGATGATTTAAGTGACCAATATTGTGGTGCCATGCGTAAAGCTTTGTTGCATTAGCGTCTGCATGGTCCCAATGGTTTAAAGGGTTAATTAGGCTTTAAAAAATATAATGACATGGCAAGAACTTCAAAAAATTATAACTAGTTATAGAAAAATCCAAAAAAGCAAATAAACTAGTTTTAGAAAGGTTAAATAGAGGAGAATTTAAAAAAAGTAAACTCACTAATTTATGTCTAGTTAATTGTGCCTAATTATGGTTTGAAGCCTAGGATAATTACTTTAATTAAAGTCAAATTACATGGCTAATTAATTTCAATTTTGGTGGGATGATTCTATCGGATGTTCTTTACCTCCCATAATTTTCTTAGAATTATTTGCCAAGTAATTTAAAAAATTTGGAATTTTAATCTTAATTACTTTCATTAATTAATTAAGTAATTATTAAGATTGATGAATAGTAAAAATTAATTAATTAATAATAATTAACCATTATGAGCATTAGGAATAGTGGGAATAAGTAATTAGGACCCTTCTCTTAATTATTTTTCTAAATATATTTTATTAGTAGGGTTAATTAATATATGCAATTATTAGGGATTAATTAGAAAAATGATAAAAATGGAGATCAATCAAAATTAATGATTGGTTTAAATAATTCAAACATAATCCATTAATTCCCCTTTATGTGTTTAATGATATAAAGTAATTAAGGAAATTATGGTTTTCCCATTGATATGGGAAAATTGTAAGAGTACTTAGCTTAGATTCTTTCCTTCGTTAATATAGTTAACAGTTGAACATGAGCCTAATTGCATTAGATTTTTAGGTGCATTGCATATTTTATTTCCCCAAGAGCATACCATTGAAGGCTCATGATCAAGTAGTTAACTAGATTAAAGAAGTTTAGGGAAGGGTAATTAAATTGATATGTTTAATGACTTGAACCTAATAAATCTATAAATTCCATTTAATTGCCCTCTTTAGATATATTAAATCACCAACATGGTGTGGGGTAAGTGTAAGTAACATCTCTCCTCATTATGTTTCAATAACTCAATATCAAAATCAAACCTCATAAGAACTTTGATTAGTCTTAAGGAATATTTATTTGGTTTGATTGTCCTCATTGCTTAATGTAATTGAATATGTTATGTGACAATGCTTTATTACTTATATTTAATGACAATAAATATGCATGCCATTTGTGTCACTTGTTCATGTTTTTAACAAAAAGATAATTAAAAGATCATGATTAAATCTAAGTTTCATGTGTTGGATAAATATTATTATATGGTTTGACTATTATCACTAATAAATCCAAACTTATTTTAAAACTATAAGCTAATGATGTAAATTTTAAGCTAATGTTGGTTATAAATATTCAATTAAGTTTACATTTAATTATAATTTCAAAATAGTAAAGAATTTGTTTTATCTTTATGTTGCATGTACATGTCTACCATATTTCTTGATTATACTTAGGTCGTGCTTTTAGCTTTCACTAAAGCATCTTAAATTTAGGTTCTAAGGTTAGTTTTTCCTTCAAGCTATGAGTATAAGTCATCACCTCTTAGGCATTTCAACAATCTCATATTTTTGGACTATAAGCCCTAGCATTCTAATATGATTCTAACTTAAACAAAAGAAAGTTCTCTCTCTCAAATATATAAAGCCTCGCTATCGAGTAGACTGAAGAACTCACTAGACTTCCTAGTATCATGGGTACTTTCTACTTATTCTCTTTTAAAATCCATAAATAAGTGTTGTTATTTGAACTCTTCCATTTGATTTCCATAAATACCTAATCCTTTGATAGTCTAGCTTTAAAATCTTTGGAGATACTTATTGATTACTTAAATTGAGAGTATTCTAAGAGATTCTCATTTCCTAAGATGTAATTAACTTTGGAAGTTTTCTTTCATAGGGTTCTAAAGAATCCAACATAAAATAAACCCTACTTTACTTCTCCATGTGAAGAAGGGGAGAGATCTCTAGTATATACATAGACCCATCAACCTTAGGAGTCCTTATTAGGTGATTAGGTACATTATAAGGTGATATCTCTATCTTTTAGAGTAGTACATCATACCTTAATGTCACACCCGATCACTTCAATAATTACCCCCTATGATCTGTGTGGTGTCTCTATGGTTCCAAATTAAAATAACATAAACATTGATGTGATTCTTGGCCAAACAATGAATCAATGGAAGTTGTCAACTTCTTACACTTTGAATCCTCTAGGATGGTTCCAAAATTTTAGCCAAAGAGATTTCAATGGATAAACGATGATGTTTAGCACATAAACTTCAAGAGAACCTTCAAGAAAATGATTTACAAGAGTTCATCCTAGAGAGAATAAATCAATAGAGCCAAACACTAAGAAATAACCACTTTAAATTGAATAGTGTATCCTTTAGAGAAAGTAACCTAACCTTCCTTCTAATAATACAACTCGAGTCATCTATGGTATTTTATTGTAGAGTCATAGGGACACCATGTAGATCTTATGGGGTAATTATGGAAGTGATCGGGTGTGATATTAAAGTATGATGTACTATCTCGAAAGATAAATGCATCATCCTATAATGGACCTAATCACCTAATAAAGACTCCTAAGGCAGATAGGTCTACCTATACACCAAAGATCTTTTCCCTTATTTAGATGAAGAAGTAAAGTAGAATTTATTTTATATCGGGTTCTTTAATCCTCATGGATGCAAGCTTCCATAGTTAATTGTAACTTAGAAAATGGGCATTTCCTAAGAATACTCTTAATTAAAGTAGCCAATATGTATCTCTAAAGATTTCAAAGCTAGACGATCAAACGATTGGGTACAATTAGAAAAAAAGTTAAAAAGTTTAAATAAAAAGACTTACTGATGGATTCTAAATGAAAATAAGTAGGAAACACCCATGATACTAGGAAGCTTAATGAGTGCTTCGATCTACCGTTTAACGAGGCTTTTTTGTTGAAAGTGAAAATTGTGGAGAAACTTTATAACACCACATAAGGTTTCAAAAATTTCTTATATGGATGATCAAATGCATCATTAAAGAATAAGCATATTATCTCAGAAGATAAACATATTTTCTTATAATGGATTCAATCATTTAATAAAAGACTCCAAAGGCTAATGGGTCTTTTGTGTACCAGAGATTTTTCTCCACAAATACATTGAAGATGGAACATGGTTTAATTTAAATTGAGTTCATGGTTTCCTATAGAAGTAAAACCTCTATAGTTAATTACATCTTAAGAATCATCTCTTCTTAAGAATACTCTCGATTAAAGAAATAAGTTATTATTTTTATGGATTTCTAAGGTGGTTTTCAAAGGATTAATTTTTGGAATTTCAATTGGGATTGATCCAAATGGAGAGAGTCCTTTTGGAAACCAAACAAGAAGAAGTAGGAAATTCCTATTGATACAAGGATTCTTAGTAGGCATTTCAACTATCCTATAATTCGGCTTTAAGTTTTAGAATTTAATTTAAATTTTGAGTTGACATTTTCTTAGAAGTCTAAGACTTAGATTTTAGTAGCACAAGACTGAAGAAATGCTTAAGGTTGAAGACTTATTCCTAAAAAGGATACTTCAGACCCTAGTCTATAGGTGCTTTTGACATATGTCAAATGCTCAACCTAGTTTCAATTTTAAAATTATCAATAATTCCTCTCACTTGAGGGAACTAACATATCCCTGACTCTTCTAGACTTACATCCTGCTTGGAGAGGGCTGTCAACTAATAGCACCTAAGCTAATTTTAAATTTATGATATGCTAAGTCTCATGAATGTAAGATTTCTGGGCTATTACATTTTTAGGTAAGAAATCTATGAATTTAGACTCAATCCCTAGAATCATGTAGGGTTTGAAATGCTTCTAACTAATGCAAGTTTTTTAGATTTTTAAATGTTTGATTCAAGATTTATTTGAGGTCTTGGGTATGGATTTTATGCTTAACACCATGGAATTAAAAGTGGTTATGGACCAAATTAATAATAGAAGGCAAGCTTTCCCAAGAAGGTGGTTATCCTCACAAGTTAGATGCCCCTTATGTGTAATGAGAAGTTTCCCAATTCAAGGATTGGAGAAATATAATTTCATGGTTTCAAAATCTAATTATTTCTAATTAATTTTATGTTTTGCCTAAGGCTTTAGTTTATGTGAAGTTTTAAAATTTCATTAGGTTCATTTCAGTTGTTTAGATTTAGATTGGGTATAAAATTTAGTTTTTCCTATGAGCCTAATCATCTAGGCATTCAATCATAGAAAGCAAAACACAAAAGAAACATAAAAAAGAAGGTTGATTCTATTGCACACTCAAATAAATCAAGCTAATTTAATTTAATAAAAAATCCCAATGCAGCCCGATACTATTGTACACCCTAGAAGAAAAGGAAAATGGGCAGCTGAGCTCTGCCTTTATGTAGCCCAACCTAGAACTACAAGTCTAGATCTATGGATCTTCTTACTAGGTTTATCTCTTTCTTCAAGGACATCCATTGGGCTTTACAGGGGTCCACTTCACCTATCTTCTGGTAGGGTCAGCTCTTGCTAATCTTAGACCCTATAGATTATAACCTAATTTTAAACTCAAATTTAAAATTTAAATTTAAAATTAATTTATAAGCCCTGCAAAATAAATGTTAGCAAAATATTAATAGCACATAGCTATTAGATTTCATAAATATATAGGCTTAACATTAGCTGCTTGCCAAGTCCACCTATCCTATGAATAATGCTTAAGGATTTAAGCATACTGGAAAGAAATAGCATTTTTAATTTTATTTATGATAGCAATTCTTTCTAGCATAGCCCCCTGCAAAAGATAATGTTAGATCTATAAAGAATGTCCTACCATCCAATCTAATGGGCAAACAATCCTAGACATGTGGTATGAAAAAAGTACACCATAAAGACATGTGAAGCACATGATATCACAACACATCACAATGAATCATAAGTAATCAAAGAATGACATAACCTAAATCTAATCTATGATGAAATGATCTAGTGTGTTAAGAAGATAGACTTGTGTAGTAAGACTTTGTGAAGAATTTTTAGTTCAGGTTTCAATTTGGAGTTTGAGTTTGTTTGAATTTTACCTTTGGGTGGTTTCAATTCAAATGATTTAGTAATTTGTTTTTATTATCATGTTCATATTATTTGGATAAAGTGATGTTTAGGTTTTCAAGAATGAAAAGTAGAATGGACTCCATTTTTGGATGGAACTCACTCTATTCAACATCCTCAATCCTAATAGAATGAAATCCTCATCATAAAATGAAGATTCATCCTAAAGGTCTAATTAAGATCCTTAAGTACCTTAGTTAATTCTTTCATTTTATTTAGTTTGGATTTAATTTGATTTCCATTATTGGTTTAGTTTTCAATTTAATTTGGTTTGAATTATTTCATTTATTTTATTTGAATTTGTTTATTTGAATTAGTTTATTTTAATGATTTTTCATTTGGTTTTGTTTGAATTAGTCCATTTGGTTTACATTAGTATTTTGGATTAAGTTATGTTGATTTCATTTGATTTATTTTATGTTAACCTGGGTATTTAGGTTAAGGTTTGCATTCATTCTTAGATTATATTGATTGGATGTAAGGATTCATTAAGTGTTTACATTAATCCAATTAATTTAAGGTTTAATTACTCTTAATATGATTCATTAATTTCATTAATCCTTAGGTATGCAATTGATTAAATTCTTTGGCTTAAGATGTTTAGAGAATTACCATAAATATTTTTGATTTTTTATGAAGATTATTTCAATTTTTTTTATGATTTCATGAAGTAAGGAATTTTTTTTATTCATTATTTGATTAATATTGACTTAGGAATTTGGAAATTTAACAATTCCCAATCAAAGATCAAATGGATTTGAAATTTTTTGGTGGGTAGTTCCATGGAAATTTCATGTTTCCAAAGTTTCATCTTGATTAGATTCATAATTAGGGTGTAATTAAAGTTTTAATTATTTCATTAAAACCCACATTAGGCTTAATTTAATGCAAATCATTTAGGATTTCAATTTTCATTGATTTCTCTAAAAAATATTTCCAAAGAGGTTCATTCATAATTTTAGGATATTTGATTGATTTATTATGATTTAATTAATTTATGCTTAATTATTTGAATTATTTAATTCATTTAATTACTTAATTAAGTAGTTTTGTCATTTATTAAGTTCCAATGAGGTTCATTAGTGTTTTAATGTTCATTAAGGTTCAATAAGTAGATTTAAGGTTAGTTAATTAAAATAGAGGTTTAGGATTTGAAATTTCATTTCTGATGAATTACATTGCAATAATTCATGAAAAATTTTCCTAAGGTGTGTTTTACCATCAAATTTAGTTCCCCAAAGTTCCATTTGAATTTAATTAATGGTTTATGATTAATTAAAGTTTTATTGATTTTAATTAAGCTCAAATTAAGGTTAAAATATCATAAATTAATTGGGGATTTTAATTTTTATGGATTCCTCTCATCAAGATTAATCCATAGTGCCCAAGTTTACATTTTTTGGATTTGTATTTATTTTTCTATGAATTTTTGAATTTTCTATGATATTTAATTAGTTTTTTATCAATTTAATGGGGAATTTTCATTTGGTAGTGACGGGATGGAACATGGCACCTCCATGGAGCCGCCACATGGCATAGTGCCATTTGGTCACACAGATCCCTCATGGCATCCGCATCAAAAGTAGTGCCACACAGGATGATCCTTGACCATCCAATAGAAGATTGGACTATCCCAATTCATTATGTGATTCCTTTAAATTGATCTATTTGACTAAATCAAGGCCATCCATTTCTAATAGATGGACGGTCCCGATTCAATGCTGAATTTTGCTAATGAGAGATGAGTTCCATGCATCCTTTCACCTAATCTCTAGCAATCTTCAATGATTTTCATCCTAATTTTGATTACAAATTGATTAGGGATTGATTTAAGACTCATATATATGGTTTGATCCACTTGGGGATCGAATTCCTTTCAAAAAGGATCAAAATTGATGACATAGAATCTTGGTGAGGGACTGTACCTTGATTTCAGTGATCACTGATGATGGGATTGACTCCATCAACTTTATTTTGGCTTCGACAAAGGTGTGGGTGATGTTTGACAGCTTGCCTCCCCATGGATTGAGCTCTAAACCAACACTAAGTTGGTTTACTGGCGACGTTGGTCAGTTTCCTGCTCGCCGACTGTGAGGGGTCGAGGTGGCGATTATTTTGAGGTCACCTTAACCTGTAGAACATATTAAAACCTTAAATTAGATAAGAAAACCATCCCCTTGGATTTTACCATGATTGAAGCTCAATTTATATCCGTTCCCTAGTGTGCCGGAGGCGAGTGGCCAAGGGAAGAATCCCCTCCTTCATCTCTTGCTTTGGTGGACATTTTAGAATGAAAAGGGGGAGGGAATCTGACCATCGACATTGATAAGGCTGACCAAGGGGTGGATTTAATCTCCCTTGGCCTTGTGAACATGCTTCAATGGTCATGGAAGGGAGGAAAGCTTCTTGCATATTTTCTTCCCTTAGTCAGGCCATCATCTCTTCTTCTTCCTTTTTATTTCTTCTCCCTCTCCTTGGCTTCATCCCTTGGAGAAAGCAAAATCTCTTTTTTCTTTTAGCCTTGGTGGTCATTAATTGATGATGGCCCATCTCTCTTTTATTTAAGCTAAGAGAGGAGATTCAAATAGGATAAAGGATAAATTTAAATAGGTTCCATAGATTTCATTTTAATTTGGATAAATTTAAATAGGTTCCATAGACTTTGCTTCATATGATTCCTCTTTTCCATTAGATAAATTTATTATTTTGTCTTGATTTAGATTTGATTAGTTTAATTAAGATTACTTGGCAGCCTCTCTTAATCCATTAGGATAAATTTAAATAGGTTCCATAGATTTCATTTTAATTTGGATTATTAACCTTAGCATTAGATTTAATTTAAAGTTCCAAATGCTTTAGCCACCATTGAATTTGTTTTAAATTTTGATTTGAATCATTTTTGATTGATGATTGGATTATTAGGAATTGACTTAACCCATGCCACATGAAGGTTCAGCCCAATTCCAAGTCAACTTGACCCATTTTTCCTTAAATGGATGAAGTTGGATTTGGTTGAGTCAAATGACCAAATTTGACTCAATTAAATTATGTTCACACTCTAATTATGTTTAGTCACATGTTTGAAATGATTTGAAGTGATTGATTTCATTTAATTTCAATTAAATTTTAATTTAAACCCATTTGACCCAAAGTGAGCTTAATAGGTTAAGCTTGGGTTTCATTTGTTTTAATTTGGTTTCAATTTGATTTTAATTTGGGGTTATTTTGATTTAATCCAAATTGAAAGATTGGGTTGAATCCACTTAATCCAATTAGGTTAGATCAAACCCAAGGATGATGCCCTAAGCCACTATGTATAGTGTCCTAAGCATCGAATTAGGAGATTCTTATTTGAGATTAGGTCATCCTAATTAATGGTTTTAGAATGATATTAACCTCATTTAAAAATGACGTAAAAAAATTACTTTTATTTAAGTTGGAATCTTATTAGAATGCTAATGCTTATAGCCAAATAACATAAGATTGTAGAAATACCTAAGAGGTAAGGACTTAAACTCATAGTCCAAAGAAAATAAGTAGTCTCAAAATCTAAATCTAAAATATTTTAGCACAAGCTAGAAGCATGACCTATGTCTAATAAAAAATGTGACATAATGGTTTACCTCCACAAGAGAGAATAGACTCATCCGGACTCTTCTGGACTTACAACCGCCTGGAGTGGCCACTAGCTAACACCTCTTACTCTTTATAATCATGTAGGCTAAGGTCCTAAACTCACTCTCTAAAAGGTTAGATAATATTTGGTATGCAAGCATGACTTAGACTAATGTTAACAATTTATAAAATTTGGATTATTTTGATACATTCATTTTGGACCAAGGCTTTGGAAAATTATGCCTATATGCTTGATGAAATTAAGTCATGGGCTAAATCAATTAGAGGAGGTGTTCTCCACTACAAGGGATCTCCAAGCATATCCCTTAACAAGCAAAAGTGAAGACCCTCCCTATTCAAGAGTGGCATAATATGGTATGCATGGTGTGATAATATAGAACATTCAGCTAAGGGGTTTCTAAATGTTTTATTAATCTTGATTATAAACCTAGGCTTTAAGATGAGGTTATGAGTTATATTATAATTTAGTTATGAATTTTTAGTGAGGATAGAAAATTTAATTTTATCCTAGAGAGCCTACCGCATTTAGGCCACACATCAAATCATAACACTTTAAGAAACCTATGAAAAGCATGTCATTTTTATTGTACAATCTAAACATAATAATCAAATATTTCGATTCCTATAAAACAATGAGAAGCTAATGCGGCTAGTGCTTTTGTACACCCCAAAAAAGAACAAAATATTGGGTACCAAGCTCTACCTTATACAACCAATTATAATGGAATATTATAATTAAAATAAATGTTATGGGGATCTTTGATCTCTTGTTCTTCTTTCCCTCTTTAGATTAGTTTGCTCTAAGCTTCACAAGACCTCCCAAGTCTTTTCCATCTTGCCACTGCTCATCCGAAACCCTATAGCATTAATCCTAATCCTATTACAAAAACTACATATTTATAAAAAATAAAGTCTAGCTATACCTACAAAATAGACATTAGCTAAAGAAACATACAAGCCAAGTAATTATAATTTACATAATTAGACTTAGCACCTACACTTGGGTAACCAAGCCCACCTGTCCTAATTGGATTATGCTTAGGGGCATAAGCGACACCTATAAGCAAGAACATTTATATGTTATTTATTATTACAGTGGCCCTTTAGCACAATCTCTTGCATAAAACATTATTAAGCTATCAACATCCTAACATCCAATCTACATGCGAACAATACTAACATCAAGTCTAAAACATTACATCTTAAAATAAAACACATCATCATCATAACATACACGCTAACTTAACACTAGAATTGGTGACTTAACATTCTAATGTGTGTGCTAAGGCTTAGTGTGGTGTGTCTTAATTAAGGATTAATAGTATGATTGTCTAAAGTTTAGCATTGTTTAAGTTAAACACTAGGGATGGTTTCACTTCAAATCATTTAATGAATTGATTTATTTTAATTTACATTAGTTTATTTCAATTAATCCCTACTTAACATCTAATTATTATGAAGAGAAGAAACCCTTCATCCCTACCCTAAGTTATTTTCTAATGGTATATTTTATGACTTTGGTTTCTTTAGTGAACCATTTATGAATGCTTTATTAAGCCTAAGTTTGGATTAGTCTTAAGGAGTCTTATTCAAATATGAAGGCATCTTAAGATTAATAAAATTGACTCTCCATTACATGAATAACATTCCACTACTTCTTTTCATCATCAATAACATACACACTTCTTCATTTTTATTATTCATGAAATATTTGATTTAATATTTGTACATGCAATATATATTCATACTTTTCACACTTGATAATCATTAATGCATGAATTTGGTAGAAAGGAAAGATTTCAATTCATAGCTAAGCATATACAAACATGTACTAGAGATTTAAGCAAGTACATGCAGTTGTTAAATCAGGAAAGATTATCTAAGACCTCCTTTGGGCTACTTAAAGCCTCTGAGATGTCCAGACTATATAATTTTAATTCAAACATATGTAATCATGCACATGAACTACAAAGATGAAACAATCCTTTACTATCTTTAAAATATAATTAAATGGGAACTTTATTAAACATTTATAGCAAACATCAAATTAAACTTTACACATTTTTATTTATAATTAACTTACAGTTTCAAAAGTAATTTGAGATTTATTAGAGATAATAGCCACACCATATAATAATATTTATCCAACACATGCAACTTAAATGCAATTATATTCATTTAATTCTCTTTTCTTTTGAAAACATGAACATATGAAACAATTAATGGCATGCACATTTTATAAAAATTGAAAAGAAGTAATTAAATATTGCCACATAACATACTCAATTACATTAAAACCTAAGGATAATCAAGCCAAATAAGTATTCCTTAAGACTAACCAAAGTTCTTATAAGATTTTATTTTGATGTTTTAGTTATTAAAACCCAAAGGGTGAAGTGATATTTAGTATCTACCTCATCATGTTGGTGATTTAACATGTTTAAAGAAGAAATTAGATGGACTTTTATTGGTAGATTAGGTTCAAGCCATTAAGCACATCAAATTAATTACCTTCCTAAACTTCTTTAATTTAATTAACTACTTGATCATGAGCCTTCAATGATATGCTTTTAGGAAAATAAAATTAGAAATGCACTAAAGGAATCTAATGCAATTAGGATCATGCTTGAAATATAATTAGATTAAAAAAAAAAATTAATCTAAATTAATACTCTTATGATTTTCCCACACCAATGGGATGATCATAATTTCTTTAATAGCTTTATGTTATTCAACACATAAAGGTAAAATTAATGGATGATACTTGACTTACTTGAACCAATTATTAATTTTGATTTTTACTTTGTCATTAACTTTCCTAATTATTCCCTAATCATTAAATATGTTAATTAACTCTTTTAAGGAAATACACTTGGAAAATAATTAAGAAAGGGGCCCAATTACTTCTCATTATTTTCACTGTCCACCTAGAATAATTATTATTAATTATTTACTTTATAATGTTCACCAATTTTAATAATTATTTAATTGATTGAAGAGTGTAATTAGGATTGAAATTATGAAATTACATGGCAAATAATTCCAAGGAAATTATGGGAGGTAGAGGACATCCCATAGAATCATCCCACCAAACTTTGAATTAATTATCCAAGTACTTTGGCCTTAATTAAGGTAATTAACCAAAGCTTCAAACCTTAATTAAATATTATTCACTAGGCATTAATTATGAATTTTATTTTATTTAATTTTTCCTTTGTCTAACCTTTCCAAAATGGGTTTATTTATATTTTTTGATTTTTCTACAATTAGTTATGATTTTTTAAAGTTTTGGCCATTTAATCACATTTTTAAAGCTTAATTAATCTTTTAAACCATAGGCATCATGCGGATGCTAATGTGATAGTGCTTTCCATGTGGCACCCATTGGCTATTTAAATCCTCAGACATGGTAGCTAACTCACCAAAGGCAGATGTAGTTTCATCCCAACCATCTGATCTCAAAATGAATGGTCGAGATTAATCCCATGATTCAAAAGGGATTAAATTGAAATTTCTAACATGATTAATCACAGTCATTAGTTCTTATCACATGGAATAGCTAATGATTCCTCTTCATATGAGCATCGAAAGACAGACACCGTCCACCTTCTCACTCGATACAAGCTCATTGTGCAGCTCATTCTATGAAAAATTGACTCCAAAATGATCAGGGAATGAATCTAAGGAGATCTATGGTGAACATTGCACAAAAATATGATTCACTTAAAAAGAATAAATGCCTACAGGCTAAGACTATGTTTGCCAGATATTTACCTTGTTAGAGCTAAAAATTTGTAGTCCAGTCGATAGAGGTAGCTTCATCTTGAAGAGATGAAGCCTTTTTGGGAAGATCATGAGTTGCCTCCATGTTGATCAATCTGTAGACCAAACACCACCATCAAGCTCACCAAAGTTGGTCTTATGATGTCTTTTGGTGGTTGAATTGCTCAGGAAATGATTCATTTTATCTTATTGGACTGAGTTGAAGGTGTGGGAAGAGTTAATTTGAGTTTGGTGTAGTTTTGAGAAGTTTGGTGGGACAGAGCACTCAAGTCTGATCAAGAGCTAGTCTCATGCAGTGGGGTGCATGAGGAGCTTAGGGGAAGGTCTGAGACTATGTTCATTGCTCTAGGGAAGCTCTATGTTGAGTTTGAATGGATGGGGATGAGTGTATACTCTCCTTCCCAGCTAAAACCAAGGGCTAGGATTAATTCAACCTTTGGTAGTCATCTGGTCGGGGTAGGTAGCTGGAGATGGCAGAGGACTGCTAAGGTGGCTACGGGTGAGAGAGGTTGAGGGAGTGTAGTGGGTTGGCATGAGGTGTACACTCTCCCTTAGGTGGACCAATGGATGCCTATGGGTAACTCACCCTCTCTTGGCCAAAGGATGGGCCCAATAACTTTGGGTTAGGTGAGGTTAATGGTCCTCTTATCCAAGAAGGGCAAAAGGTTGCTGCCATGGGATAAGGAGGTGGAGAGCCTACCCAAATGGGGATTTTGTTCCATTTGGGTGGCTTGGTTTAATGGGTTTGACCCAAACTGGGTTCACCATGGATAGGGCCCACTTGGGCAGGCCCATGGTGACCTAAGGATGACTCATGCCAAGTTTGGTTAGGTTTGGGCTTGGTTTGGATGGGTTTGGTTCAATATGACCCATCTAGTTCAAATGGGTCAAGTTGGACTAAGTTGACCATTTTGACCAAATAGGGTTAACATGGTGACTTTGGTAAGTTCAATTAGTCATTTGGAGTGACTGAGTGCAATTGTTTTGATTCAAATTAGGTTAGATTTGAATTTGGCTCATATGGTTCAATTTGGGTCAAATTGGTCATGTTGACCAATTTGACCAAATTGGCCAAATTGGCTTGAGCATGGGTTAGGTCTATGTGCAATTGATCATTGGTCATTGATTGAAAGAGTTGATTTGAATTGATTTGGATCATGGAGTGAATTAGTTTAATTTGACACTTTAGGTCCAATTAGGCTAAATGGACTAATTAGGTTTAGTTGACCAAATTGGGTTCAATTAATGGTTGGATCATGTTCAATATTGAATTTATGATTAGTTAGAAGCATTGGTTTCAACCAATTTGGTCTAAGAGTTGATTTGGTTTAATTTGAATCTTTAGGTCAAATTGGGTCAACTTGGGTCAAAGGATCTAATTGGCTAGATTAGGTTCAATTTATTGTAGAGTGTTCAATAATGACCCACAATCATTAATGAAGGGATTAGATGGCTTCATTTGATTCAATGGGAGTTTAATTGGATCTTGGTTCAATTAGCCCTTTTAGGTCACTTTGGGTCAAGTGACTTGGTCAAACCAACTTGGACCAATTAGGGTTAAGGATGGTTGGGATGTGTTTAATGATGAATTTGAGGTTGATTAGTAGGTTTTGATAGCAATTGATTTGAGCTTAATTAGGTTTTGTTTTATTTGAACCGTTTGGGTCAAATGAGCTAACTTGGGTTGGTCACATTCTTTTGGTCCAATTGGCTTCATTACAAGTGTTGGAGTGGCATGAAATGATCTAGTGAATAATTGAAGTGATTAACAAAATTATTTGAATTTAGTTTGCTTGAATTGGTTTGAATTGACTCATAAGATTTTAGTGTATTAACTTGGGTTAAGGTTCAAGTTAATTTTGCTTAGAACTTGGATTGGAAAACTAAATTCAATTAAGATTAATTGAATATGTTTGAAGTTGGTTTAGCTCCATCTAAATGAGCTTAAGTTTAGATGAGTGAATATGTATATGTTTTGATTCAAGCTTTAGGATAGGTGAAACCTATTTGTCTTAAGGTGGATTTTAAACTTAGGGTCATGCCCTCTAAGTCTCTAAGCTTAAGTTTAGTGTTCCTTAAATTACTAGAAGTGTCTTAACACTAAGGAAATCCAAGTGCCTAGAAGGTTCTTAGATCTAAGATGGGAAGAATTACTCCTCACTCCAAAAGTGAGGTAAACATCATCTAACTTATTTTTAAAAACATATTTAGTTCCAATAATTTTTAATCTTGGGTCTAGAGACTAATTTATAACATTAGTCCTTATAAACTGATTAAATTCCTCTTTTATAGCTATAGTACAATAATGATGTTTTAAAGCTTCATCAATAAACTTAGATTCAATCTTTGATAGAAAAATAAAATGATTTATCACATCCATAAGATGTCTTCTAGTCATAACACCTTGGGACAAACCTCTTATAATGAAGTCTCTTGGATAATTCTTATTAAATCTCCACTATTTAGGTAAGGAATCATCAATTTTTTCTTCCAAATTTATTTTCATAAATTCATCTACATCATCATCAACTAGATCATCTTTGATAGAATCAACTACATTTTCATCAAAAATGACATGCACTAATTTTTCCATAATCATCTTTCTTTTACTAAAAACTATAAGATCTACCAAAGATAGAATAACCTAAATGATTCAATCATCCAATTTACTGTCAAATTTTTTTAGATATTTTATTCCATTATTCAAGATAATGCACTTATAATTGAAAAATTAAATTGACTAACCATAGGTCTCTTTCCAAAGAATAACTCATAGGAGGTCTTACTCAAGATGGTCTCAAATAAACTCTATTAATAACATAACATATAGTAATAATAACTTCAACCTAAAAATATTTAGATAAATAATAGTCATTTAACATAGCTCTACTAAATATTATCAAAATCCTATTTTTTCTTACTACAGTACCATTCTGTTTGGGAGCCCTAGGAGAAAAAAATTATGTTTAATTCTAAATTTATCATAAAAATTCTCAAATAATCTTTTATCAAATTCACCTAGGATCGGTTTGAACTCTAATAATCAAATGACCTCGATCTTTTGAATATATTTTGCAAATTTCTTAAAGACATCAAATGCATTAATCTTATGACCTAAAAATATAACTCAAGTAAATCTAAAAGTCATCAATATTAATAAATCCATAAAGTTTTCCTTCTAAACTAGTAGTGCTAAAGGGTCCAAACAAATCCATATGCAATAGTTTAAAGGTCTAGATGTAGAAATGATAGTTTTGTTTTTGAAAATGTGTTTTGGATGTTGACTATGTATCCATACATCATAAATATAATGAGAATGAAATTGATTCTAGGTAGGCCATGAACTAAATCAAGTTTTGCAATTTTATTTAAAGAATGCATATTAATATGAAACAAACTTTTGCATCACAACCAAACATCATCATGTGTACTTTTGGAACAAAGTAAATTCAAATTTACATCACACAAATTTTCAAAATAAATTAAGTAAATATTTTTGTGTCAATGATCTATATGCAAAAAAATTATTTTTAATGACACAAAATAAAGTATGAAATTCAACATTTAAACCTTTACCACATAGTTGGTTAATTGAAATTATGTTATGCTTCAAGCCATCAATAAGAAACACTTAATCTACAGTATTAATTTTTTTTAAAAAGAACAAATACTAATAATTTTACCTTTAGAATTATCACCATAAACAATATACTCTTCTTCAGATGGTTCTAAATTAATAAATTTAGTTTTTTCTAATGCATTGAGTACCCTTTGCCCAAGTATTACATGCCTTCTTTGATTTTATTTGAATTCATTCTAACAAAAAAAAATTAAGGGTTGACATTTAAAATTCAAGCATTTTCAGGTTCACATCCTATAAAAAAAAGTATGTAATGTATGCTATGTAGTGTCTACTATTTCATTTCAATTTTTTAGGTAGCCAATTGATATTATATCTTGAAAATACTTATGATATACTTGCATGGTAGTCAAATGATATATGTCTTTTTTGTTATAGAAATTACACCAAGTATTAGTATTAGCATATGGTTTATATATGGATGATTTAGATCCATTGAATGATCTACCTCTACTAGATGAAGCATGTGAATACGAACTACAAAATGTATTTAATCTTGCATGTAACAAGATATTTTTATCAGTTTAAATTTTCTACAAAGAATGATTGATCAACTAAAGCATTATTTTTGGTTTTGCTCAATACATTCATCTTTTATAGATAGCACATTCAATTCTAAAATTTTCTTTTCTTTTTTTAAGGCAATATATTTTTATTTTTTATTTTTTATATACATCAGCTTAAATTTGAAGTGTTAACATGCACCATAAGACATATATAGATGTATCTTCAGTTGACTCCTCTTGATCTAAATTCTCCCATAATGCTTTCTTCTTTTTCTATTGAGGCTTTTTTATTTTTTTAGCTCTTTTCTTTTCAAAATCTTTTATTTTTGTAGCTTTCATTAGAAATTTATTGATAGCCTTCTTTGTATGTATAGGATTTTGTAATTATTGTAAATGATTCTTTCTCCTACATTAAGCTTTTTAGCATGAAATTTATGAACTTTAGATTTGCCAAGCCTTTAATTCTTCTTTCTAAGCATATTCCCCAATCTTTTGAAAAGCATGCCTCTTTCATTGTTATCCTATTAACCTAATTTTGGAGTGAGAATTGATCCCTCCCATCTTAGACCTAGGAGCCCTCTAGACACTTAGACTCCCTTAGTGCTAGTGATTAAGGAAACACTAAACCTAAGCCTAGAGACTTATAGAGCATAACCCTAAGCCTAAAGTTTCCCTTAGGAAAAATAGATTTCACCTAC
This sequence comes from Cymbidium sinense, assembly GCA_021442155.1. NCBI lineage: Eukaryota > Viridiplantae > Streptophyta > Magnoliopsida > Asparagales > Orchidaceae > Cymbidium > Cymbidium sinense. The sequence continues at coordinate 52,616,818 of CM038214.1, read as the reverse complement.
CCTAAGGCTTAGACTGAGACACATTCCCATCAACTCATCTAAACTTAAGCTCATGCAAATGGAGCTAAACCAACTCGAACCTATTCAATTAATCTTAATTGAATTTTCTTTTCCAATCCAAGTTCCAAGACAAATTAACTTGGACCTTATCCCAAGTTAATCAACCACAATCTTATAACTCCATTCAAATCCATTCAGCAAACTAAACCCAATTTGATTTTCTCAGTCACTACAATTATTCAATAGATCATTTCAAACTACTCCAATACTTGTAATCAAACTAATTGAACCAAGTGAATTCGATCAACCCAAGTTAGCCCATTTCACCTAAAAGGTTCAAATGAGCCAAAACCCAATCAATCCCAAATATATTATAATAAGAGCCACCAATCAACCTCAAATTTATGATTGAACACATCTTAACCATCCATAACTCTAATTGGTCCAAGTTGACTTGACCAAGACATTTGACCCAAAGTGACCTAAAGGCCTAATTAACCAGAACTCCAATCAAACTCCCATTGGATCAAACCAATCCATCCAATCCTTTTATTGATGATTGTAGGTCACTATTAAACACTCCATTACAATCAATTGAACTTAATCAAGCCAATTTAGCCCTTTGACCCAGTTGACCCAATTTGACCTAAAGGGTCAAATTAAACCAAATCAAATCCTAGACTAAATTGATTGAAACCAATGCCTCCAATTAGTCACTAATTGAATATTGAACATGATCCAACCTTCAATTGGACCCACTTGGATCAACCCAACCCAATTGACCTACTTAGCCTAATTTGACTGAAAAGGTCATATTGAACCAAATCATTCCCAAATATGAATCAAATCAAATGAACTCTTCCTATCAATCACCAATGATCAATTGAACATAAACCTACCCATGCTCAAGCCAATTTGGCCAATTGGTCAAATTGGACAACATGACCCATTTGGCACAAATTGAACCATTTGAACCAAATCCAAGCCTAACCCAAATTAAATCAAACCAATTATCTCATCCTACATGACCAATTAAACTTACCTAAACCTTCATTTTGACCTATTTGGTCAAAATGGTCTACTTAGCCCAACATGACCCATTTGACCTACATGGGTCAAATTGAGCCAAAGCACAACCTAACTTTGCATGACTCATCCTTGGGTCACCATGGGACTACGCAAGTTGTCCTAACGCATGGTGAACCTGACTTGAGTCAAACCCATTGAACCAAGCCCTCCAAATGAAATAAAATCCTCATTTGGATGGGTCTCCAACCCCCACCATGGAAACCACTTTTGGCTCTTCTTTGATAAAAGATCACTGACCCAACCTAACCCAAGGTTATTGGGTTTATCCTTTAGCCAAGAGAGGGTTAGTTCACCTATCGATAATCATTGGTCCACCTAAAGAAGGGCGTACACCCATGACAGCCCAATACACTCCCTCAACCTCTCATACTCATCCACCTCAATAGTCCCTTGCCACGTCTGACCACCTACACTGGTTGAACGGTTGCCAAAGGTTGAACCAATCACATCCCTTGGTTTAGCTGGGGAGGAGAGTATACTCCTACCCACATTCATTTAAATTCATCATGGAGCTTCCTCGGAGCATTCTGCATAGTCCTACACTCCCACTTGAGCTTCCAGTGCACCCTACCATTAATGAGACTAGCTCTTGATCAGACTAGAGAGCTCCATCAATCCAAACTCTCTAAACCTACACCAAACTCAAATTAACTCTTCCCTCACCTTCACCTCACTCTAGAGAATCAAAATTAATCATTTCCCAAGTGATTCAATCACTGGTTCCCTAGACCAACTCGGTGAGCTTTGAGGCAATGTTTGGTCCATAGATCGATCGACGAGGAGGTAGCTTGAGATATTCTCAATAAGGTTTTATCTCTTTAAGATGAAGCTACTTCAGTCATTGGACCACCATTTTATAGCGGTGAGGTAAAAATCTAGCAATCATAGTGTGTTGGTCTTTTTTTGAAGTGAATCATATTTTCGTGCGATCTCCACTGTAACATCTACTTAGATTTATTTTCTAGTAATTTTGGAGTCAATTCTACCATCAAACAAACTCCAGTCAGCTTAGATCTAACGATGAAGAGTGGACGGTGTCTATCATCCAATGCTCGCAGGATAATGGATCACTAATCGTCCATATCATGTGATTAGAATGGATGACCATCTTTAATCACATTATAAATCTTAATTTAATCCCTTTTAAATCATGGGATTAATCTTAACCATCTAATCCATGATTGGATGACCAATATGAAATTGCGTTCATCACTGCTGAGTTAGCTGCTATGTCGAGCAATTTAACTAGCCAATACTATGGTGCCACATGGAAAATGTTGTTGCGTCAATGTTCGCTTGGCGCCAAAGGTTTAAAAGGATTAATTAAAATTAAAAAATATAGGTAAATAGACAAAACATTAAAAAATAAAAATTAATTATAGAAAAATCTAAAAAAATAAAAATAAACACATTTTGGAAAGCTTAGAAAGAGGAGAATTTAACAAAAGTAAAATCTTTAATTAAAACCTAATGAATAGTTCTTAATTAGGATTTTAAGCTCAGGTAATTATCTTAAATAAGGCTAAATTTATTTTCTAATTAATTCCAAATTTGGTGGAATTATTCTTTGGTATATCCTCTCCCTCCCATAATTTTCTTGAAATTATTTTCTATGTGGTTTGAAGATTTTAGAATTTTAACACTAATTACCCTTTTAATTAATTAAATAATTATTAAAATTAATGAACAATAAAAATTAAGTAATTAGGGTTAATTAATTAATGTAAATAGTTGGTATGATGAGGAAAATAATTAGGACCCATTTTGTAAATTTTTTTCGAAGTGTACTTCCTTAAGAGGGTTTAATTAATGTGGTTAATAATTAAGAAAAATCAATGATAAAATAAAAATAAAAATTGATTTAGATAATTCAAGTGTTTAATAGCATGAAGTCATTAAAGAAATTATGATTATCCCATTGGTGTGTGGAAATCATAAGAGTATTTAATTTAAATATTTTCTCTTTAATTTAATTAACTCTTAGGCATGAACCTAATTACATTAGACTTCTTTAGGTGCATTGATGAGTTTATTTTTCCAAAGCATATCATTGAAGGCTCATGATCAATTGTTTAATTAAATTAAAGAAGATTGGAGAAGGGTAATCAAATGGATGTGATTAATGGCTTGAACCTAATCAACTCATAAAACATATTTAATTTCTTTCCCTAAATATGTCAAATGACCAAAAATGGGATGGGGTGAATCCTAAGTATCATTTCTCCTCTTTAGATTTTAATAAATTAAACATAAAATCTTACAAAAAACTTTTGTTAATGTTAAAGAATGTTTATTTGGCCTGATTGTCCTTAAGATTCAATCAAATTGAGTATGTTATGTGGTGACATTTAATAACTTCCTTCCAATTATCATAAATGTGCATGCCATTTGTTTCATGTATTCATGTTTTCAAAAAGAAAATTGAGAGAATATGATTGCATTCAAATCACATGAGTTGGGAAAATATTATTATATGGTGTGGCTATTGTTCAATAAAGCTCAAATTATTTTAAATTATAAATTAATAATGAATTAAATAGTATGAAATTTAAAATAGTGTTTGTTGTAAGTACTTAATGTAGTCTCTACTTAATTGTAACTTAAAGATAGTAATAGATTACTTTATCTTTATGTTTTATGTGTATGTTTACATGTATTTGAATTAGCATATAGGATAGCCACAAGTATAGATAATCTCACATCACATACAATCAAATATACATGTGTATAAAATAAACCTTTCTCCATTAGATTTTACATAAATAAAAGTTTTTATCTAACTCTTTAATGGTTTTATTTAGATGCTTATGTATATGTTTACATGTATTTGAATTATCAATTATATAGTTTAGACATCCCGGGAACATGAGGCTTTAAGTAGCCCTAAGGAGGTCTTAGATAATCTCACTTCCCTGGTTTAACAATGGCACGTACTTGCTTAAATTTCTAATACATGTATGCATATGCTTAGCTATGAGATGAATTTTATTATTATCAAATTGATACATTCATTCATTGAGTGCACAAAATATATGTGTATTGCATGTATATGTGTTAAATCAAATATTAAGAAGATTAAAGATGAAAGAATGTGAATCTTATTGATAATGAAAGAAAGTAATGGAATATTACTCATGTGACTGTGGACTTAATTTCATTAATCCTATGATGCCTTTAATGTTTGAATAAGATTCCTTGAAACTAATCTAAAGTTAGCCTCAATAAAAATTTATATGTGGTTCATTAAGAAAACCAAAGTTATAATAATTTGCCTTTAAAAAAATAACTTATGGTAGGAATGAAGGGGACTAAGCCTCTTTCTTTCCTTCATAATAGTTGGATGCAATTAAGTATTTAACAAAATGAGAACATGCATATTAAAATAAATCAATCTAGTAAAAGACTTGAGGTGAAACCATCTCTAATGATCAATTTAAATAATTCTAAAACTTTAGACAACCATACTTTCAAAGCCTAACCAAGACATATCACACTAAACCTTGCACACACATTAGAATGCTAAGTCACCAATTCTAAAATTAAGTTAGGCTGGTATATGTTTTGGTGATGTGTTTTTTTATGATATAATATTTTTAACTTGATGTTAAGAATATTTGTGCATAGATTGGATGTTAGGTCATTAGTATCCTAATGATGTGTTATGCAAGGGATTATGCCAAAGAGTTATTATAATAATAAAATAAATATAAATATTCTTTCTGTAGGTGTTTTATGCCCCCCCTAAGAATAATATAATGAGGACAGGTGAGTTAGGCTACCCAAGTGTAGGGTGTTAAGTCCAAATATGTGAAATATAATTACTTGGCTTGTATGTTTATTTAGCTAATGTTTATTTTGTAGGTGTAGTAGACTTTATTTTTCATGAATATGTATTTTTTATAATAAGATTAGGATTAGTGCTATGGGGTTTAGATGAGCTAGAAGGAAAAGACTTGGAAGCCCTATGAAGCCTAAAGAAAATAGATCCAAGAAAGAAAAGAAGAAAAACAATTAAAGACCCCCATAGTATTCATTTCATTTGTAAAATTTAATTGTAATCAGGGTTATAATGGTAGAGCTTGGCTACCTAACTTTTTCTCTTTTTTGGGGTGTATGATGGTACCTGGCCACATTGGCCTCCTATTCTTTTACAAAATTCAAATGCATGATTATTGTGTTTAGTTTGTGCAATAGAAATGGCATGCTTTTCATTGGTTTCTTAAAGTGGTGATGATTTGATGTGTGTCCTGGATGCTATAAGTTCTTTAGATAAAAATTAAATTTCTACCCTCACTAAGTAACTCATACCTAAATCTTAATTTAACTCACAACCTCATTTTAAAGCTAGGCTTTTAATCAAGATAATAAAATATTTATCAACCCCTTAGCTGAATGATTATATGCTACAATAATATGCATATCATATTATGTAACTCTTGAATAGAGAGGATCTCCACTCTTACATGATAGAGGATATGCTTGACCTTTGAGAGTGATCCCTTATGGTGGAGAACACCTCTTAAAGTTGACTTAGCTCATAACTTAATTTCATTATGCATGTAGGCATAATTATCCCAGAGTCAGAAATAAGTGTGTCAAATGATTTTAAAACTTGTAAATTTTTAATATTAGTCTAAGTCATGTTTGCATACCAAGAATTATCTAGTCTCTTAGGGAGTGAGTTTAGTATTCTAGTTTCCTTCCTAATTAAATAATAGTGTAGTTATCTTGCATCCACATATGACCGGCCTGCATGATTTTAAAGTGTAGGGGGTGTTAGCTGCCGGCCGCTTTTGGCAATTGTAAGTCCAAGAGAGTCGAGATGTGTTCATTCTCTTTAGTGGAGGTGAACTGCTATATCCCACTTCCCCCAAGTAGAGTTAGATTGGACTCTTGGATTGTGCTAGAGCACTCTAGATTTAGGTTCTTAGGTGGCTCATTTCTCTTTTGTTATGAGTATAAGTCCTCACATCTTAGGCATTTTTGCAATCTTGTGTTGCTGGAATGTGAGTCTAACTTTCTAATAAAATTTCAACTTAAAAAGAATAAATTCTCTTCTTTAAAAATATAAAGCCTCACTATAGGGTGGACTGAAGCACTCACTAGGCTTTAAGTATTATGGATGCTTCCTACTTATTCTCCTTTAGAATCTATGAAGAAGTCTTCTTATTTGAGCAATCCCATTTGATTTCTGATAATAACCAATTCTTTGATAGTCTAGCCTTGCAATCTTTGAGATACTCATTGACTACTTTAATCGAGAGTATTCTTAGAAAATTCTCATTTCCTAGGATGTAATTAAATTTGGAAGCTCACTTCAATAGGGAACTAAAACTCAGCATAAAATAAATCTTAGCTTTACTTATCCATATAAAGTTGGGGAAAGATCTCTAGTATACATGTAGACCCATCTACCTTAGGAGTCCTTATTAGGTGATTAGGTCCATTGGATGATGATGTTTCTATCTTTTGAGATGGTATATCATACCTTAATGTCACCGATCACTTCAATAAGTATCCCCTAAGATCTACGTGGTGTCCCTATGACTCCAAATTAGAACACCACATATCCACTTTAGAACTTGAATTTCTATTTTCACTTTCATCTTCCACCTATAAAGTAATGGTTTTTCTTTTCTCCATCTTTGGAAAGCACCATTTAATTATCTTTATGTTAAAACCTATTTATGAACTATCAAAGAAGCTAATCAAGTGGATTTGAAGTTATGTTATTTGCTTCTCTTAATATAGTAACTTTTGAATCCCATTCTTTTGGAATACATCTTAAGACTTTGTCAACCAAATCTTGATATTTGTATTTTCTTCAAAGAAGAAAATGTAATGTATTGATTATTTTCATGAAATGAGTAGAAATATCAAAAAATATTTCAATAGGTAATGTTTATTCCATAATCCCTACTTCTTATGCAATTTATTTTCATGATAATAAATATATAATTGGATGGAACTAATGTTTTATTTTAAGTGTTTCAAGAAGCTCAGCCAAATTTGGAAAAGTCAAAGTTAACTAGACTAAGGTAGTTTAGGAATCTTCCTAGGTTATGCAATAATAAGACAAATAAAAACTCAATAATATGAAAGTCATGGTTTAATAATTCCATATCATTCATTTGAATATTTGTATAATTTTTCATATTTTATTTCAATGATATTTTTAATTATTCTTTAAATTATGCTTTTTGGATAATTTGAGTACTTACATGAGTTTAAACCATATACATTGCTTTTTAAAGCGTGTTGGATTTATTTCACACATCATTAAGTTATTTCCATGCTTGGTATTATTAATAATCCATTTATTTTTTGTATGAAAATGAAATTATTTTTTAATTATCCTAATTTTTTCTCTCATATCAAAATTATCATCCTAATCATGTTTTGATTGAATTTTTTTATGTTTTTGGCATGATATTTTACGTGGGATTTACTTAAATAATTGTCATGTATTCCTTAATTTATTGAATTTTTAGAATTTTAGTTGTTTGAATTTTGAAATTAAATAGTTTTAAATTTAAATAAATTATCTTTGCCATGTGTGTGCTAAATTGAACTTATCCTTTTATGGGTTGGCTTGGCAGACCACTATGCTTGATAATCTCATCATAATTAAATTAGTCTAGATTTAATCAAAATCAAATTCAATTGAGTCTTAATTTTATACATTTTTGATTTATGGATTTCCATTTTCAGAATTATTGTGGTTGTCCCCTCTTAATTTATTATTGATTGATTTAATACATGTAAAATAATTCAAATTGCTTCTTAATTAAATACGCATGATATTCTCTTGATTTATTGAATTGATTGAAACTGAATTAATGTTTGAAAACTCCTTGGTTGAAAATCCTTCTTGATTTTTCTCTTGATTGATTTATTTATTTTATTTATTTCACTTACCATAAAACCCTCCCAATCAATCCTAGTTGATTTAATATCTACTCTAATGTATGTAAGATAATTGAATCCCTCTTAGGAAAGATTTTGGTTGGTCCCTTTTTTTTATTCATATTATTTTGAATTTATTTTATTTAAGTTATTTATGATAACTACATTTTATCTTTCCCTCTTTTTAGCCTTCGTTGACCACTTATTGAGAAATTTAAATTATATTCAAATTATTATTATGACGTTTACTTTTTGAACTCAACTATGTCAAAATTAAATTTACTTTGTGGAAAAGATTTATGAAACCACATAGAATTTAGAATGTATTATTTGGATGATCAAATGCATCATTAAGGAATAAACATATTATCTCAGAAGAAAAACATGTTTTCCTATAATGGATTCGATCATTTAATGAAAGACTCCTAAGGCTAATGGGTCTTACGTGTACCAGAGATTTCTCCCCTGAACTACATGGAAGGTATAATAGGGTTTAATTTTAAACTAGTTCATGGTTCCCTATAGAGGCAAGCACCTATAGTAAATTACATCTTAAGAAGGGTCACTTCCTAAGAATACTCTCGATTAAAGAAAAAAGATTTCAAAGTTGGTTTCAAGGATTGATTTATTTAGAATTTTCAATTGGGTATGGTCCAAATTGGAGAGAGTTCTTTTTAGAAGCATAACAGGATGAAGTAGGAAATGTCTATTTATACTGGGATGCCTAGTAGACATTTCAACTATCCTATAATTAAGCTTTAAAATTTAGAATTTAATTTAGGTTTTGAGTTGACATTTTCTTAAAAGTTTAGAACTTAGATTCTAGTAGACACAAGACTACAAAAATGCCTAGGGTTGAAAAACTTATTCTTGAAAAGCATGCTTCAGAACCTAGTTTATAGGTGCTTCTGAAACATGTCAGATGTTTGACTTAGTTCTATTTTTGGAATTATTGGCCATTCCTCTCACTTGAGGGAACTAACCTATCCTTGACTCTTCTAGACTTACAACCCGCTTGGAGAGGGCTTCCAGCTAACACCACCTAAGTGAATTTTAAATTCATGATGCTAAGTCTTATAAATGCAAGATGCTAAGTTGTTGCATTTTTAGGAAAGGAATCAATGAACCTAGACTCACTCCTTAATCCCTAGAATCATGTAGGGTATGAAATGCATCTAATTAATACATATTTTTAGATTTTTAAATGTTTTGATTCAAGATTTATTTGAGGTCTTGGATATGCATTTTTATTCCTAATGCCGTGCAATTAGAAATGGTTATGGGCCAAATTAATATAGATGGCAGGCTTGCCCAAGAAGGTGGTCATCCTCACAGGATAGATTCCCCTTATTTGCAATGGGTGAAGTTGATCAATTCAAGAATGGAAATAATATGATTTCATGATTTCAAACCATAATAGCTTTAGTTTATGTAAGGTTTCAAGTTTTCTTTTATTTTGTTTTAGTTATTTAGATTTAAGTTGGTTATAAATTTAATTTTTTCCTATGAGCCTGATCATCCAAGCATTCATTCATAGGAAAGCACACCATAAAAGAAACCTAGAAAAGCATGTTGATTTTATTGTGCAACAAAAATAAATTAAGCCAATTTAATTTAAGAAAAAGCCCAATGTGGACACCCGAAAAGGAAAATGGCGAGCTCGCCTCTTATATAGCCCTAGATGCATGTTTAGATCTATGGGTCTTCTTTTTGGGATAGTCTCCTTCTTCAAGGACAACCCTTGGGCTTCACAGGGGATCACTGCACCTATCTTCTGGTAGGGTCATCTTTTGCTAATCCTAGACCCCATAGATCCTAATCTTATTTTAAGCTCAAATTAACATTTTTGAGTTCAAAATTAAATCTTAAGTCTTGTAAAATAAATGTTAGGAAATACAAACATAACATAATAGTTATATTTTACAAACATATGAGCTTAGCATTAGTTGCTTTCCAAGACCACCTATCCTATGGGCTATGCTTAAGGATTTAAACATACCTACATAAAATAACATTTTCTTTTTTTAATTTTTTTTATGATAAGAATCCTTTCTAGCATAGCCCCCTGTAGAAGATAATGTTAGATCTATAAAGAATGTCCTACCATCCAATCTATTGGGAAAACAATCCTAGATATGTAGTCTAAAATAGTACACCATAAACACATGTGAAGCACATCATATCAAACCACATCACAAGGAATCATAAAGAATCACAGAATGACCTAACTTAACTCTATGGTTTGTGACCTAATAATCTAGTGTGTGAAGTAGATAGGCTTGTGTAGCAAAACTTTGCTAGGCCTCTTTAGTTTAAGTTTCAATTTGAAGTTTGAGTTTATTTGAATTTTACCTTTAGGTGTTTCCAATTCAAATGCTTTAATGATTTAGTTTCATTTTTTATTTCTACTTTATTTGGTTAAAGTGAAGTTTAGGTTTTCAAGAATGAAGAGTAGAATGGATTCCATTTTGGATGGAACTCACCCTATTAAACATCCTAACTCCTAATGAAATGAAATCTTCATCCTAAAGGTCTAACTAAGATCCTTAAGTATTTTAATTAATCCTTTTGATTTCATTTATTTTGTTTGAATTTAGATTGATTTTTTTATTTGGAAATTTAATTTGATTTATATTAGTATTTTGGATTAAGTTATTTTGATTTTAATTGATTTAGTTTAAGTTAACCTAAGGTACTTAGGTTGAGGTTTGATTTTATTTGATTTGATTTAATTAACCTAAGATTTGAATTCATTCTTAGATTAATTGAATTGGAGATTAATGATTTCATTAAGTGTTGGTGATTCAAGTTTTAATGTTTGATTTAATTAAAGATTTCATTAACTTAAGGTTTAATTTCATTAGTATTTAAGTTTGAAAATGATTAATTATTTGACTTAGGATATTTAGAAATACTTTCTAGAGTTTCGATGTTTGATTGAGATTGGTTTAATTTATATCATGATTTAATGAATTAATGGATTTTCTTATTTATTATTGATTAATATTTGCTTAGGAATTTGGAAATTCAACAATTTCTAATCCAAAGATCAATTGGGTTTCAAATTTTAATGGTAAGCTGGGATTACATACCAGTTTCATGTTTCCAAAGTTTCATTTTGATTAAATTCATAATTAGAATTTAATTAAGGTATTAATTATTTCATTAAAACTAAATTATGCCTAATTTAATGGAATTCATTTAGGGATTTCATTTTTCATTGATTCCTCATTGAAATATGTTTCCAATGAGGGTTTATTCATATTTTTTTGTTTGATTTATTATGATTTAATTAAGTTTTTATTAATTATTTGAATTAATTAATTCAATTAATTGCTTAATTATGTCAATTTGAGGTTTATCTAGTTTAACTGAGTTTCATTAGTGTTTTAATGTTCAATAAGGTTCATTAGGTTAATTTAAGGTTATATTCATTTCTATTAATTATTTAATTTTTAATTAATTAATTAAATAATATTTGAGACTTAGGGTTTAAAATTTCATTTTTCATGAAAGACACTAAAATAAATTATGAAAACTTTACACAAGGTGTGGTTTAACCCTAATTTTATTTCCTAAAGTTTCAATTCAATTGGATATATGGTTTGAGAGTAATTAAGGTTTAATGGTTTTCAATTAAACCCAAATTAAGGCAAAATACCCAAAATAAATTGGGAATTTTAATTTTATAGATTCCTCTCATCAAGAATCCATAGAGCCCTCAATTGCTTTTTTTGGATTTATATTTATTTTCTCATGATTTTTAGAATTTTTGAGTAATTTTAGCAATTTTTTAAATTTAGGAATCCTTATTTTTCTCTTTAAACTAATCAGTGCTCACGTGGAAGCCATGCCACATTTTGCATGCTGGTGGTCCACGTGGGATGCACATGGATCCCGTGTTGAAAAGGTGATGAGATAAGGGATTGATCTGGATAGTCCGATCAAAGATCAGATGGTCCATGATGAATCTACGGTTCCTAAAGGGGTTCAAATTGAGTGATTTGACTAAATCTGAGCCGTCCATCCTTTATAAAAGGAACAGATAGTTTGGATCACATCTCCTTCCCTGAGAGAACCAAGAGCCGTCCATGGTTTTTGCTTGATTTTTGGCAATCTACCCATCATAATCTCACATTTTCAATTGCAAATCTATCGTGGATGAATATCCAATAGATCTATAGCTTGATCTCACTTGAGATCAAGTTGCCTTCATAAAGTGTCAAACCCGAAAGATTGGAGGTGTGTTAATGGCATACCTTGGTCGGGTGATCTTCAGTGGTGGGGTCAATTGATTAGCTTTGGAATGATGAGAGAAGCTTGTGTGCCAAAGGAATTGGATCCTCTCCCTTTGGATTGCTCCCTAGACCAAGCTTAGCTTGCTACCCGACGTCCTTGATGGTTCTTTGGCCTCTCGGTGGCATGGGAAGAGGAAGAAGGTGTGTTTCCACTTTGTTTTGACTGGTGAAGGTGATGGGAAGGTTGTATGTGTGGTTTCCATTTTGGCCGTGAACTTCCTTTTAAAAACTCCCCTTCTTTGGTCAGCTGTGATGATTGCAATCCATGGAAGCTTATGAGCATACTTGGATGTGGATTTCTGGAGGATAAGAGAGCTTCTTGCATCATCTTTCCCTTTGGTCGATCCCTTCCCTTTTTTTTCTCTTCTTCTTCTTTTTTTTCTTGGGAGAAACCAAATCTTCTTTAACTTGATTGCTTGGTTTCTTTTTTGGTTGCCTTCACTTGAAGGAAGCCATCCCCTTAAGAGGTGGATGTCATGGCATGGAAAGAGGGGAAATGGAATTTCCTTCTTCCCCTTTTTCAATTTATTATTATTATTTTTAATTTCATTCCTCTTTTTTTATTTTGTGATTTATGGCATTATCACCATAATTCCTAGACTAATAGGTGGCTATCCATTTCAAACTCAAATGGATTTGAGTTCATGTTTGAATTCATTTGACTTGGATTGGAAAATTGAAATCCAAACCAAGTATTTGGTTTCAAAATGTTAGATTTTAAATCAACCCATTTTAATTTTGATTTTAATATTCTTGAATTGATAATTGATTGAATTTTGATTTGATTAATTCATTTAATTTTGAATTGATTTTGAATTTTGATTTCATTTTAACCCATTTGGCCTAAATGGGTTAAGTTTGGTTCTAATTGAGTTCAAGTTACCAATTTGACTCAATTGGAATGGGTTTGGACCAATCATGCTTGATCACATGTATGAAATGATTTGGTGTGGTTGATTTCATTTATTTTTAATTAAATTTCTATTTGAATTAATTGGATTTTATTTGAGTTAATCCAAATCAGAAGTTTGGGTTGATTCCACCTAAGCTAATTAGGTTAAATCAAACCCAAGGAAAATTCCCTAGGTCACTAAACATAGTGTCCTAAGCATTAAATTAGGAGATTCTTATTTGAGGTTAGGATATCCTATTTATTGATTTCAGATTGATGTTAACCTCATCCAAAAATGATGTCAACATACCTCTCTTTACTTCATGGCTTGCTAGAAAATTACATGAAGGTTATTTTCATGATTGTATTTGATTGGCATGAATGATTTCTTTCCCTCATCTCTCTTTATCTATCTATCTCTCTCTCTCTCTCTCTCTCTCTCTCTCTCTCTCTCTGAAATTTAAACATCTTTGTTAGAATTTATTTTGCTTATGCTCATTTGTTTCAAATCAAATTTAAATATTTTCTTATTAAGATTTTGTCCTATTTTCTTCCCTTATATTTCCATTATGCTTTAGCCAACCCCTCATCTATTTAATGAGCTTAGGTCTTATTCATTATCTCTCTTATTTCTCTCCTCTTAGATCAAACTCTTATAGTTTGTTTTCTTGAAGTGATACTAGTGCAAAATCCCTTCTCAGTCACCTTGGTCAGAAGCCTCTCTTGAAGTTTGCTTGGATTAAAGAACAAAAGATCTTCTCTTCTCTTCTTATCTTCAACAAATCTTCAAGTGGAGATGATCTTCAACATTATTCAAGCTTCTCTCTTGTGTGAAAAGAAAATTTCAAATGATATATCTCATTTCATAGACATAGCATACACATAAATGATTTGAATAAAAAAATTTGTTTCATTTAAAGTTCATATGGCTTGGTTTGAATGAAAAGTTTTGTGTGCTTTATTGCTAAAGTAACTCTTAATCTCTTTTTAATTTTTCCTTCAAAATATTTGAAAGAATTTCTTCTAATTTTGATTGAATTGAATTTATTTCTTTAAGGCTTTCATAAACATGTTCATCAATTGATCCATCCAAATATAGCTACCATAATGGCTCTGGATTGATTAGGACTTCTTGTGAGCTTCAAAAATCAATGAGGAAATGGTAGGTGCCTGAGCTTTAATTGTTGTTCTGGCCGAGTAGGATATCAAATTTGCTCAATTCTATTGACCATTTCAATAGTATCATTAAGTGATTAGGTTTGGTGATAATATATTTGATTGAGTTATCGGTGACAACTTAGATCGAGTGTGCCTCAAACTATATGCCTATAGGTGAAATAAGAAATCCCAAAATTTACTTGACCAAGTGCTAAAAGTGCATTAAAGAAGATTTAGGCAAATGCTTTATTTTTTATGATGGTAAAATCTCTTTATGGTCCTCGATATATACAATGATAGCTTGCTTTTAACCAATAAATCATCAATATAAACTTCAACATTCCTCCCTTTTTCTTTTTAAACACTTAATCTACCTTCATTTAATAAGTTGTCCTAGCCTGAAGAGCATTGCTTTATAACAATAGAGTCCTTCCCATTTATAATATATTATTTCTCATTCACCCCTAAGTCACTGGGAGGGTAGTCATTTCTTCAATTTATTGCCATCCTTATCGAAATTTGAATAGTGATCCTCCCATTAGGGTGAGTTTAGAACTCATCTTGCCTAAGTTGTCAAAAATAGATTTGATGATGATAGTGATCGAGCTTTCTGTGTTGATTAATAAACTCTTATTGACCTCACTTTTAGTGAGAATGACAATCATCACTTAATCTAGACACTAATATGTTTTAACTTAGTCCTAAGACACTTTAAGTGTCTAGGGAGATACTAACCTAAAGCATAGAAGACACACAAAGCTTAACCTAAGGGTAAGCTCCACCCCTGACTAGTGGAACCCAATCACCCCAACTTCATGGCAAACCTAATATAACAAACTCAATTGATCATATAATACCTAAAATCCAAGATTCTCCATGTCATACCCAATTGGTGCTCTATTTGGCTAAGTGACCAAGTTAATATAGTATGACCCATTTGGGTCCTAAAGGGCTAAACTAAAAATTCATCCAAACCATTTGAAGTTGAACTCATCAAAGCCCCTTAAAGCATTATTTAAACTTGATTAAGACTTTAGGATTCAATTTAGTCAATTGGCTTACCTAGCCCAACTTGCTCAATTGAACCCAATAGGGCAAAAATCAAATCTAATTTGATCCAAGCCAAAGTAAGCCAAATAAAAGCTCCAAAATCATTTTAATCACATATTTGGACATCCCTCATGACCAATTGTGACCTAATTTGGCTAATTACCCAATTTGACCTTATTTGACCTTATTGGTCAAATTGAACCAAAATTTAATTCAATCCAAATCAAACTAAACTAATCTTTATAATCACTTTCAAAATAATCATTGATTATATTCCAACGTCCCAATGACACCAAGTAGGCCAATTTGGCAAATTTACCCACTTATCCCAATTTGACCTAAAGGATAAAATTTAACCATATCTTGATTTAACCCAAATTGGGCCAAGCCAATCATTACAATCAATCCAATTTTTAATCATGTCTAAATAATCAATTGAGCACCTTTGAGTCAATTTGGCCCTTTGACCCAACTTAGCCCAATTTGACCTAAAAGGGTCAAATTGAGACAAACTTTAATCCAATCCAAACTAAATCAAATTACTACTTTTAATCATCTTTAAATTGATAATAAAACATTGCACCTAACTTGGAAATTTTGACTAAATTGGTTAACTTAGTCTATTAGGCCCATATGAACCCTTATGAGCCAAATTCAAATCTACTTCAAATTGGATCAAACCAATTATACTATCATGTTTCAAATCAATATTTGAACATGAGTCAACCCTTCCTTGGGCACAATTTGGTCAATTGGTCAACTTAGCCCAAGTTGACCAAAAGTAACCCATATGTGTTATTTTCTATCAAAATCAAAATTTTACCAAATTACGTACAATGAATCACTACAATTACTCATATATGATCTATTATATGATCAATGCTTAATTTAAACCCAATTTGACCAAACCAACTCATGAGACTTAACTTAACCCATTGAAGTCAAATTGGGTTAAGATGTGATCAAGCCAATCAAAGCCCAATCCAAGGCCACTAAACTTACCTAACCTTACCTCACATGTGCTAAGACCACAACCAATGTGAATTAAAGCCCAAAGTCAACAATGGAGGCATGGAGGTGAGAGAAAATTAAAAAAATGCCAAACCCAAGATCCACTAAGGCATAACCCATTTCCCCATTTGGCTCATCCTTAGCATGCTCCATAGTAATTAAACCACTATTTATTAACTTTGGTCAAGCCTTGCACCCCTCTGGCCTCTAAACCCATACTTCCATTAATGGAGGAGTGATCAATCAAAAGCTAAAGAACTAAGGTAGAGCCCCCCTAGCTTCAATTGGCATTATCACCTTCCCTAAAAGTCAAGCATCACAAATTGAAATGAAGCCCTCTTTTCCTAGCCTTAAAACCACTAAGAAACACTAAAGTTTGATGAACCCATGTAGAGCTTGGTCTCTAAAGAAATCCATGGGGAGGCAACCAGCTAAACTATTTTCACAGCTTCATAAACCTCCAAGGAATATGATTAGATCACTATGACCATTGAGAATTAGTTCTCGTAAGGTGACCACCATAAACTATTGCAAAATCCCTAGTTCTTGGTCACTTTTTGAAGTGAAATCGCAATTCATTAGAATCCAACTATGTAGATTCATTGAATTTTCATTCTTGATCATTTTACAAATAAAACCACAAAGAAACATAACTTAAATAAATGAAAATTGATGTCCAACAAGTGGTTAGGGATAAAATCTCCACCATCCATTCCTTTTATTTGGAATGGACTACTATGATTTAGATGAACAATTTGATTTAAATCATTATAAGAATCATGGATTGATTATGAGGCTATTCAATCCTTAATCAAATTGTCTTGATAAAACCATGTACCCCATCATCATTCCATCTGGGATCCATGTGAATCCCACATGGCCTAATAACGTCACCATGCGTGAAGTGGTGCCTAGTCTATGACTCGTCACTACTAATTAGCATAAATTAAAAAGCCAACTTTAGATTTAAAATGATAAAAATGTTCTAAAACTCTAAAAATTTTATAAAAAAATACTCAACCTAAAAATGCAAATAAGGGCTTATAGATTCCTCCGAGTGAGAGAAATAATGCATCACCATGCATGAAGTGGTGCCAAGTCTATCTCTCGTCACTACTAATTAACATAAATTAAAAATCCAAATTTTTTAGATTTAAAATGGGTCCTAAAACTCCAAAAAGTTATAAAAAAATACTCAACCCAAAAATGCAAATAAGGGCTCTATAGATTCCTCTATGTGAGAGAAATTTATTGAACTCAAAAACCAAATTATTTTTGGATAAATTTTTCTTCATTTAAGTTTAATTAGAAAATTATACCCTAATTAAGCTTAACATATTAATCAACTAATTTGATATTTTTCACATAAATAAATTAAGGTTGAAACACAACTAGCATAAAAATTTCAATGATTAATGCTATGTGGAGTAAAAGATAGAGAATTTCTAAATTAAAGCCTTCAATTTAATAAAGATAATTAATTTAAATTTGAGGAAATTAAAGAAAATCCTAAAATTTACTTAAAACATCACGAATAACATCAATGAACCTTGAAAAAAAATATAAAACACTTTGAATCTCTTTAAATCATAAAATCATCAATTTAGGGCTCAATTATCTTTAATTAATTAACTTAATCACACCAAACATCTAAAAAGTCATAATAAGTCAACCTTTAAGCCAAAAAATACAAATGATCCCTCTCTAGATACATATTTTAGAGAGGAATCTAGCAAAAATAGAAGTCACAATTTTTATTAGATGATTTTATTAATTTAAGATTTCCTAAGAAATAATCAAATTTTAACTACACCTAATTTAATGGTTTAATCAATTTGAAATTTTAGAGATTAAGATTGATGTTATGACACATCTAAAAAACAATTCTTAGGATTAACTAAAAGTGGATTATAAGTAAAATCATTAAACCAATTAAGATCAATACTTAAATCACCTTAAATACACTAAATTAAATCTTGATTTGCTTAATTAAGATCAATACTTAAATCACCTTAAATACAACAAATCATTAAGTAAAATCTCGATTAATTTAGTTAAGATCAATCATAATTAATTTATAATTAAACCTTGACTAAACTAATCATATTTGATCAATGATTGACCACTAATTAAATGAACCACTTAATATTCAAAGAAGTGTAATAATCAATTAGAATGAATATGATGAGTTCAATTAATCCTCAACTATTTGATTAAGATAAACATTGCATTGCAATTAAACTTCATTAACTATATGAAAAATCTTATCAAATTAATAGATCAACAATTAACCCTTGATTTATTTTATTATTTAGTTAAGGTAATCACTTGATTAAATCAATAATAAAGAAACTAAATAATCACTCTATTAGGCTTGAACTAGTTAATTACTAAGTAAATTAAATCCTTTAATTAAACTCTTAATAAAACAAATTACTTAGTAAAATAAAGGTAAGGAATAATTAATCACTAATTTGATATTAATCAATTAAATTAAACATAATTAATTAATCATCTTATTACTAAGATTAACCTTTACTCATACTAATGAAATTAAGTTAATTCATTATTTAATTAAACTAAATTAAATTAAATAAGTCATATCAAAAGTGATTCTCAAGTTAAACATAACTTAAATATAATGCTGAATTATGTTAATTATAAATAATAACCAAATTTTAATCAAATTAATCATGATTAATCAAATAATTAATTTCTACTTAAAATAATTAAACCAATTAAAACATTTTAACTTGAATAAGATAAATTAAAATAATCATTAATCACACCTCAATTAAATAAATCAGTTAATCAAGTTAATTATTAATATTCAATTAATCAAATTAAACATGGACCTTTAATTTTTTTAATCAACCTTTAATTAACATTATCATTTAATTTAAATAATAGATAATTGAACATTGCTTAAGATGGTCAATTAGATTAATCAACAATCAACATTTAATCTTTCAATCAACTACCAATTAAATTGAAATCATTAAACTTAAAATTTAATTGAATCAAATTATCTAATTAGAGTTTAACCATTTAAACCCTTAATTGAATTTTAAGTAAATTCGATTATTTAAAAAATGACATGCTAAATTAATTTTAACCAAATCAACCCCTTCAATTAAATATTTAATTAAGATAATCATCAAATTAAATTAATCAAGTGAAATTTGAATAATCTTCAATCAAGCTAAAATAATTAAACATAATTTAATCAACCACTTATCTATGATAAATTAAATAAACTTTAACTATACCAATCAAACAAATTAAACATAAATATTAAATCATTCAAATTAAATTAACCTAATCAAACTAAACCATAGCTAATTCAATTATATAATCGAATTAAACATTACTCAATCAATGCAATAAGAAAACTATAAACCTAGACTAAATAAAATTCAACTATCATAAGAAAAAGCTTAGTTATGTAATAAATTTCAAAATTACTAAGTGCCATCAAATATTTTTATATATATATAAAACATTAAATCATTCTAATCTTGTTAAAACAAAAAACTCTAAATTCAAATAACAATAGAATTAATTTAATCAACATAAACTATGTGAAACAAAGCTTAATGAACTTAACAAATGTTTACATGGAAACTAAATGAAAGATTGAAGCATTAATTGAATTCCAAATTGAAGTAAATTTAATCAAATTGAAACTTATTACTTAACTTAAAGAAAATACTAAAATTCAAAACACATAAAAATTTGAACAATTATTAAACAAAATTAGTCAACACACATCATTGAAACCAATGAAACATAAGTATAAAATGAATGAAATTTTAATTTAATTTAATTAAAATTTAATTTGATTGAAATAGAACTAATAGCCAAAATTAAATTAAAATATTAATACCACCTTAATAAAATACAAAGATTATTAAATTCAAATAAAAAAGTGGAACTCATCCAATCAACTAAAACCTATTATTAGTAAATAAATATTAATATACACTTAAGCGAATTATAAATAAATAAAAAAATACAGTTAAACCTAAAAAATGTTAAATATTTTGTTAAGCTTTTAAAACTAAATAAATTAATTTAAATTTTATAAGTTAAATCAAATTTTAATTGAAACCAAAACTAAATCAAAGCTCTTCATAATAAGTGATCACATGGTATATAGTTTAGAAAATCAAGATTATATGGCTATTGGTTGAAGGAGTCCTCATTCCTTGAACCACTAGTTTAACACATACACTTGTGAAAGCTAAATAATAGAAAATTTTAAAAAGAAAATAACAATTTTGATAAATTTGAAATATAAATATTTAAGTTCAAGTCTTAAGATAACCTTTTCAAGTTATCTCCCTTTGGAGAAAATCTTATTAGGAATAAGGTGTTAAGTAAATTAAAGCTTTTCCATAAGTAGGGCATAGTCTCTTTCTCACTTTAAAACTTAAAATCAATCTTGACATAAAATTAAAAATATAACTCTAAACCATTTAAATCGTTTAAAGTGAAACCACCTAATGGTAAATTAAATAAATATTAAACTTAAATCAAAACTTAAACTTAAAATAAGCCTAGTACAGACTTGCAATAGTAACTCTTTTTCAATATGCTAGAATTAGGTTAGATCGATGAATTTATTTGTGATATGATGATTTTTATTATTTTGTGGTGTACTATTTTTAGTCTTGATGGCTAGAATTATTTATTCTCTAGTCTGGATATTAGGTCATCTTTTTAGACTAATAATACTTTTATGGGGGATTATGCTTAATTAAAAGTGTTGCTATAATAATATAAAAATTATGTAAATGTTCTTGATTGCAGGTGTTGCTTTCCCCTTTAAGTGTAGCTTAATAGGATGGGTGGGCTTGGAACTCATGGTTGCTAAATCAATTATGTGATATATAATTATTTGGTGTGTATGTACATTATAGCTAACCACTTTTTGCAAGTTTAGTTAAGATTTCTTTTGGAAATTTGAATGTAATTTTTGTAATAGAGTAAGGTTAAAGTCATGGAGTTTAGGATAAATAGATGCTAAAAAGCATGGACTTGAGAGGCCCTATAATGCCTAAAAGATCCAAGATTTAGAAGATCAAGTGAAAATAAAGACCCTTATGGCTTTTAATTTTATCCATATAATTATAAACTGAGCTGTATAAGGGTTCAACTCAGCAACTTAACATTTTTTTTCTTTTTTTTGAGGTGTATAGTAGAACTTGACATCACTAACCTTTATTATTCCTTAAAGTTGATTAATTGATTGGTGTGTTTACCTTTATTTGCATAATAGATCTGCATGTTTTTTCTAAGTTTCTAAAGTGTGATGATTATTATATGGACAGGATTTTGCTAGGATCTTTAAGTCTTTAAATTTTCATCCAATTAAAATCAATAACTTTAACTTAAAACTAATAAAACTCATAATCAAATGATAATTCTATAAGAATTAATTAATAAAATTGATTTAGATGTTATAGTTTTATGATGAATGTAGATAATATCATTCATGCATATTATTTTTTTCATCATTGAATAGAAGGGATCTTCACTCATTGCTTGATAAAGGTAGTGCAAGATTATGGACAACAATCCCATGAGTGAAGAAGACCCTTCTCACAGATT
This sequence comes from Cymbidium sinense, assembly GCA_021442155.1. NCBI lineage: Eukaryota > Viridiplantae > Streptophyta > Magnoliopsida > Asparagales > Orchidaceae > Cymbidium > Cymbidium sinense. The sequence continues at coordinate 52,594,801 of CM038214.1, read as the reverse complement.
GTCCCATAATATTTTTTATCATCACCTACTTGAGCCAAATTGATAAGTTAAAAATGAGTAAAATACTTTAATTTTTATTGCATTAGTCTAGGATATGCTTTCATATCCAACATGATCTAAGCTTTTAGGAGTGATTTTAGGATCTTAGACTCATTTTTTAATAAGTAACAAACTAACTATTTTATATTCATGAGACTTGGTCATATGGTTTTAAGTTATAGGAGTTGTTAGCTAGTGGCCACTCCTAGCAATTGTATGTTTAGAAAGCTCGGATAGATTCACTCTCTTAGTAGAAGTGAACCAATATATCCCATTTTCTCTAAGTAAAATTAAATTGAGCTCTTAGCTTGTGCTATAACACTTTATATATAGGTTCAGTGCTAGCCTTTTTCTCTTTTTCTATGGGTGTAAATCTTTACCTCTTAGGTCTTTTAGCAGTCTTATTTTATTTGAATGCATGTTCTAGCTTTCTAATAACATGTCAACTTAAATGACACAAGTCTTTACTTAAAAAGTATAAATCCTCATAATAGGGTAGATTGAAGTGCTCACAAGACTTCCTAGTATCATGAGCACTTCTTACTTACTATCCTTTGGATTTTGTTAAGAACTCTTCTTGTTTAAGCTCACCAACTTAAATTCCAACAGTCACCTTTTCTCTAATATCAAACTTTGAAATCCATGGAGATGTTATCCGATCACTTTAATTAAGATTTTGTTAGAAACTTTATTTTCTAAGATGTAATTAAATATAAGGGCTTGCTCTTATAGGAAACTTAAGAACCCAGCTTAAAATAAACTCTACTTTACTTCATCCTTGTAAAGTAAAGGAAAAATTATTGGCACACATATACTCATCGGCCTTAGGTGTCCTTATTAGATGATTAAGTCCATTATAGGATGATACTTTTACCTTTCAAGGTAGTACAACATTCATTGATAATGTACTTGATCATTTCAATAAGTATCCTCTAAGATCTATGTGTGGTGTCCCTAATCACATATTTTAAACACCATAACTTTTAATTTTATTGTTGATGATTAATGTTGTAATGATGATCACATCAGCGTAAGGGTTGCCTATGAAAGGTTTATCTCTTTGTGAGAAAGTCATAAGCATGATCAAGGCATGTGGTGTTTACAATATGGTTGTTGAGTTACTTTCCCAGACTGTTGTTGCTTGAGACTCTCTCTTTAAGAAGACTCTGCATTTTCCAAAAGGATGGCAGGTACTACTTCTATAATGTGAATGGCATGTTGAGGTGAGTTCATTACTTGTCTTAGTAGCTTTCTTGTCTTTCCTCCTAGTGAACTCTTTGAGCTTCTTAGCCTTTATGAGCTCCTCAACCAAGCTTCTTAAATAGCTAGAGTGATCGTGCACACCTTAGTGACAATGGCTTTTTGAACAAATACATCTTTGGAATGGCCTCCACTAACTCAGCCATTGATACCATCGGTGGAGTCACTGTAGCAAGCTATAGGTACTCATTCCCTTAGTAGAAAATACAAGATTTCTAAATCTCACCTATGTGCGAGTGTTTCTGGTCACCTTCTCTTATCTGGTCTTCATGAGCAAAATTTTCTCCAGAAGACTAGCCTAAATGCAAGCTCTTTGATGAATCATTGGCATGAGTCAATGGAGTCAACTGAACAACTTCATTATACACCTCAATAATTATATAATTATTCACCATCCCAACTAGTTTGGTGAGTGTTTTGGGCCATTGAAGCTTGAGGGAATACCTAAATGGCCCTTTCTTCAACCTTTGAGCAAGTGTTGTATAAGCCACTATGGGTTTTTGGTCTTTGACTTCTAATATCTCGCACTAGAAGCGAGTGATAAATCTCTTCATGGACTCATGTGGCTCTTGCCTTATTTGAAGGAGAGCTTGGGAGCTCTTTAATTACTTCTAGGTATTAGCAAATTGAATGGCAAACATCATTTTGAAATAAGAGAATGAGGTAATAACCAAAGGTGTGAGAAGCACCACAGAGTCAATTTTTTAAGGTAGTAAGGAAAAGATGACATTTCATCATAGCATCCAAGTCCAACAATGATGTTTTTGACTCCAAATAAGTAATTTGGCATATAATGTATGTTTGAACTCAATTGAACTTCAAATGCAAAATTTTGAACCTATGCGAGAGATAAGCTTGAGCATTCTTTATGGAGGATGCATTGGTAAGAGTCGCCAACTCTCTAGTGTGCCTTATTCTTCCTCACTCGAATAATAAAACTTGACATCCAAGTTGGGAGTTTTAGATAATTCCCTTTTTTCTTACAAAGTTTGGCATGTCATCAATCATGATGATCATTTTTGCTCCAACATTCTTGGTTTGTGGTTATCTCTCTCTAGGACTTCTTGCACCAGGAGAGCGATTCTATCCACATCCCAATGGGTGAGAAATTATTAAGCATTTGGCTCCACTTTGGCTGAGTGATTCTAAATTGAATGTCTTGCTTTACTTTATATTTGATTTTTAGTTCTTGGTTTTATCCATATTTATGTGACAAAAAAGAATGTTAGATCTAATTCTATCTGTGGTTAAAGAAAAAATTTAGAAGACACTTCAGAAGCAAGGTTATTGAAGTGAGAAATAGCATGTAATGGAGAGAATAAGGTAAAGATCTAGTTTTGTTGTCTTTTGAGTTAGTTTTAATAAGATGGGAGAATTCCATTATTATAAATATAAGAATAGAAATAAAGTTTAGGAGGAGAGAGTGAGTGTCTTTCAAAAATGAGCTACCGAACCCATGAAAAGGAACCCATCCGCCTTTTATAAACTTTGGGGGATGAGGTGATACAAGAGGCAAGTATAAAGTGTAGTAGCCAAGTGAAAAAAAGCTTTCCTTGAACTGAGGCAAACTATTCATTACCAAGTGATGAGACTCACAGTAAGTCTCTTATGGTTTGATTTCTTATACGGTCATTCTTTGGGTGAGTTTGTGTCCATGCGATTGATGCCCATGTTCTTTCTTATTGTACTTGCCATGCATGTAGTGATTCCTTAACATTTGGACATCTTACTTATTTTGGGTATACAACTGAGATGTCATTTAGAGTGACTTTAACATGAAGAAATTATGAGTGATAAAAAATTATGTCAGCATGGTATGTCTCCTTCCAAAAAAACTAGATTTTATTTATGTAGTTTGAGTAAACTTTATGTATTTTATAAATTCTATAGATTCTATCACTTTTATTATTATTGGCTAAGGGTTTTAGGATGCTAAAAATACCATGTTTATCTTTTTTGACATGTTGTTTAATTCTAGTCCTAGATTGGGGTTTAATGAAACCACTAACAATCCAAATCAATATATTCCTCAATCCCTTCCTCCTAACTTGCTCTAAAACTTGTAGTTGTGCTTTATCCTCAACATCATGTGGCTCATCCAATTACTATTGAACATTTGGTGCATTATAATTAAAATTTCTAATAATTTGTTTACCTTTACTCTAGGCATAAGATTTATTATTCCTAAGGAAGGTGACCATGTCATCATGGACATCTACTTACTGGTGATTTTATGAATTTCATTCAAAAATGTACCACAAATGGAATTATCATTCTTGGAGTTAGAATTATCCAATTAGTGGTAGTAAGTGCTACACAACAAAAATACTTTTAGGCTAAAGAACCTGATTAGTTTCAACTGGTGTAGAAATGGCTTAAGGCTCTTGAATTAATGTATCAGGTGTTGTTTCTTTATGAGGGGGAGGATGTTGTAACATTTGGAATTCATCCATAATATGATTGAAGCATTTATAATGACAACAATACTTTGGTTTGCTTTTCATTATCATTTTTTGCCAACAACTAGATTTGTTAGTGTCAATCCAAACATTATCTTTGAAGGGGGCAATCATATCAATTTCTATAAGGACCTAAGTAATGGAGGATCTTAACAGGGTTGTAGTGGAGATATCAACTTTCAATGGTCGTCTATTAATAACAACCATAGAAAAAATAATATATGTTTTGGACTTAGAAAAATTTGGTTGTAGCATTGCTTATATTTATAGTGATTATGGTGGACAATTTGAAATTAATAAAGTGAAAGTTTTCTCAAATAAAATATGGATAGAACATAACTTTTAACCCCTAGGAAAGCTTAATAGAATGGAGTAACAAAATGGATGAATATGACATTTAAGATAACTATTAGATATATTCAAAGTGAGTACAAATTATATAAATTTTTTTGGGCAGTGGTAATTAACATGGCTTGTTATGTCCTAAATTGTGTAAACTTTAAATTAAGTTGAATAAAGCCCATTACAAATTCATCAAAGGTAATACTACAAATTTATCTTATTTGTATATTTTTTGAGTCTTAATGTATTGTGTTGAACAATAAAAAAATAACTTGGAGGAGTTTGATTCTAAATCTAATGAGGCAATCTTTTTAGGTAACCCTTTATCTATGAAAGGCTTATAGAAAAATTAATAAAAGGACAATATTGGTCAAGGAGTTTATGCACGTTATTTTTGATGAATCATTTGTTACTTCATATTTTATAGAACCTAAGATAAGGATGACTTAATGCCCAAAATTGAGAATTTTCACTAGAAGGAAAATGATGATGCCACAGTAGATTACATAGAAGTTGGCATTATACTTTTAGTCATCACCATGATTTAATTATATGAGACCCATCTACAAAGTTAGGACTAGAATGTCTTTGAAAAAAGTTATCCTTACAACCTTCATATCCATGATTGAACCCACTAATGCAGAAGAAGTAATATCTAATTAATTTTGGGTTAAGGAAAGCAACAAAAAATAATTAATTTACTAAAATTGATGCTTGTAAATTAGTGCCTAAACCCTTTTAAAGTGTAATTGAAATTATGTGGTATTTAAAAATAAATTAATTGACTTGGGAGTTGTTTAAAGAATAAAACAAGGCTCATGGATAAAATAATTGATAAAAAATAATGCATTGATTTTGAGAACATTTTTGCATCAGGTGCTTGTTTGGAAGCCATTTGATTGTTGCTTGTATTTGCTTATTTTAAAGGTTTTAAAAATTTTCAAATGGATGTTAAGAGTGCCTTCTTGAACTGGTGTAATAAAAGAACATGTGTTTGTAAATAGCAACCCAGATTTGAAAGCTCATTATACCATGATTATATATTTGTTTAAGAGGGATAGAGTTTAGTACTTAGGATATATTTGTTTTATTCTTTTAATTTTTCAAGCACCTTTATTACTTTTTACTTTATTCTTATTTTATTCATGCATTTTACATGCTTCCTTTTTTTAAGTCAAGTTTATTTGTTACGTTATTTAATTCATTCATGCTTATTTTTATTTTTTTATGTAACATCTTTCCATGTTAATCCCTTAATCTTATTATTATTTCATTTTAAGCTAAATCAAATGCTATAACCATACTGCATTATCCAAAATGTATTGCATAATATATCTATCTAAATTATCAAAACTTGTTGAGACAAATGGATAGATGATTTGTAATTATAAAGATTATTTGTAAGGACAAGCATGGTACTGTAGGATATGTTTGGAATTGTATGATTATTCAACTAGTTCTTTGAAATGAACATTGAGATGATCAATGTTAATTATATTATATGATTTTTTATTATACTGTGCAATTGAATCCATCAAAATATGACCATTGGGACAATCTAAATCATTATTTATGATCTCACAAACACAAAATTTATAAGAGGCCCTTTATTTCACCATTTTTTGGCATAACTTCTCTCATTTTCCTCTCATATTTTTTGTGTTTTTTCTTTGGTGTGCAAGATACTTTTCATGGCTAGTGAAGACCATGTGGCAAGTGTGGCAACTTTTTATGGTGGGATGATAAAAATGCTACCTACCTAAAGTACAACAAGTATGGGATCACTGATTTAAAGCTAGTCTTACAAGATAAGTTATCTTATCCCATACTTGATATTTTTTCTAGCACAACCCTTAAATTTTGGATTTCTTTCTGAGATTCTTTTCAAATTTTTTTAAATCATGTCATTAACTCTAATCATACTCTCCTCCAATCTAAGAGTTTATGGTAAGAAATTCTTATCTCTGACATTAATTTTCATGAATATCTTCAAGTGTCAAAGACTAGTTTATTTGTCTATAGTATTACTAGTTACCCCAATTATAATTGGTCATTTGTTAATATAGTGATTAGATAGTCTCTACTTCACCATCATCAACCCTTAGTCAATAGACTTGTGCTAAATGCTCATGTTATCCAACACATGCTTAGGCACAATGTTATTTCTAAAGTCAATGATCGAATAAAAATAATACCTCTTTCATCCATTATTACTTACAGATTACTAATACACAATTCAATATTGCAAACCTTTTAATTTGATACTTTGAAAATCTTACCATTATTAGAAATCTCAAATCTGAAAGAAAGTATAATTTAACATTAGGACACATGATTGCTTATTATTAGGTGTCAAATACAATGTCACTTTTCTTATGGCACCAGATCACACTATTTCTAAATTAATAGATCATTCCTTCCACATCATTTATAGAAAGAAGTGGAGGTTGGCTTGACTACAATAGGAGCTAAAGAAGTGGAGGCTATTAGGGAGGGGAGCCATCAACAAACCACCACTAACCCCATGATGCTTAGACTAAGCATTTCACACTACTTAAGCTCAAAGTTTATAAACACATTGAAGAACAAGAAGCTTGATGGGAGGCATAATAGTGGTAGTACATAAATGATAGACCTTGGTTTCAATATTAGTTTGATTCACTACATAGCATCTTCTGACCACCACCATCGGATAAAGGACAATCTTAGTTTTTGGTTTTTCTTTTCTATTTACATTTACTATATTTTTTTTCTTATGCATCCGATATAGACTAATTTTTTAGCTTCTTTGTAGTTATATCTTGTACCCAACATTATACTCATTATTATATTTTATACTAGTTGCATTTATGATTATTTGCTCAACATGTTATTTTTAGTTGGTGTCTTTCTATTTCTATTATTTGCAGTGAATTATTAATTGTTGTATTATTTTATTTAAACTTTTTATATTACATACTTATATTTGAGTATTATTTAGAGTACAAAAAGCTATGAACTAGATGACTCACTAACCCAATCAAACACTCTAAAATTTGTCTATAATGATGCTCATAAATGTTTATTATGAATTTTATTTTATACCACATCTTTTTCTTTTCTCAATCTCTAATTTTCTTTATAGTTTATAACTAATCAATTTGTTTATAAATGTTAATAAGGATGTATGTTATATTTCCAAATATATAATAAATTAAGTAACAACAACCATGACGAGAAGGTCATGCATTTATGGCATTCAAATTCACCAAAAAAATTTTAAATTTCATCAAAATTTACTATTTCCAATGATCTTTTGGCAAAAAAAATCAAGGGTAAATATGTGTTGGAAACAAATTCATATGAAAGAAAGGTGCTAAACATTATTTTGATAAGTGTCTGATGAAAAAAATTGACAATATATCATATCATTTTTACTTTCAATTTCAGCATAACAACCATCACATAAAATTCAAAAGGAATTTTTGCTGATATTTTCCAATAGAAAGACCACCAAAAACCTATTGCATTTAAAAAACAATAACCCTACCTAAGTTATCCTTTTACAATTCCTACGCATAATTGATACAATACATCCAAATTCACAAGATATTTGCAAATTAAAAAATAACCATAAATTATTACAATGAAGAACCACAAATAATTTTACACTTTGAAGAGGGAGTAGCATCCTTCTCTCCTTAACAGAGAATGACATTGATGTAAGGCTTCTCAATATTACTAATTAATGATAGACTCATCTCTAACATTTTATTGCTCTTTGTTATCTTTTTTGTTACTTTTTTAGTACTCTTTTAATATTTATTATTTTATTGGATATGATTTTAAGTTATCTCTCTCTAACTAGCCTTTAAAGATTTGATTTGATTTTTCTTTTTAAGAAATCTTTTAAAAGCACACTAATTTTCACCCACTCTTGGGTGTGCCATTTTTACAACTATGTTTCTTTAGTTTCTTCATTTTTAGTTCAACGTGAGAATATTCTCCATTTGGAGAGATATTTGATGGGTTAGAAAATTTAATTTTATTTTGCAAGCATTGGACTGCTTCAAAGTGTAGTGCCACGACATTGCTTGGTACAATTTTCAATCTTGACTTTTTTTTAGTTACTACACATTAAATAAATACATACACATGCCAAAGTAATAAAATTTAATAATAAAATGTTTTGTTTACCTCCTAAAATTGCTAATATAGTCTATAGTAGACTACACCTTATCTATTTTATTTCAATAAAATCAATCAATATTTTTGTCCATTCAATTCACCATTCCAATATTATTTTAATCTTCGATCATTCACCTCCAACATATTCACAATTTTCCTATTTTGAATGTCCATTGCTTCATAAGGGTAAACATTTAGAAATTGTCAAAGCAATCTTGACTTTAATTTTCCTAGAAACATTTATGTCTATAGTTAAATAAAATTACATCATGTTCAGATTCAAATCATCCTTTTTAACTTGTTCTTTATAAATTTTTGAAATTCATATGCTTGAAAATTTATTTTATCTAATTCATTCAACTATAAAAGACATTTCTTTCTTGCTTCATTTAAATTTGAGGTTTAATTCTTTGTTTTCTAAATAAATTATATATTTTAGTTCTGAAGGTAATTGGTAAACATTTCATGAAAATTAGCCTATATAATGACATTCCAATTAGAGTTTTATGTGTTGTTATAAAGGCCCATAAAAATCATCTAATCTCAAAGACCAATCTTTACTAAATGGATTAATTATTTTTTCTAAAATTCTCTTAGTTTCTTTATTTGAAATTCATATTTGTTCAGTTATCGAGGGGTTATATGTAGTAGCAATTTTATGTTTCACATCATACTTTAATAATACAGCTTGAAAAACTAGCTACCCTCATCATAAGTGATTGCTCTATGTGTTCCAAGTCTAGTAAAAATATTCTTCTCTAAAAATTTAATTACCACCTCAAAGTCAGTAGGTGTAAAACTACGCTTTCATCCACTTTGATACAAAATTCACTACAACTAAGATATACAAATTTTCATAAAAAGGGTAAAAGGTCCTATAAAACCTATCCCCTAAATGTAAAATATTTCTAGTTCTAGAATATAATTTAAGGGCATTGCATGATGTTTAAGCATATTTCCCACTTGGTGACATCTATCATATTTTAACATAATCATAATCATCTTTGTATATTGATGGATAATAAAATCTACACTACAAAACCATTGTAGCTATTTTCTTTCCTCCAAAATGTCCACCAATTATGAATCATGATAATATTTAAGTATGCTTTCTATTTCCTCCATTAAGATCATTACATTTTTTATATAAGAAGGGTTCATCATATAAATATTGTTGAACAACATGCATAAACTTTATCTTTCATTGATATGTCAATCAAGAAACAAAATACCACTTATAATATACTTAACAAAATCATCATACCATAGAACACTTTGATAATTCAATGCAAATATATGTTCATGAAGAAATGATTAATTAATATCTTTTTCTTCTTTATTGTTAATTCATTCTATAACCTAGATAAATGATTTGGTACTTGATGTTCAATTTCTTTTTTATGATAGATTTTTAAAGTAAGTTCTAGCAAAACTAAAATTCATCTTATTAACTTTGGCTATTCTTTAATATTAAATACTTAATAGTGGAATGATTAGTATAAGTAATGTATGTTATCTCTATCAAATATGATTTAAACTTGTAAAATGTAATGACCACTATTAATAAATTTTTTTTAGTTATGGCATAATTTATTTGAGATTCATCTAAAGCTTACTATCATAATATATGACCATGCATGCCTTATTCTTCCTTCACTCCAAAAGTGTATTTACTACAAAATTAGTTACATCACGTATAAGCTCAAATAGTAATTTCATGCAAGAGCTATAATTATTGGATGAGGTTAGCATCATCCTTAATTTTAATAATAAGGATCCTTTATTTTAGATTAAGAGCTTCCTAACTAAAATCATAGGGCACTACTCTTAATGCACAGGTGTATAAACAAATTAAAACCTAATTCCGTAAGGTATAAGTTTAGGTAATCCTACTAAATCCTTCTAGGACTTGATTTGACCCAATTGTAGTAGGTGAGCCCAATCAAACCTTAAATTTTATTATGAATCTAAAACAAGTACATTTGAATTGAAATCTAAGTTTAATTGAGCTTAGACTAAGGAAATTGGGATGGTTGACCTAATTGACTCATTTAAGCTTAAAATCACCTAAGTCCACGAAAATTCAACTAAAATCAAAATAAATCTAAATCAAATCAAATAAAAAGCATAGAATCAATGTACAAACTTAAATGAACCAAAAAATAAATTTAGTGAGATTCAAAATAGTCAAAAGTCATTTGACCTAGAACCATCTATGTGGGTCCCACAGATTCAAAATAATCAAATGAACATGTTTGAACAACATAAATAAATTTAACTTCAAAAAATTTATTGGTTGATTTGGCCACTTAATCCAAATAAACCCAAATACACCTTATTGGGGCTAAATTCAAATTAAATTGAAAATAATTCAAGTCAAATATCTCAAATCATTTGGAAATCATTACTGAACATATTTCAACCAATTATTGTGATTAATTGACCAATTTGTTCATTTAACCCATTTTTTCATTTAACCAAATTAAATCAATGTGACTAGACTAAAAAATCCCTAATGGATAAATATCTTAACGAACATGAACACAAAAGATACAATTAATTATCTAAGTCAAACCAATTCACCAAACCCAAACTAAAGCTCTTAAACATAAATCAAACAATACTATTTTGGACTCATCTTAGCATGAATCTAAGAAGCTGCCAAACCAATTTTAAGAGTCCAATAAGCTACCAATAAGTTCAAAAGGAGAGTTCAAGGTGTCATAGAGGAGGTGAATCCATGGGAAGCCCAAAATCAAGCCACCTCACTTTATCTCTATACCTCTTTCATCATCCAAAAATTCCAAACATGTACTTTGACCTTCTCACTACATTTAGCATTATCAGGAGACCAAAATTCCAATGGTTGACCACCTCTTATCATCTCCATAGCAACAAAACTTAGGACCAACTATTAAAGGACTAAGGAAGGTTGAATTCAAGACTTTTTCTCATTCTAACACCTCCCCCAAAGTTTTATCATGCTTGAATGAATCTCCCCCTCCTCTCTAACCTGTCTGATCACTCCCCATACCAAACTCTAGTGAGTGATAGTGTGTGTTGGTCTCCACACCTATGCAGAGGGAGGGAAGCTATAGATATTTCCCTAAAGCTTCATGTAAGGTCCTTGAAATATTTTGAAATGAGAAATAGCACCATGGATTAATGTCAGTGGGGTATCTTCAAACTAAACCTCCCCTTTAAATTTGTTTGGTCATTTTTGACATGTCAGTGGGGTATGATCAAGCAATGTAGATTCCTTTATGATCACTCCTTGATCATTTTGCAATTGAAAACACATGCTATCATCACGTAGATCATTGATGATTAGCCTAAAAAATCAATGGTTATTGATTCTCCAAAGGGAGTTCAGAGATGAAATCAATGTTGTATATTCCTTTTATTTAGAACGGATGGCAATGATTTAGCTAGATGATTTGATTTAAATTTCTTAAAAAACCACAAATCAATTCTAGTACTTTTGATATTTGATAATCGGTGCTAATTCAAAGCATTGTAACATTACATAGGATCATGCATGGATTGTCATTTATAGAGAGTGGTGCCTAGTTAGTGAGTTAAGTGGAAGATTAAGATTTTTGAATTAAATAAATACAAAATACCGAAATTTTCAAAAAGTCATTGAAAATATGATATTAAACCAAGAAAATATAAAAAATAGCTACATGGATTAAGCTTATTGAGAAGAATTAATAAAGACCTAAGATCATGAAATTCAAATAATATAAACTATTTGAATAATAAAATAAAGATCTTTAAATAAAGTTTAAATTAAACTTATTCTTTGAACTTTGATTTAAAATTGAATAAACTAATCAATTTAAACACTTAATATTAACAAACATTATCATTAAGTAAATGTAAGTTAAATTTTAAATAAGTAAATGAGATTAGTCAAACTAAAAATTAAATGAACTAAATTAAAATATGTGAAATTAAATAATCATTTTATCTTAGTCAAATTAGATAAATATAAAGTTGAATATAAAATCCAAATAATATGATTATATTCAATAATTATCCATCTTAAATGTTAATAAAATAAAGCAACCATCATAAAATAAAAAAAGAAAATTAATTAAAAATAATTTTAAAAATATAATGAAATAAATTAATTAATCTAAGATAAAGGATTAATTTAATTAAATCAAACAATAATTGGGATAAAATAATCAACATAAACCATATAAAATTTAGTAAAATCTATAAAATAAAATTTAAAGAAAAGAATTAAACACTAAAACTTAATAAATCTAAATAAATAATCAAGATACATGAAACTAAATAAACTCGATGAACTTAATCTTTCAAATCTTTACTAAATCAAATAAAAATGAATCAAATTAAACCCAATTCAACAAATTCATTCAAATGAATTTTAAAAAATGGATTAATTAAGATACTTAGGTTTTTAGTTTGACCCTCATAATGGATCATCATCTCAGGATGAAAATTGTACCATACTAGGATTAGGATGTTGAATAGAATGGGTTATGCATAAAATAGAATCTATTTTATTTTTTATTTATCAAAACCTAAATTTAAGTTTAATATAAATATAAATTTTAAAATGAAATGAATTATAAAATTAATGAAATTACTTAAATTGAAAACATCCAATGGTAAATTAATTAAATTTGAAATCAAAAAAATCTAAAAGGCCTATTAGTCATGCCACACAAGCTCTAGCTTTCATACACTAGGTTGTTAGGTCACTAACTCTAGACTTAGATTAGACTGGTTATTTGTGATGATATGATGTGAAATAGTGTTTTCTTATTTTATGCAATAATTTTTAGACTGGATGGTTCGAAATTATTTTCTCGTTAGTTTGGACATTAGGGCATTCTTTTTAGTTTAATATTATTTTCTATGGAGAAAAGAGACTATTATAATAAATATAAAATAAATACTATTTACTTGTAGGTACTACTTAAGTCTCTAAGCATAGTTGAATAAGATAGGTGGGCTTGGTAATCATTGGTGCTATGCTCGTATGTTTGAAAACATAAATTGTAGCATGCTGAATGTCTTTACTAACATCTATTTTGTTAGGTTTAGAAACTTTTTTTTAGAATTTTTAAATCTAATTTAAATCTTGAACTACATTAGGATCTATGAGTTCTAAGAATAACAAGAGGCTGACTTAACCTATTTGTGGTCCCTTATAATGCCTAAGGAGGTCCCTGAAGAATGTGACGATCTTGGATGAAGATCACCATCGATCATGACTATAGTTATAGGCCAAGTTGTATAAGTACAAAGCTTAGTAACCCATTTCTATTTCCTTCTAAGGGATACAGTGGTACCTGGCCACATTGGCCTATTTTATTAATTTATTTTTTGGTGCACAATAGAACTTCATACTTTTTATAGATTTCTTTTTATGATTGCTATCTTTTGTCATGAAAATCCAAGAAATGTTAGGCTATGAAAAATTATATTTTCTATCCTATTAAAATAAATAACTCAATCACAAAATAAATATTTATAACTTCACCATAATTAAAGCCATATAAATAAACAACTAAAGAAAATAGAAATAATTAGACTTTGTGAACCATGTGAGCATATTGTTAGTAATTCTTAAATTGGGCACTTTACTCAATCTAACTAGTAAGGATGACCACCCTTCCTACAGAAGTGTGCCTTCTCATATTGATTTGGCCCTTGACATTTTCTAATTGCATCTCATCATAGGCATGAAATTTCATAAACAAAGCCTTAAATAAAATTGTGAGTTAAAAACATAAATTTTAATCCTATCATGAAAGCACCATAGATGTTGGTTCAGAGGCTACTTTTTCTCATTTTCTATGAGTTTAAGTCTTCACCACTTAAGCATTTTTGCAATATTATGTAAATGAAATTTAAGTCCTAGACTTTAATAAAATATTAAATCAAATAAATATAATTCTCTCCTTCAAAAATATAAAGCCTCATTATTGGACAGACTGAAGTGCCCACTAGGCTTCGTGGTATCATGAGTGCTTCCTACTTATCCTTCTTTAGAATCTATTAATAACTCTCCCAATTTAAACTTTCTTATTTAATTTTTGAATAACCATCAATCTTTTGATATCAAAACTTTGAAATCTTTTGAGACATTATTTGACTATTTTAATCGATAGTATTCTTAAGAAATCTCCATTTCCTAAGATGTAATTAATTATGAGGGCTTGCCTCTATAGAAAACTTAAGAACTTGATTTAAAATAAACCTTTCTTTAACTTCATCATTGTAAACTAGGGGAAAGATCTCTGGTATACGTAGACCTATCTACTTTAGAAGTCCTTATCAGATGATTGAGTCCATTATAGGGTAATGATTTTACCTTTCAAAGTAATACATTATTCCTTGATGTCATACTTGATCATTTTAATTTTGCTAAGATCTACGGTGTCCCTTATGACTCCAAATATAAACACCACACACATCAACTCAAAAGGAAGGTTCCAATTTGGTGTTATAATAATCCTTGATGAACTTGATTTAAATTTTAATAGTTCAAATGCTTCTTAACTTTCTTCTATAAAAATGAAGGGAATATCTTTCTCTAATAAGTTGCACATTGGTTTTAAAATTTTGAAAAGTATTTGATAAATCTCATATAAAATCTAGCATGTCCTACAAAATTACTAACTCTTTAAACATTAGTTGGTGGTGAAAGTTTTTCTATTATTTGTAATTTTCCTATCTACTTTTATTCCTTTTTTTGAAATTTTATGACCTAGTACTATTTCTTCTCTAATCATAACATGACATTTTTCTAAATTAAGTACTTTTGTTTTCTTCACCTCTTCTAAGAATGATTTATAATTTTTCTAAGAAATGTTTAAATGTTAAATAAAATGGAAAAATCATCCATAAATACTTCAATGCAATTTTCAATTAAATCATAAAATATAGACATCATACAACATTAAAAAGTAGCAGGTGCATTATATAAATCAAAGGGCATTCTTCAAAAAGCAAAGGTACCATGAGGACAAGTGAATATTGTTTTGTCTTGATTCTCAAGTGATATGACAATTTGGTTATATCCAAAATACTCATCTAAAAAGAAATAATACAAATGACTTACTAACTTATCTAAAATTTAATAAATGAAAGGTAAAGAAAAATGATCTTCACTAGTGGCTTTGTTTAACTTCCTATAATCAATATAAATCATCCATCCTTTAATTGTTCTAGTAAGAATGATTTCATCAGTTGCAACAGTAATAATAGTCATTCTCTTTTCTTAGGCACACAATAGATTGGACTTACCCATGTACTATAAGACATAGGATATATAATTCTTGCATCCAACTACTTTAAGATTTCCTTTCTTTACTACTTATTTTATGATAGAATTCAGTCTCATTTGGCTTTCTATGAATGGTTTACTATTTTCTTCCATTAAATTTATATGCATACATATTGAAGGACTAATTCTTTTAATATCTACTATTATCCATCAAAATA
Organism: Cymbidium sinense; assembly: GCA_021442155.1. Classification (NCBI taxonomy): domain Eukaryota; kingdom Viridiplantae; phylum Streptophyta; class Magnoliopsida; order Asparagales; family Orchidaceae; genus Cymbidium; species Cymbidium sinense. Next base: position 52,579,046 of record CM038214.1, on the reverse strand, counting down.
ATTTTACATGTCCTTTTAAAATTTCAATTAATTTATCTTCTTGATTTCTTCTAAATCTATTGAGATGATTATTGATATTATTGATTTTTTTTCTCTTGGTAAGCATATTTAAAATGACTTTATAATGGATTTAACTTTAGTTGTCAAGCTTCTATTCTAGATAGTTTAATATTTTTTAATCTATATATATTTTTATTGGTTTAATTTTTTTTTCAAAATTGATTGGGTGTAACTATAAGGAATTGAATATCTTTATACTCTTCCATCATCATTATTCTTATAGGTTCTATTAAATTATTTATTATATAAAAATCTAATTTTGTTTCCATTTTATTTTCACTTGCCCAAATCCTATAACATTTTTTATTTCTATCATTAGAAAAATTTAATAGAGTTGAACACATTAGATTAAATTTATTGATCTTGGATTTGATGAGAAATGAAAATTTTACCTCCGTTGATCATAGATTCGGAGTAAGGGATAAAAATTCAATTTTGTTAAAAAGCATTTTAGGTGCAAGAATCTCAAGAATTTAAGGTTGGAAGACTTCCACTTTTAAACATGGTTCCAGTGAGAAATGAAAATCCTCCCTTCATCGATCTTGAATCCCTAACAAGAGAGAAGAGTGCATCTTGCACTAAGACATTATAAAATCTAGCATTGCTAAAGTGTTATGCCACCAAAGTTTTATAAAATATTTTAAATTGTCTTAGAATTTGGTTCAAAAATAGAGTTCACATTCTGGCATCGAGGCCCCAGATTCTAGCACCAAGTGCTAAGCTCTCAAGATTGAAGTCTTGATGTTCCTGCTTCATAGCGCTGATGTCAAAAATGTAATGTTACGATGCTAAGATCTTAAGTTAATTTAATACTTATAATGTTGCGTGCTCCCTCTTGTGTTGCACTCCTTTAGAATACCACCATAATGTTATTTTCTTATCAGAGGTGCTACATCTTGAAATACATTCCACTATAAAACATGATTCTGGTGTGAGGTAAAATCCTCTCTCCATTGATCTTGAGTTAGGGATATGGGAGAAGAGTGCTTTGCACTAAAAATTATTAAACCTACTATTGCTAAGGCATTATGCTGCCAAAATTTCAAATTTTCCTAAAACGTTACTTAATTTTATGCATAAATAAAATGGCTCCAACGCACTAAGGGTCTAATGCTAAGCCACTATGCTCTTAGGTATCCTGAACCTTAGGCATGCATCCAACAGTGCCAAGGCACTTATGTTCCAATATCAAGGCACTAAGTCCTTAGAAAATTGAACTTATGCACTCATCTGACAGCACCATGGCGCTTATATCTTAGTGTTGGGGCACTGCCAAATTGATAGCGTCGAGGTGCTCATATTATAGTGTTGAGGCACTGATCCCTTTAACATTAAGCTCGAGTAATATTTATACCACTACAACACTATCAACATAGTGTCGAGATGTAAAGTTCTTAGGTTTTGAACTTATATCTTTTAGCTTGACGATGCCAAGGCACTAATTTTGCAGCACCATGGCGATGTGCTCTCAAATAATTTATTTTCAACTAAAAATTTAATCATTTAGCTTTTAGATCCTAGGTCATTCCATAAAGACAAACACAAAATATATATATATATATATATATATATATATATATATATATATATATATATATATATATATATATATATATATTATATATATATATATTATAAAGAGTTTTTATACTAAATAAAAGAGAAGAAGAAAAATACAAATAATAAAAAAAATAGAAGGGAAAAACTAATAACCATATTCACTATCATCTTCCTCCTCTTCTTCTTCTTCTGACTCTAGCATGGTGCTCACATAAGGGTGATGATGAGGTGTTGTGGAAAAGAATCTTGAACTTGCCCCGCATGAAAGCCATAATTTTCAAATATCTAAACAAGTGATGAGTTAAACTCAGCTATGTGTGAAAACTACTACTGCTGTTAAGCCATATGGTGGCAAATTTTCTCCCCAATACTTGCTGTTGTCGATTGGTTTCACAAACACTTTTTTCTTAAATCTGAGACTTGTCCTCCAATTTCTCAGAGTTGCTCGTTTAAAGTATTGGGAGATTTGGGCCTAAACTAAAAAGCACGTGCGCTTTCTCCCACCTCAGGCCTAGAGTAAAATCCTTCAATTGTTCTTTTAATCAAGGGAGCCCTTTGTATTAAGACTTCTTCATCAAACTCCTCTTGCACACTTGCACAATACACAAAGAATAAATAAAATAAGATTGACCATACCCTACAATAGTACTATCTCTAACCATATTACTAATAGAATTATAAATGATCCTCCCTACATTAATAGTAAAGCCCTTATGAATTAAGAAATTCAATATTGCTAGTGGGCATCAACTTGGAAGAAAAGAAATAGTGCCAAGCTTTGGCATCAACAGTTTGGCCGATGGTAGAAAATAGTAATCTTATCCTCCTTCCTTTTTTCATTGAACATTAAAATTTCTAATGGTGAGGAAATTAAAGATTCATCATAATTATGATGATTATTATAATAGTAGAGATACTAATCATACACTACATCTTGTAAATTATAATATGCATTTATAGTACTATTATCAAAACTTATAAGTTCTCCCCAGATGAAAACTCTTTTATTCTGGTGCTCCTTTGCATTGGCAAGGAATTCTCACACCACAGGAATGACGCAAGAGTTGTTATTATAAGCCAATTTCTCCCAACCTAGTTCATTGATAATCCTCTTCAAGCTCCCACATAGATTATAGAAGCTCCTCTCTGAGGATGAGATATTTTTGTAGGAGAGTGTGGTGGTATTGTTCCTCCACCTATGCACTAACGAACCTATTAGTGTGATGTATTTCACCAGCATGTTGGCTTTCTTAAAGTGAAATAAAAGCTAAGAGATGAAAGGGTATGAAACTCTAGTATGAAACAAAGATTCAGAATGAAAATTGAGCAACCTACCATATTTATAGAATAGCCCTAGCACTGCGGTGCTACATATCAATGTTGTGGCACTTGCCACTCGATTTTGAAATAGGAACTAGCTCTATGACGCTAAGCATATAGCACCAATGTGCTGGTCAAAGTACCAAAATAGCCACCATGCTAGTCAAAAAGACATATTTATGACATTTATGATAATTTATTTCAAAACTAGCATTGTGTAGAAAGCAAGGTCAGACATTGATGTAGCACCATGGTGCTCTAACCCAGTGTTGTAGCACTGGTAAAAAGGTTTATCCTTTCTATTTAAAAGTGCTTGTCTATCAGTCAGCTTGTATGAATGACCTTTGAATTGCATCGCAATGCCAAATCATAAGTGCCTAAGCGTCAGCCAACTAGTCAACCTGATCAAATTATTCCAATCTCATGCCATCTTAAGTGTTGCAATGCTATACTTATAGCGTCAAGGCCCTGAACCCTTGGTTTTTTGAGACATGAATTTTTTTTCCTTATAATGCTATAGTGCTTATTACTCAAGGCCAAGGTGCTAACATGATGGAGCCTAGGACCTATGTTCCCATTGTTGAAGCACTACTACTTAGAACTTTGAATTAATATTAGCCATGCAAATATCTAATAAATAATGGCATTCCAAATGAACATAAGTCTAATCTATACGTTCAGCATGAAAATAATCTATATTCATATGGCATTCTAAAAGGATGTAAGCCTAATGTTTATGTTCACCATGAAACCTCTATACTATAATTCTGGCTTTCCAATAGATGTAAACCCAGTCAGATGTTCACCATGTGAACTACCCTATAAATAATGGCATTCCAAAAAGATGTAAATCCAACCCATATGTTCGCCATGCAAACAATCAATAAATCTGGTATTCTAAAGGGATATAAGCCCAATTTACTTGTTCACCATGTGAGCAACCTATATCCATTTGGCATTCCAAAGGGATGTAAGTCCAACCCATATGTTCACCTTGTGAACACTCTATATATCTTCCAAAGGGATGTAAACCCAATCTACAGGCTCATCATGCAAATAGTCTATATCCATATGGCATTATAAAAAAATGTTAGTCCAATTTATATGTTCACCATGTGAACAATATATATCCATATGTTATTCTTAAGGGATGTAAGTCCAATCTATATAGTTTGTCATGCAAACTTCTAAAAGATACTCGCATTCCGAGGGGATGTAAGTTTAATTTTTATGTTCACCATGCAAATCTCTATACTATACTAGCCTTCTAAGGGATGTAAAAATAATTTATATGCTCACCATGTGAATCTTTATACTATACTGGCCTTTTAAATGATGTAAGCCAATCTATACATTCATCATGTGAAAAATCTATATCCATATTGGAATTCCAAAGGAATGTATGTCAAATCTATATGTTCACCATGCGAATAATCTATATCCATATGGCATTCCAAAGTCTATTAACTTGCTCACCATGCAAATATCCCAACACCACAACCCCTATACTAAAACTCTAGTCTACTTGAGATATTTGAAATGAGGCAACCCATGGCTGCTAATCAAACTCTCTAGACATGATGACTAATAGCCCTCTGATGTTGGTAGACTGGAGCAATATAATCCTATGATGATGAGACCATGGAATCTTGTTTGGGACTACCATCTTATTTCTCTTAGACAATCATTTATGCCGTGTTACACACCACTAGAAACTGATTCATATTAGAGATATGTTTACTTTCAACCTTAATTGAGAGTTCCCTCTTACTACGATAAGAGGGGTAATTAACTATGAATGCTTGCATTCATATGAAGTAGAACCTAGTTCTAAATAAACCTCAAGATAATGTTTTGGAAAATCTAGTTTAATATATATCAATCTACCTCATGAAAAATATACTCTTATCCATCTCAATAAAAATGAGGAAGAGTATTCAAAAAAGGTGATTTTCCTGAGCAATTAGATTTTTGTCAACTCCATGGGGATTGCTTCTCTCTCCATCCAAGTTGGTAAATTTAAATATATGGTGTCATCATATACTTAACTATTAAATTATATTATTTTAAAAGTTTAGATTTACAAATAGGTTTAAAACCTTTCATGGAAAATTTGATGTTAGATTCCATGAGGTTGTAATCAACATTTGTTCTGTTAAAGCTTCTCTTTAGTTCGGAACTATTTATGAGGTCATCTGGTTTCTACTTACTAGACCTATAATTGGGCCTATCAATGGGGCACTGGAATGCTAAAGGCATTCAATGAAGGAAGGAGGTTGAATGTGATCATTCTTAATGAGCCCAAGCCTAAATCTTTAATCTCAAAAAGGGGTTTTATTTTTGATAGGCTATCAAAGGCAATACCTACGATGCCTACTAAGGATTAGATGGTTGTTAAGCCCAAGTTGAAATATATTATCATCAATCAACTTAGCGATGCATTAGGGGAGCCTACTATCCCACAAAATATTACTTTAATTTCAAGCAAGCATGATCATGAAGCATCTTCCTCAAGCACCAAAATGTCTAGGAGAGCTCGAAGAAAGTATAATGTTGGTTGCATATCTGGTAGATTGCCCACTCATCTTGAATAGTAGTACAAACCACTAGTGGAAGCAAACATACCCACTAACAACAACTTTGAGCTACTCTGATGGGTCAAAAAGAATAGCTTTGAAGGAGCTATAAAGAAATCTTCTTGGGATGAACATACACATCCCATGTCATAAAACTAACCATGAAAAGAGGAGATCATCTCCTCCAAAATCTATAAAGTTTTGAAGGCTATAAAAATAGACACTTTTGAAGAATAATTAAAGAGTTGGTGAGCCATGTCACCAATTCAAAAAATTCTTACTCTAAGAGAGATAGGAATTTTGAAAAATATTATGCTTTCTTTGAGCATAACTCACGACCAAGGAGTTTAACATTTGGTGAACACCAACAATGAGCCTTTCAGTATGATAGTACTAAGTTGCAAGTTGTTGGAAGGTCCCCAAAACCACCATAAAATAAGTAATAGAATATATTTGAAGAACACTAAGATGTGGCATCTAAGTCGCATTCCAAGAGATCAACCACTTGAAGCTCCCAAATCAATTTGGGAACCTAAAGAGTCCCAAGTCATCAAAGATAAGATGACTCAATATAAGCAAACTCAACCAGATGATGAAAAAGTGAATCACTTATCATCAACTAGAAAGGTTAGTTTGAAAAAACTCAACCATTAGATGATGAAAAAAATAATCAACTCTTCTGAGAAGATGAGGATTTCCTAATTAATAAAGAATAATAAATCTTAAACTTCCAAAATAATGAAGATATTGATTGTATGGAAGTCAAAGTTATTCGCGTGGTTGATACACAATTACAAAATAGAAATGTGGCACTTGAGTAGCCAAATGAGAAATAACATCAAGAAAACCCAAATCATTAAGAACCCGGAGGTGAAGCTCAAGTAAAAGTTGAAGTAATTGAAGAGCTAATTGATATTGTAACAAGGTTACAATGATAAATGGGTTCTTAACTCCAAAGAAGAGACCAAAAAATCAGCCAACTCAACAACCATCTTGATGAAATGATTGGGCTTAAGAAAGAGCTATTTGTTCAACCTAATCTTATAATAACTACAATATAACAAATACCTCCATAGATTCCTCCAACGAAAAGCAACCAAACAACTAAAACCGGGGACATGTAAAATGTTACACCCAACTTGCCAATAGCTTGAACATAAAGGCAAGAAACCCAAGGAGAAGTTACATTAAATATTATCAAGAAGCTAATGTTATTACCAAGTCTCAAGTAAAAGATCTCATTAGTTAGAAAGTTAAAGTAGTCATTTCTTTAGAAACTGTTGAGCAGCTAGTTGGAAAAGGTCAACCTTACTCGACTGAATATGACCAAGTACAATATCCTAAAGAATACATTGCACCAAAATTTAACACATTTTTTAGCACAAAAAATCCACGCATTTGGCCTAATTTAAAACCACTTATGAAAATACTAGAGGGAATGACAACTATCTACTACGATAATTTGTTAGCAGTCTTATCAACACAGCCTTTGAGTGGTATGTTGAGTTAACCAATGATTCAGTAAAAACCTTTATCGAATTGGAAATATTATTTGTTAAGAGATTTGTAGGTGTAACCAAGAAGATAATAATAGCAAATCTCACCTTGGAAAAGAGAAGGAAAGATGAAAGTGTTAAAAACTACATTACAAGATGGAGAAATCTAAGCATGAAATGTGATTTGTAGCTCACAAAAAAGTAAGTAGTAGAACTCCACATGGGGAACATTGATGATCATATGACTCCATATCTAGCCATGGTTATGATTAATACATTCCAAGAATTATTGGATCATGTAGCTAAGTTTGAAAGGCTCCCCAAGCAGAAAGGCCTTAATACTAGCTATAATAATAATCCCTTTGGGAATATAAAGCAATCTAAGTAGAATGATTCAAAGAAGAATGATGTGAATATAACATTCACTTTCATAGTTGACAAAAAGGGAAATAGAGGAGTGGAAATCTCGCAACCAACAACAAAGCTAAAAGATGATAAGAAAAAAGAGCCAACCCTCCAAAAGAAGATGACCAAGTAGTACTCATTCAGAAGAGAATGTATTGCTACGATCTTTAAATATGCCTTAAAATTTGGATTATAATTGTGAGAGCCATGTCGGCCATACAGAGTAGACAAAGTTGATGATCCTAATTATTGTCCATTTCATAGGCTTATAAGTCACCCAATTGAAGATTATTTTATCTTCAAAGATTGGATAGAAAAGGATTATTAAAATGGAAAACTCACCTTATTAGTACATCCAAAAAAGGAAAAAGTGAATGTTGCTACATCATAGTCAATCCAGAATGCAAAAGATAAAGATACTGAGCTAACTGGGACTCAGAATATAAATAATGATAAGGGCAAAGCTCTATAAACATAGGAAGAAGAAGAAGATGGTTGGGTTAATTTCATCTAAAAAAAAGAATAAATAAATGATCAATAGCCTTCTAGCTTCAGAAGGCATCTCATGGAAGAATTTATTAGAACCTAAAATTGATCCAAGAAAGCTCTTCCACAATAGGGGAAATTTTTATATAATATAAAGAAGTAGATGAAAATCAATCATTCTTCTTCATCAAAGTTTTGCAAATCAAATAAAAAGAGAAAATCTAGAAAACCAAAGTCTCATACACAAAAAAATGATTGACTTTGTAGAGGAATATGAATAACCTCTTCGAAGGCCAATTAAACAAGAAGAATATATGCATCACTTATAGCTTGACACAAGAAATCCCAAAGATGAGGTTTTAAAACAAACATGTTGAGTCATAAACATTCTTGAAAATTCTAATCTTCAAACCCAAATAGAGGCATGTCATATGATTGCCACTTCTACTCTGAGGGAGAACTATGCTTTCTCAATCAAAAGCCTATCGAAAGGAAGTTTAATGGAGATCAAATAAGTTGTGTCCTAGTTAGGTAGTAGCTTTAATAATCCTGAAAAATATCAAAATTTTGAAGAAATAAAAAATTCATAGACTTCTTCTTATAAAAAATATCAGACAAAAGAAGTAATTCAATTCCAATTAAAGAGCAAAAAATGAAATTCTCTGCCTCCACAATGGAAAGCAATGATAATGGCTAAAAAATTCAAATTGATGAAAATGTCTTACCTCCACCGCCAACTAAACCTCAAATGTCTACTAAAATAAGAGTAGACTATAATGTTTTGGCACATTTACATAAGCTCTCAACCTTACTAATTATCTATGATTCTCTCATGTTATCCAAAGATATACATGAGACATTAATTAAAATCTTGTAAAATCTAGAATAATATGTAGCATTCTCTGCTGAAGAGAGAATGAAAAAAGACTTAACTTACAAAAAATTAGTAACCATCACATTCTATGATGATGACCTATTCTTAGAGATAAGCATAATCAACCCCTTTATGTCAAGCTAAAATAATTCAACTTACATAACAAAGATATTGATCGACCTAGGTGCTTTGATCAATCTTTTAATAGCCAAGATACTCTGAGCATTAGCTTTAGATGCTCACTATCTAGATAAAAGTATAGTATTCTTATAGGGATTCAATGAATAAGGACAATAAACCTTAGGATCCATTATCTTGCCTTTATGCTTCCGGGAACTGTATACAAAAGCTAAATTTCATATGGTCGAAGTGAAAGTTACATACAAAGAACTCTTCGATAGGCTGTGAATTCATGAATATGTCATAGAACCTTCAACTCTCCATCAATATATGAAGTATACTCAGAATGGTGAAGAGCATTGAATTGATGGTTACATGAATCCATTCTTGGTACATGAGATCAAAATCTATGATAATGCTAAGTACATCATGCCTAAGAAAGAAGGGGAAGTCAATTCCTAAAATCAAGTGGCTCCACTTATCAAACTAATGTTGAAAGGTGATAATTCAAAAAGTAAAAGTACCAATAAGTCAAAGCAACCCAAGGTAATTTCTCACCTTAGTCGCAATACTAAGAATGATGAAGTGGAGTTAGCACTTTATCAACCTAAGAAAGACTTAACTAGCTGAAAGAAAGAAGAAGTTGTAATAATAATGTGGTAAAATGATTAGAAAAAACTAATGTTTCCCTAATAAGGGTACCCGAGTCCCAAATTTCCATCAAGGCCATGAAAATAACTATAATACTAAGTGCACATATAAAAGCCTTAACAACTTCAAGGAAAGAAGAAATAAAATAGTTGAAAACTTTTTATGTCCCTCCTATAAAGGGTTACAAGCAACGCAAGATCCTTTCCTACAAACTGAAGAGTGAATCGCAAATCCCATGCAAGAACTATTTGAAGAAGATGATTTTGAGGAAGAAGACATTTCAATTATTATTCCTCAATAAATCTCATTGACCCTAAAGGAGTTGATTAAGAATAATGTTCAACCTACACAAATAAATATACAAATCTGATTGTTCAGAAGGCTTTAGTGAAGGGATGGTGTCCAAAATTTCATAAGATATGGAAAATTCATCACATGGGGATTGGAATATATTCCTTCAACATTTCTTACAATGAGCTCATGCTATGCCATATCCTATGAAGAAGAATTCTTTTTGGATAATATAGATAAATGAAGGGATGTTTTACATGAAAATGAGAACATATTCAAAGAGGAACTAATAATTGACCTCAAAAAAGCCCAAAAAGAATTTGAAGAATGCAATCAAACCACTATTAATGAACTTCAAGAAATCAACAATAGTACTAAAGAAGAACATAGGCCAACCTTTGATGACCTTATATCAAAAAAATAGAAGAGTTAAAGCACTACTCTGCTAACACAAAGACTATTTCACATGGAATTACACTGAAATGCGAGGCTTATCTCTAGATCTAGATGTATGGAAGCTTATCATTTAACTTGATGTAGAATCTATAAAGCAAGCATTAAGGTGAATGCAATTAAAAATTGAAGAATAAGTAATAACTGAAATCAAAAAAGCTCATTGAAGCAAGATTCATTGTCAAGGAAGAGAATTATGCTAACTAGATTCCCCAAATAGGAAAATCTATGCTTGCATTAACTTCAAAGACCTAAATAAAGCATGCCCAAAAGATGACTTTCCACTACCCAATGTATAACTAATTGTAGATAATATTGTTGACCTTATTTTAGATGAGGTTAACATCATTTATAAAATTGGTAAGTAAGATACCTAATCCTAGATTAGAAGCCTCTTGATTAGGCATTGAGGACACTATACTTGGTGACCTCATGAATCTTTTCAAGGTTTAATCTAACCTAATAGGATTAGGTGGACCTAAACCAAACTCAAATAGAAACAAATGACTGAATCAAACACATTATAATTGAAACTTAAATCCAACTAAACTTAGACTATGGTAATTAGGATGGTTAACCCAATTATCCTACTTATGCTTAAAATCACCATGAAAAATCAAACTCCATAAAGATGTCACGAACCAAAACAAAGAGAAAAGGAGAATCCTCTCAAGATTTGATCTATCCCAACAAATTGAGATGAAGATCAAATAGATCCCTTACCCAAAGCTCTCACTACCAGCGACTATATTCCAGAAATCCCAAATTTCTCTATGAGTCACTATAGCACCCAAGAGGGGGGGTAGGGAATTGGGCGATATTAAAAATTTTAAAACTTAAATCTTAATTTTTAAATAGAAAAATAATTTTTGATTTTATAATGATAAGATATAATTCTTGATGCCAAAAAAATAAAAATATAGTAAAGTAAAGAGAGACAATAGGCACACAATTTTTTCATGGTTGTATAATAAATTAATCACCCATTTGAATCCACTAAATGCAAAATAGCATACAAATAGTACTCTCAATAATGGGGTGAGTACAATTCAATAATATGTATCTTAATGAGTACAACTAATATAAAAAACAAAAAAAGAAAAATATAAAATAATAAATTTTGATAAATAAATCTCTCACAAATATACCAAGCTATCCAATTCAAAAATGATCTCACAACTTACAAATGATCACTTAAAAAAATTTTGGCAAGATAAAATGCTCACTTAATATTGATAAGAAATAATAACATAAATATCTTAAAGTGATTTTACTAAGATGTTTATGTTATTACAATTTGTAGACTAATATAAAAATTATTTCAAAATAAATTCACAATATTCTTTTGCACAATAAAATAAATTTTAGCAAGGAATAATTTGTTTTATTTTAACCAAAAAGATTATTTTAATTAAAGCTAATGATCACAAAATACTTAAATAAAATGAGTATATGATAGATCTAAGTAGGCTAGTAAGCTTTTAATTAAAAAGAGGGATCTAGCAAATATGAAAATAATTTCAGCATAATAATTTAATTTAAAATGCTTAAAATATACTTCTAAAATATATTTAAGAATAAATTATCTTTCAAAATGAGATTAATGGAGAAATATTTCAAGAAACCAAGAAAATTGTAGGAAGTTAAAATTTCAACAAGTTGAAATAGATCTACAAACTATCACAAGAGTTTTCATAAAAGATGATTAAGAAACTTTGATGTGAAAACAATGTCCAAAGACTAATCCACCAAAAATATAAGCTGGAAAGAATAAATAGATGGTGAAAATAGCATGAACAACTAAAAGGATTAAGATCAAGAAAACAAACTCAAGTAATTTGAGAAAGCTTGCTTTGTTGAAGATGTTGAAGCAAACCAAGGATTTGATCATGCAATATTTGGAGAACACTTGGAAGGAAAATTTAAGAAATTTTCTCTTAGATTTGATGGAGGGATTTTGCATTTCAAATGAGGAATGCTTTCATGAAGACAATGAGGGCTATTTATAGGCAAGAAGGTCAATTTAAATTATTTCAAAAAAATATATTATTTTAACCTCATGCTATCATCAAATAATACTTATTCAATAAAAATATAATTTATATTAAATAAATATTAAATTTGGCGGTCAAAATTCAGCTATTCACATGGGCAAGTCAAAATAATCAAATATGGCTCTTAATATATTCAAAGCATGTAGCATGCAGTTTCAAAAGTCATAATAAATTCAATTTTAATCAAACGTCATCATGTGACCTATCAAATTAAAGGAAAAAATCCAAGGAATCCATTGGAGATGAAATTAGATATAAATTCCTTGATTATAAAATGACTTTGGCTAAAATACAAAATTTCATATATTTTTGTTAATTTTGACATGTGACATTTAAATATTATGATATAATTTATATATAATCATACAAATGTTAGTTATCATATAACCATCAAACTAAATTAAAATATTTAATTATGTTGAGTAAGTAAAATAATTACACTTAATAGTCATTATCATTTATTATTTTGACAATTCAAATGCTATGTATGAAACATATAATTGAATGTTAATTTGATAGAGATTTATAATATGTTAAAGAAAATTAATTCATGCCAATGAATAAATGCATATAACCTAAAATATTATATTTTGAGCTTCATTTATCCAATTTGATCTATCTTTTATTCTTCTACTCTTGCAATTTCCTCAAACATATTATGAGATGTATTGGATATATAATTAGCAATTGATATATCTGAAATACATAAAAACATTCATTAGAACATCCAAGCATTAGTTTGTTATCATCAAAATTGATCGGATTGAGGCTCATTAAGACAACATCCTCCATAGAAGGCTTCAGCGAAGCACAAATAAGGAAGATTAAGACTTCCTCTCCTAAGCCCAAGCATAAAAACATACTAAGGAGGAAAAGAGAGGGTGAATTGAACAACTCTCCAAGGTTCTCATTGCCGGTAGGCCAGAAACTGGCCAAAGCTAACGGCATAGAGAACAACTAATTATAGAATCATGGGAGATACATCTCTCCCTCATAATTAGCCTTCCTCACATGTTATAGGGTGTATGGTGAGTTCAATCAGTCCTTCACATAAAGCCCTTGATCCCGAGGAATTGAGGAATCACCAAGGCCAATGGATTTGTATTGGTGCTTGGTCTCCACACTAGTCCATATGAAGGAAAGGCACCCAACTACATTGATAATTTCATCTTGACATGTTGAAGGTGCTCGAAGTGTCGTCCTCACCATTAAGGATCTACGTCAGCAAGGTATCCCTCAAACCTGACCTCTTATAGAATTTAGTTTGGTCCTTTATGAAATAAATTTGATCTCAAGTGAGATTTAACCATATAGATGTGTTCAAAATGAAGTATTGATCATTTTCCAAACAAAAATACATTAAAATTTTCTTTGGTTCATCAGATTTTAGCTTTGGAATGTGGATAGCCTGTTATTATCATCGAGGAGAGCAAGGACAAAATGTGTTGTCTATTCCTTCTATTTTGAATAGATGGCTCTGATCTAGATGCATGATTTGATTTAAATCCCATAAAGAATGAAAGATTAAATCTTGATTATTTGATCTTTGATCAGATCACCGTAGACAAACCTGTGATCTTCGCTACTTTTTTAGCTAGATCCATGTGGATCTAGCTGGCCCAACAACATAGCGCCATGGGACAAACAATGTTGTGTGAGCCCCATGCAATGCCGACTATTTTAAAATGAAAAAATTTATTTTCTATATTTCAAAAATTGTAAAAAATTCTAAAAAACTTTTAAAAAAATCATAGAAATAAAATACTGAACTAAAAAAAATGCAAATAATGGATTTATGGATTTATCTTAGTGAGGACAATTTATTAAATTCAAAATCCTTATATTTTATTAGATATTTTAATTTATTTTGAGTTTAATTGAAAATAATTAAACCCAAATCATTCATCTAATCAATTTAAAATTTTAAGGAATTGAAACTAACGTTAAAACAAACCTTAGATAAATTTCTCAGGATTTATTGGAAGTAAATTCATAGATTTAAATTTTCAAGCCGTAAACCTTAATTTAATAAAATAAATTAATATTAATAAAAAAAAATATAAAAATATGGAATTAGTTCAAATCATCACAAGGAACACCAATGAATCTTAAAACATCATAAAACTCACTAAGACCTCATAATCCCTGAAATGACCTTAATTAGGGATTAAATGCATTAATTAATTCAATTAATTGAACTGAAGTTCAAAAAATCAAAATAAATTAACCAAAACTCGAAAAAAACTAAATAAAACAACTATGGATTTATCTTCTAGAAAAAAATTTAATAATATTAAAACCCTTAATTAATTTATTCTAATTAAAGCTTAATTTAGATTTTATTGACTTAACTAAAACCCTAATTAGTCTTAAATTACACATCTAATAAAAGTGAAACTTTAAGGAACTTAAATTGGAAAGGAATCCCACTTATCATAAACATTTTAAGGAAAAATAACCTCTAGATTAGAAGTTGTTGAATTTTCAATCCTTAGGTCAATTTAAATGAAATTCTAAATTAGAAAATTACATAAATTATAAATGTTTATAAAGCCAAATTTAAATATTTTCATTAACATCATAAAACATAAGAAAATTTTCTTAACCCTTTGAAGTTAACGAGCTTAATTAATTATGCGTTTAAGCATTAATAAAGTGATTAAGAACATAAAAATTCAAACAAACCTTAAGTAATCTATTTTGTTAAACTATAATAAATCAATTGACTAATCAAAATCAAAATTATTCAACTTATAAACTTTATACCTAAATCAAGAAAATTATTGATATTAAAACTACTTTAAGTCCATTTTTTGTTTAGAAATATTGATAATTTTAATGGCAAATAAAAGGTGATTAATTAAATCATTTAATCTAAATAACCTAAAAGTTAAAATGGACTAGGTTAGATTTGGTGCCCAATGTAGCCTAAGTTTCCTAAGTTATGATTGATAAACAAAATCTTACCTTAAGGGAATTAAACTAAATAATGAAACTTTAACAAGTAATATTTCATTAAACTTAACACATATGATGAAGTATAAATACATAAGTTAATAACTCATCTTAAGTTACAAAATTGTTGCATAATGAATCACTTAATAATGAAATCACAACTTCTAATCAACTTTTAATCAAAAATAAATTTAAATTACCTTATCACTTAAAACTGATAAAACTAATGAGTGAAATTAATTCAATCAAATAAATTAAACAATTCAAAAACAAACATAAAATCAAACGTAAAGCTAAGTTATAAAAGAAAATATAATAACATAAAATGAATTAAAACACTAGAAAGGGAAATAAACTATAATAAAAATTGCATTAAACTTAACCATGATAAATCAACTTTTATTAATATTTAAAGAAACATTTTAAATTTTAAATAAAAGTAATAAATCAAACTAAAGAAACATTAATCAAGATAAAAGAAAAGGAATAAAATTAGATCTTCAAAATCATAATAACATAAACTTTAAATATTAAAAGAAACTTGAAATCTTAAAAGAAAATTAAAAGATTATTTACATCAAACCCAATTTAAAACAAACCATTTAAATCAATTCAAAAGCAACTAATTAAAATACTGAGGATCTTAGTTTGACCCTTAGAATGGATGGATATTTCATTATATTAGAATTGAGGATAATTGAGTAGAATAGGTTCTACCCAAACCAGAATTTATTTTATTCTTCATTCATTAAAATCTTAATTTCACTTAAACAAAAAAGTAAGACTAAAAATGGAAATAAACTTATAAATAAATTAAATTACTTAAATTGAAACCACCTAATATAAAATTGAACAAATTCTAAGAATAAAATAAAAGAAATAAAATAAATGAAAATAAAATTTTTTAGAACTAGCAATCATATGGTATATAGTTAGGACACTCAAGGTTGCAGGGCTATAGGTCTAAAGGAGGTCTTTATACCTTAAAACTTTTGGTTTAACAATGGCATGTACCTATGAAGCAAAATTATGAAAAGTGAAAGATTAAAATTTAAATCAAGACTTGAACCTAAAAGGTCTAGTAGAGTCATACCACACAAGCCCATTTTCTCACACACTAGATTGTTAGGTCACTAATGTTAGACTTAGGTTAGGCCAATGATCTATGATGTTTTATGATGTAAAATTTTTGTTTATTTTCTGGTTTAATGTTTTAGACTGGATGGCTAGAATTTTTTGCCCACTTGTCTAGTTGTTAGGGTGATCCTTTTTAGACAAATACTAATTTCTGCAAGGGTTGTGCTTAAAATTATTAACTTCATGAGTCCCAACTCATTGAGTTTGATTTTGCTCAAATGCTACTAATTAATTTAAATTCAAGTGTTACAAGAAAATTATTCAACTCTAGATTCTTCAGTCAATTCAGAAGGCTAAAGCTATTGGGCTTGAATTGGTTGAGAATGTTTCTAGGATTCAAAATATTAAGAAAAATAAAAAGCTCAATTAAATAAAGTAAATGATTCATTTACGTCAACATAATTCATCTAAAAACTATTCATATTTTTTACATCTCATAATTGTAATTATTTCTTGAATTATCTTTTTTGGATAATATGAAAGTGCATAAGGTAAGTTCCATTCAATGAGTCTTCAAGCAAGATAAATTAAGTTTATATTTTACTAGATCATTTCCATTCTTAATCAAAATTTTTGTTCATATATTTATTGCATGAAAATTAAATTATTCTAGAATTTTCTTTTTATTATATCTTAGTTCTCCTATTATTTCATTTTCTCTCTCCAATCATCCTCATCATCCTTATAATGATTTAACAGAATTTTTCATCGAATTTTGGCTAATAAATCATGTGAGATTTATTCAAAATATTTTCAATAAAAAATTCCCTCATTTTTTATATTTTAAAATTCATTAATTTGAATTTTTTAAACTGAATTATTTTGAATTTAAATTACATAATTCATGCCATATGCATGCTAAATTAAATCTAATCTTTTATGAAATGTTTTGAATTCCCCAAGCTTGATTTAATTTAAATTTTTGGAATTTAATTAAATTATTTTGGGTTATTTTAAATTTAAATTCAAATGAACCTTAAATTAATAACTCTCCCTTTTTTTATTAAATCCATTTTTGAAAGTAAATTTTGGCCGGTGTGGTGTTTGTTTTTGATTAATGTGTATGGGGGGCACCACGTAGATCTGAGGGTGTACTTATTGAGGTGATCGGGCACAACATCAAGGATATGTGCACTATCTCAAAAGATAGAAATCACCACCCTACAATAGACCTTCCCACCAAATAAATACTCCTAAAGCATGGTGGGTTTTCAAATATACTAGAGATTTTTCTTTACTTTATATGGATGAATAAAGCAGGGTTTATTTAAATCAAGTTCTAAAGTTCCTTATGGGGACAAGCCCCAATAGTTAATTATATCCTAAAGAAGGTGAGTTCTTAGGAATACTCTCGATTAAAGTAGACAATTGTTGTCTCGATGATTTCAAAGATAGGACTATCAATAAATTGGTTATGTTTGGAAAATCATTCTGGATAGATAAAAAATGAGAGACTTATTATCAAAGCCAAAGAAAGATGAGTAAGGAATTCTCATAATACTATAAAACCTAGTAAGCATTCTAATCTATCCTATGGTTGGGCTTTATATGTTTGAAATTGAGGAGAATTATATGTTTGAATTGGAATTTTATTTGAAAGCTAAGACTTATAATCTCACAACACAAGATTGTGAAAATGCTTAAGAGGTGAGGATTTATGTTTGTTGTATGAAGGAAATAACAACCTCAAATCATAAATTTAGGGAGCTTTAGTGAGGACCAAAGCACGTCCTAAATCTAAGTAAAAATGGATATATGGTTTACCTCCACAAGAGAGGATAAACTATCTGACTGTTGGAATATAGCTACCTAGAGTGGCAAGCAGCTAACTCCTCATACGCTTTAAAACTATGTGGCCAAGTCATATATTTTGCAAGATAGTTAGGTTTTTATTATTTATAGAGAGACTAAAGTACTTAAACCCACTCCCTAAAGAGACTAGAGCATGAGTGGTATGAGTAATGACTTAGTTTAATGCAAAATATTTTCAAATTTTATTTATTTTTTTGACACTTCATTTTGATAAAGTCTTTGGGATTTTTGTATGCCTAAATGCATGTTGAAATGAGTTATGGGACAAATCAAGAGAGAAGAGGGTGAAGCTCGTCAGTAGGAGTTGCTCTCATAGGTCAAGTGGTTCCCTTTTGTGCAAGAATGGAGGCCCTCATTTTTGCAAGAGTGGTAGAAGATGCATGCATGAAATTAGACATATAACCATACAACTAAGGGGTTGCTAAATCTTTTAATTATCTTGATTTAATTCCTAGGCTTTTATGTGAGGTTTTGAGTTATTTAGAAATTTAATTATGCATTGTAGTTGGGTAAAAATTTATTTTTTTTGTAAGAGCCTAATTGCATCCAGGCCATACAATAAACACCAATTATAAAGAAACTACGAAAAGGCATGTCATTGCAAATACACAAGCTAAACAAAACATCAAACAATTTTATATCTAGCATAAAAGAATAAAAAGCTGGTGCAGTCGGGAACCATTGTACAACCCAAAAAGAAAAAAAGGGTAGCCGAGCTCTATCCTTATATACCCGGATTACAAAAGAATAATTACAATTAAGGATGAATACATGCTATGGAGATCTTCATATTCTTTAAATTTTTGTGTCTTCTTTCTTCCTCTTTGCTTCTTTGATTTGGCTCATTTCAAGGCATCACATGACACATATGACATAGTTTCTAGCCAATGCTCATCCTAATTCCTCCATAACACTAATCTTAATTCCAAATTGCAAAATTCCATTTAAATAGAAAGAGTAAATTTAACTACACTTGTAAAATAGAGGTTAACTAAACATACATTTTACCCAAGCAATTATATTTATAATTTGGACTTAGCACCTTGCACATGGGTAACCAAGACCACTTGTCCTAACTTGGATTATGCTTAGGGGCTTAAGCAACCTACAAAGAGAGCATTTAAATTTATTTTTCAGTGGCCCCTTAAGCATAATCATATGTAGAAAACATGATTAGGATAATAGTGGCATAACATCCATTCTATGAAACATACACCCTAAGATCTAGTCTAAAATAATACATCATAAAATAAAATATATATCAAACCATGCACTGCCCTAACATAAGGCTAAAAGTGGTGACTTAATTCTAATGTGTGTGTTAATGCTTGTGTGGTATGCCTTGACTAGGCTTTATTAAAATTTTCTAAGTATGAAAGGATTTAATTATAAAGGATAATTTCACTTTTGTAAGTTTTACTTAATGTTTTCTTTTGTTTCACTAGGTTTACACATAACAACTAAGTGTTATAAAGAGAAAAAAAGGATCACCCTTCTTTATCCCTACCTTAAGCCACATCTAAAGCATATTAATTAATTAATTCTCTTTAATGAATAACTTATTACATATTTTAATTAATCCTAAGTTTTGTGTTACTTTAAATAATGTCATTCAATAAGAAAGACATTTTGAGATTAATTGGAGTTAATTACTATCACACAACACATGTTTGTTCATTTCTTTTCATTGTATGTAGCATGCACATGATTAAGTCTGAAACATATCTATGCATATAATATATTTTTGGCACACTTAACTGTAAGATGCATGAATGATTTTCATAGAAAAAGAAGATTCTCATTCATTAGCTAAATACACATTCAAATGTATGAAAGTTCTAAGCAAGTACTTCACTATTATTTTACACCAGGGGAGTGAGGTAGGAACCTCTTTGGGGAAACTTAAAGCCGTGCATCCCTGGAATCTCCATACTAGATATACCCACTATTCTTAAATACATATGAGTGTACAAACAACTATAAGAATGGAAATCATGCAAAAATTGTATTTAGTTTAATTAATTTATTTGTGTGAATGAATTAAAATTCTATCCAAATTCTAATGTTAAGATGCATAAGAATGAAATCAAATGGTACATCGCCATTATTTTGCACTAGGGGAGTGAGGTAGGAACCTTCTTTGGGGCTACTTAAAGTCGTGTATTCCCAGAATGTCCAGACTAATATACCCACTAACATTCGTACTTATGCAAATCAACATATGAATGAAAGAAAGGAACTTCAATTCATACACAAAGCTTATATTAACATGCACCTCCTATGTATGTATAACTAATGTCACAACATGTATTATTATTCATTAATAAGCCTTTGAAAATACATTTGAGATTTAATAGTGATAATAGCCACACATATTTTTAACTTAAGCCAACACATGTAACTTGACATAAAGGAAATCATTTATTTTTAATTAATATTTTAAAAAAAATGAATGCATGAATCAAGTGGCATGCAATATTTTAATATGATTGACAAGAAATAAAGAGACATAAGCATATAATTTCATTCAATCCAACTAATTCCTAAGGACAATCATATTAAAGAAGCTTATTTAAAATAAATAAAAGCTTCTTATTAAGTTGTCTGATTTGATTTAGAGAAAAAAGGAGATAAAATCATTTACTACTCCTAACCCATTCCCGTGTTTGTTAATTAAATTGGTTCAATGAAAAGATAATTAGGTGAATTTTATGGATTAATTAAGTTGTGATATGAATTAAATTAATTAATTAACCCTTGCCTATGTTACCTTAAAGTAATTAACCAATTAATTATGAGACAACATGATATGCACATGAATTGGAATTTAAATCAGTAATGACCTTAAGAAATAAAAGGCCTAATGCAATTGACTGACAATTAGTGATTAATTAGATTAAAGAACTTAATTAAGTACTCTTATGACTTCCCCACACATGTAGGCTAGCCATAATTTCCTTAAATAGCTTTAGGTTATTAAACACCTAAAGATCTACCCAAGAAACATAATTAGATGATATTTGAAATATTTTTGATTTTAATTTGATTAATTAAGCCATTTTAATTAATGAATCAAACCATTAATTAGTCCCAAATTAATTAGTTTCAAAAGTGAAATGAACATAGGGAAATGAATGGGAAAGAGGTCCCATATCATTTCCCATGCCCTTTCACTATTCCACAATGATTAACAAAATTAATTAAAGTTTTTCTTATTATTTAGAATGTTAATTAATCATCTAATTAATTAAGAAACTAATTAGGGATAAGACAAGTAATTTCCCTAATTAACCAGGAAATAAATACCAAGAAAATTATGATAGGCAGATGTTATCCCATTAATCAATCTTAAAAAGTTTGAAATTAATTACTTTAGTAATTAAGCTAATTAAGTTTTTAATTAAACCCAAATTAAGCTTTAATTACTATTCAAAATAAATTAGAAATATTTTTATTAAATTCTCCTCTAAAATAACTTTAAAATGAGTATTTATTTGTATTTGTTTCATTGTCTATGATTTGTTATGATTCTTCAAAATTTTGGTTAATTTAAGTGATTTTCCACAGTTTTTATAAAGTCCATTAATTTATTTTTACCATTTGAACTTCAGAATGCATTATCTTCCAATCCCATAATCCATTTAACTTGAAATTTTTATGGTAGGTTTATTTTATGTTCAATTTTAACCTCTGAAAATTTCAACTTAATTTGATGTGTATTTTTATTTAACTAATGAAATTTATTTATTTTTACTAAAAATTAAATTAAGCTCAAAATATTTAGTATAATATGGAGAATTATGTTTCGTAGATTTCTCTCAAAAATATAAATCCAACGAGCCCATATTTGCAATTTTGCATTAAGTATTTTATTTTCTATGAATTTTTAAAGTTTTAGGTGATTTAAATAATTTTAAAATCAAAAAATTTGAATTTTTGCACTTAACACACTAAGCACCTGTGCGGCACTAATGCAGCAACACACGGCCATATTCACCATGTGATTAGACTCATAGTGCCGCATCAGCCAAACGGTTGAGAATAGTGAAAGAGATGTGTGGATCAGATCAGACCGTCCGATCACGGATCATATGATCTAGATCTAATCTGAAGGGCAAAAATGCTCATATCGCGCATGATCTGAGCTGTCCAATCCCATGAATCATGGGATCGGATGCTGTTGTGCATTTTGGTGGCTAAATTGTGATCCGAGGGAGAAATTTAATTTTTTGCAAAATTTAAGTAAAATTTCATCTAAATGGACTCATTTTTGCATCAATTCATACTAAAAACTCATATTTCATATTAGGATTGTATAAAATAAAAAAATATGTGGGATTTCTAAGGAAAATTTCTAAAATTGCATGAAAATGCTCATACAACAAGAAATCCTAAGCCAGACTATGGGTTTTCTTGAAAGTCACCTCACCAGGGATGATTTTCAGCGGTAGTGATGATCTGAGGAAGCTCTTGAGTGGGGCAAGAAGTCTTGGAATGAGCCTAGACTTTAACTTTCACTTCAAAATAATGTATCTACCAGTGGTCTTTGCTTCCTCATCAAAATATTTTGCTCAAAATCAAGTATGAATGATTGTTGGTTGGTTTGGGAGCTATAAGGGATGGAAATGAGAGGAATAGGATGAGTTTTGCTGCTTCTATTTTTTTGATTTCAAATGTGGCAGATAATCCCCTTCATTTTGTGATTTTTGGCTCCAAAATGGGTGTCCTTGGCTTGGGGTGCTTGGGAATGTAGAGGAATCATCCTAGGTGGCTTATTTTGGTTGGCTAAGGCACAAGAAATGGCTGCCATGAAGGATAAGTGGGTGTCCTAGCAAGGGGAGGTGGAAGTCCTTCATCCCAAGTGTTCCAATGAAAGAGGTGAGGTGAATTCACCTCCCCATGAGTTATGGCTGCCCCAATCACCTCTTGGGTTAGATGATCAGTGTCCTTGGTGCCTAGGTGGACTAATGGATGAGTGTCAAGTGGCCAAGGAAGAGAAATGACCACTTGGGCAAGTGTCTTTACTCATGGGATGCCCTTGACCCAAGGGAAAGTGGTCATTTGGCATTGAATTTTATTTTAGAAGATTTCAAATGAGTCAAAAATGAGTTGACCAAGTTTCATGTCATTTGGAGTTCATTTGGTTTAAAATGAGTCAATTTGACCCATTTGGACCAAATTGGATCAAATCGGATTAGGTTGAACAATTAATCAAATTAGGTCAAACCAAGGGTTGGGTCAAGTTTAAATGATCAATTGGAGTATATTGGTTTAATTTGGATTTAATTTGGATTTTGGCCAATTTGATCCTTTAGGTCAATTTGGGCTAAGTTGACCAATTTGATCCAATTGACCAAATTGGCTTGAATCATGGCTTGGTTTGGGTTTGGTTGATAATTTGTAATATATTGTAGGCTTTGGTTAAGTTTAATTTGGATTTGATTGGGTTTTAGGTTGATTTGACTCTTAAGGTCAATTTGGGCTAAGTTGGGTTAGGTTGACCAATTGGCCAAATTGGGTTCAATTAAGGATTTTGTCAAGTTTAATATTTAATTTGGAATGAACTTGAACCATTGGTTACAATCAATTTGGTTTAGGTTGTACTTTGGCTAGTTTGGCTTCATATGGTTTAAAAGGTTCACTCGGTCAATAGGCTCAGTTGACTTGGTTTGACCCAACTCATGATAATTGATTAACCTAGGATGATCAACAATCTGACATGAAGTTTGGATTGGCTTAATTCATTTTGATTTAGATTGAATTTGATTTTGGTTCATGTAGATTAAATTGGCCACTTTGGTCAAGTGAGCCGATTGGGTTTAATTGGTTTGATTTTGAGTTGGGTTTGATTTAGTTGAGTTTATATATGGATTTGAGATTGACATATAAATTTAATTGCAATTGGTTTGGGTTAAAATGAATTTTGGCTCATTTGAATATCTCAAGTCAAATAGGCTAGGTTGGGTTTTACTTGAGTTGATTTTGATTTGGCTTGATGATTGTAGATTTCATTTATATTTTGATAGATAATTAAAGGAATGATTGATTCAAGAGAAAATCCATTAGTTTTGATTTGACTTGGATAGGATTTGGCCAAGTTCAAGGAATTGGCTTAAAGGGTATAAATTAAATTTTGATTTGATTTTGGATTTGGTAAAGGCTATTTGAATTTATAGTTCATTTATATTTGAGAATATAAATGAAAATATAAATGATTCATGAGAAAATCACTTAAGTTTGGAGTGATTTGGAAGCAAATTTGACCAAGCTCATGGAAGAAGGCCAAAGTACTTAGAAGGAATTTGGTTGAGTTTGGATTTAGTTTTGATCATTGAGATTGAATCATTTGAAGTTGGATTTGAATTGGAATTTGATAGTTTGATTGAAAGATTGAATTGATATTTGAGAAAATCAAATGAATTGGGATTGATTTGAATTTGGTTAAGGCTAAGTCCATAAAATAAAATCAAAGGTCTTTGGAAGGGTTTTGAATTTGATCATGAGGTTTTATGGAGAAATTTTGAGCTTGAATTTGATCATGAGATTGATTATGAGTCATGGAAATTTGGTTTTTGTTTGGTATGAATTTGAGGTTTGTTTGAAAAAGAAAGTATGGATTGGGTTTAGGCTATAGGGTAGGCAAGTCTTCCTAAGTCCCTAGGGCACAACCTATTCCAGTAGCAAACTCTTCTAAGTTTCTAGGCTTAGGTTAAGTGTTCACTTAATCACTAGAAGTGTCTTAAGACTAGGGAGCTCTTAATGTCTATAAGAGTCCTATATCTATGATGAGACAGTTGAGAACTAGCTCAAAAAGTGAGGTCAACTGCCACATATATTTAAATTTCAATTAATTTAAATGATATTTACTACTTAAATAGCACATTAAATAATCAACTTGGATTTAAATTTATTCATTACATTAAATTGAAATCATTTAAATCATGAAAACTAGCCATGGCTAAAATTCCAATGGATTTTCTAAAAATTATTTTATTCAAATTAATTCATATTTATTTTCCTAATTCATGATTTCTCCATTTGAGTTATTATCTTCACCATATCATATTATATTAATCTCTACTTAAAATCTCTTTTTTAGTGAACATCATATCAAAAATCTGAAATTCTTATGGAGATTTCCATGTTAAGGTAAATGCTTGTTATTCATTCTCATCTTAATTTTATTCTCGTCAAAAATAATCTAAACTCAACTCTCATTCAATTCTAATTCGTATTTATGCATCAATGACATTTTAAATTCAATATTTTTCTTAATCTATTTCCCTCTAATAAGCCAATCACCTTAACATGAATTTTGTTTTAAACTTTCATTTATGCCATTTGGTCTCTCTTTTATCTCTCCACCCTCTCTCCATTATTTTCTTGGAGATATTTTTCATGAATTGTTTGAAATCTTCATTCAATTTTTGAATACTTTCCTTAAAAGAGAATTCCCTCTCATGCCTTGGTTGACCTTATTTTATTTCATTTGAATTCAAAATTCAAATCATTGCCAAATTTATTTCCCTCTGTTTTCTCTCATGGTCAAAAATCTTAGGTATGTATTTGATTTAATTACATGATCTAGATCAAATCCTTTCCTAAATAATTTTCTCTAACCATCTCATACTTGGCTGACCCTTGTAGCCTCACCCTTTCTACTTGACTTGAAGAAAAAGGTTTTATAGCTATCTTTCCATTCTTGGCCTACTCCTTGCTACACTATTCCTTTAGAGTTTTTTATGATTCAAATGCAACAACTCTACATCATCCTTCTCTTTCCCTTGGAAAAAAGATTGGCTTGAAGATTGCATTGGAAACTTGAAGGATTGGTGAAATTCATCCTTGGCTTAAAGCTTAAAGAAGCTTCATTTAAATTATTTTTTGCTTAAACTTTTCATCCTACCTTGCAAATCTTCTTAGTTAATTCAATCAATCATGGTTTTAATGAAAAAAGTAAGTTGTGATTGGAAGTTTTCTTTCGCTGAAACATTTGATTTAAGTTGAGTAAGGATTTGTTTTAAAGCTTTATTTTTTTTTAGTGAAATTCATCTTATATTTGATTTCAAATAGTATACAAGTGATTTGGAAGCTAATATTTGCAAATATTTCATCACTTACATATAATAAAGTAGTTGAAAAAGAGAATTTAATTAAACTTATTTGAATTGTTCATTCATACAAATTTGATTATTATACAATACAAATTCTTATACATCATTTGTTTTGATTTATTATTCATAACTTAATTGTGTGATGTTTTAAGTTATCATTTCAAATCTTTTTGCTTTCAACATTTCATCTCATTAAAATAAATTAAACTTCTTTGAAGACTTACTTCCATTTAGTATTCCATTCAAGTTCTTACATTAAATTTAATCTTATGTTAATTGAGAAGTGAGCTCTCTTTTTATTTTATCAATTTTCTTGATATTGGTATAGTTGGGTTGTGAGTACAAAATTAATTTTAAATTGAGAGCTAGATCTTTATCTCTTCCCTTTTTTATTGGGTTGTACTTGCCGTATAAGAAAGTATAGTGTTGCGTTATACTTTCTCAAGTAAAAAAGTACAATGTTGGGTTGTACTTGCCCATGAAGGAGAGTACATATGATTTATTGTAATCTCAACTTTGATTTAGTTAATTCCTAGCTTGGGTTGCTAGGCATGAATGTAGGCCAGTTTTTGGGATTTAGCTGAA
The DNA here is from genome assembly GCA_021442155.1 of Cymbidium sinense. NCBI lineage: Eukaryota > Viridiplantae > Streptophyta > Magnoliopsida > Asparagales > Orchidaceae > Cymbidium > Cymbidium sinense. The sequence continues at coordinate 52,552,097 of CM038214.1, read as the reverse complement.
CCACCAAAAAGTCTCTGTGTTCTATTTTACATTTCATGCACTATTACTTTTCTTTACTATTTCTTGTTGTTGTTCTTTAAAGTATAATAATTTAAAATAATTTTTTCTACAAAGATTTAAAATCAACTTGGGGGTAATTTTAGTGTTTGGGGTAATTTTATTTGTATCTAAAAATAAAATAAATGGAACACCTTGACTTATGGTGCCATGATGCTATAATCGAAGTGCCTAAGCACTATCACCACCTTACAAAATCTAAAAATCCAAACCGTGCATGATGGTTTCTATTAAAATAACATAGCACTACAGTGTTGTGATACCTTAGAACTCATGAATTTAAGTTTTAAAAGCAATAAAACTATCCCATCCCACCAGGGAACAATAACCACCAAGTGGGAGTTGGGGAATAGGATGGATGGAAAACTTTCCAAGAGACGAGAATAGTTACCCAAAATCTCTGTAAAAGAGAGGGAATTGCCCACTACCCTTCTTCTTCTTTTCCCTTCTAATTGTTGGAATTTTAGTGTTATTATAATTGATTCAAAACTCCCTCTCTCTCTCTCTCTCTCTTCCAAGTACTCTTAAATGCTCTATTCTCTCTAGAATGCCTTCTTGTCATAGTGTTAGGTGTGTTCTTCCTACACAAAGCAAAAAACCAAAATGTGATTGTTATAAACTCCAAGTAAAAAGTTCTTTTATGTAATTTCTCTCCCAAAACAAATTCAAGGAAAATTCTAAACTTTTATCACTAATTCTGGATCCAAAAGAAATGAAAATCCTCCCTCTATTGATCTTTGATCTATAGTAAGAGAAAAGAATTCAATTTTGTTAAAAAGCATTTTAGATGCAAGAATCTCAAGAATTTTAAGCCTAGAAGACATCCACCATTAAACTTGGTTCTAGCGTGAGATAAAAATCCCACCTCTATCAATTTTGGCATCTTACACTAAAACATTATAAAATCTAGCACTCCTAAAGTGTTATGCCGCCAAAGTTTCATAAAAATTTTAAATTCTCTAAGAATCTGGTTTAAAAATAGAGTTCATGTTTTGCGGTGCCAAGGTGCTTGAGTTCTCGGGAATGAAATCTTTGATGATCTACTTCATAGCACTGAAAATCCAACACCATTGGCACTAAGCTCTCGAGTTAATGTCATGTTTATAGCACCGCAGTGATATAGCACTAGTACTAGCATTGCAGTGCTCCTTCCTAGGTTACACTTGTTTATAATAGCGCCATAGCAATAATTTCCCAATGCTCAGGTGTTATATCTTGAAATCTATTCCACAATCAAATTTTTTTCTAGTGTGAAACAAACTCTTCCCTCTATTGATCTTGGATCCAAGACATGTGGGAAGAGTGTTTTGCACTAAAAATTATGAAATCTAGCATTACTAAGGTGTTATATTGCCAAACATTTAAATTTCTAAAAAGTATTGAATCTTAGGCATAGATGAAATAGTGTCAAATTATTGAGGGTCCAACATCTAGGCACTGCACTCTTGAGAATTTTGAACTTTAGGCATGCATCCAACAACACCAAGGTGCTGATGTTCTAGCACCGAGGTGTTGAGTTCATGGAAAAATTAAACTTAGACACTCATTTAATGCCATGGCATTGATATCTCAGCACTAAGGCACTACGCTCTCAAGAAATTAAGCCTTAGGCAACTAATAACATTGACGTGCTCATATTATAGCATTGAAGTGTTGATCTCTCTAACATCAAGCCTAAGTCATATTTATAGCACCACAGTGTTATCAATGTAAGGCTAAGGCATGGAGTTCTTGGCATTTTGCACTTATATCTTTCAGCTTAATGGTGCCAAAGAGTTGATTTTACAGTGCCACGGTGCTTAGCCCTCAATTTGTTTAAAACTAAAAATTTTATTATTAAGCTTTTAAATCCTATAGCATTTCATAGAGAAAAACACAAAGTATAAAAATTAAAAATATCTTTATCAATATCAAAAATTTATTACAATAAGGTTTTAGACTAAAAAAAGAAAGAAAATGCAAATAATAAAAAAATTTAAAAAAGAAGGAAAAAAACTAATAATCATATTCATTATTTCCTCCTCCTCTTCTTCTTGCAGCTCACACGGGGTGCTCACATAAGAGTGATAATGTGGTGTACTATGAGAAAAAGCCTGACTCGAACTCGCATGAAATCCATGGTTTTAAACATATGAATAAGTACTGAGTTAAACTCAACTATCTATAATACCTGTTATTGCTGGTGACCCATATGGTGGTCAAATTTCTTCTCCAGTTCCTATTACTGATTGGTTTCACCAACCCTTTTTCTTAAATCTAAGACTTATCCTCCAATTTTTTTGAGTTGCTCATTTAAAGTCTTAAAAGATTTCTCACACCTCAATCCTCGAGCCAAACCCTTTAGTTGTTCTTTTAGTTGGGGAGCCCTTTGAATTAGGACATTTTCATTAGACTCCCTTTGTGCACCCATTGCAAAACATAAAAAATAAATAAGAGAAGAATGTCCATGCCCAATTGTAGTACTACCTCTAAGCATAATACAAATAAAATTATAAATTATACTCCCTACATCAATAGTAAAGTCCTTTTGAATTGCAAAATTCAAAATGGTTCTATCCCTAGTCACCTCACTAATATTACTAGTGAGCATTAACTTGGCAAAATTGAGATAGTGCCAATCTTTGGCTTCAATAGTTAGGTAAATGGTAGGAAAATTAATAATCTTATCCCCAAGAATTTTTCATTAAACATAAGAATTTCTAGCAATAAGAAAATTAAGAATTTCATCAAAATCAAGATGATCATTATAGTAGAAGAGATACTGATCATACACTAATAAACCTATTAGTCTTGCTGACAGCTATCCTTATCTTGCCATAGATGACATATTTCACTGACATGTTGGCTTTCCTAAGTGGAATAAAGGAAGAGAGGAATGGGCATAAGAACTTTAGTACAAACAAAAGATTTAGAATAAAAAAATGAGCAGCCTAGGGGTCTTATTTACAGACTGGCCCTATTGTCGTAGTGATACTTTATCAGTGCCAATGTGCTAAGCTCTTGGTTTCTAAATATGGGACCAGCACTATGGCACTAAGCATTTAGCACAAAGATACTGGTTAGCGTACCAAAATGGTGACCACACAAGTCAAAAAGACATATTTATGGCATTTATGATAATTAATTTTGTAATTGGCGTCATGTAGAAAGCCAGACTAGATGTTGATGTAGTAGTGTGACAAGCATCAAAGTGCTAGTAAAAAGTTTGTTCTTTCTATTTAAAAGGATTATTTGTCTGCAGACTGTATTTTAACTAGGCTTGGTGCCAAATTTGTCATAGGCACCGATCAACTAGTCAACCTGATCAAATTATCCCAATCTCATGCCATCTGAAGTGGTGCAGTGCTATACTTATAGCGCTGAGGCCCTAAACCCTTGAATTTTTTAGACATGAATTCTTTCCTTATAATGCTATTGTACTTATTACTCAACAGTAAGGTACCATTTTATTAATGCCATAAAGCTATCATGATGGTACCTAGCCATGCAAAAAATCTATTTCCATACGACATTCCCAAAGGATGTAAGTCCAATCCATATAGTTCACCATGTGAACTTCTATAATATTCTACCATTCCACATGGATGTAAGTCCAATTTTTATGTTCACCATGTGAACCTCTATACAATAAATTTTAGCTTTCTAATGGATGTAAGCCCAGTCATATGTTCTCCAACGCTCTGTAAATAATGGCATTTCAAAGGGATGTAAGTTTAACCCATATGTTTGCCATGGAAACATTCTATAAATCTAACATTCTAAAGGGATGTGCGCTCAATCAAAGGATGTGCACAATCTCGTTCATCATGTGAACAACCTATATCTATTTGGCATTCTAAAGGGATGTAAGTCCAACCCATATGTTCTCCATGTGAATGCTGACCTCATTTTTAGATGAGAATAACATTAATTTTGAAATTAGTAATTAGGATTTCCTAATCCTAGATAGGAATATCCTAATTAAGTGCTTAGGACACTACACCTAGTGACCTAGTGCATCCTCCTTGGATTTGTTCTAACCTAATGGGCATAGGTAGACTTAACCTAAATTCCAAATTTGGATTAAATCAAAACAAATTTAAATAAATCAAAATAAATTAAATTTAAATCAAAACAAATGAATTCAATTATAAATTAAATTAAAATCTTCCCACCAAGTCAAAGGTCAACCCACCAAAAATTTAATCAAATAAAATCATTATAAATGTTAAAAATGATAAACTAAACATGTTTAATTATAAATCTAAAGAAATTTAAATTTATTTAGGCCTTACTTAGGTTAATTAGACCACTTAATCTAAATGAACTTAAATGGGACCTACTGGGTTCAAATTGAAATAAAATTGAAATCAACCCAATTTGATTACTCAAAATCATTTGGAAATGATAATCAAACATAATCCAACCCATCATTGGATCTAATTTGTCAAATTGGTCATTTGACACAAATGAACCTAAACTTAACCCATTAAAACCCACTTTGGGTCAAATCAATTCAAATTGGAATGAAATTGAAATCAAATGAAATTAACCACTCCAAATCATCTTGCACCTGTGATTAGAGATGATTGCAGTCCAACCAAAATTCAATTAAGTCAAATGAGTCATTTGAACCCAATTGAATTCAAGCTTAACCCATTTAATCCTGAATGTGTTGAAATGAAATGAAATTCAAAATTAATTCAAATCCTAAATAATTTAATTGAATCAAAACTTAATCAATCCTTAATTAAAGATGATTGAACTCAAAATTAAATGAATTAAATTATAATCAAAACACTTTGAATCAAAATGTTTGAATTGGGTTCAAATGTCCAATCCAATTCAAATGGGTGGACTTAACCTCAAACTCACATTGGGTTTTAGTTGGGTAGCCAAACACTAGCTTAAAGGTTGTGATGGTGATGCAAAAAGCCATAAATGGAACCAAAGAGAGATGGTTTGAGGTTTTGACCAAGTAAAAGATACTTAGCGGATTCCTCCTCCCTTCATCAAAATTCCTTAGATTTTATCCAAGTGACCTTTGACCACCTCTTGGAGGATGGTTCCAAAACTAAAATTCAATTGACCAGCCCTGAAGAAAAAAGAGAATTGGCTTATAAGAGGGAAATGAAGAAGGAAGAAGGAAGGATGAAGCCTAGCTCTGGGTCAAGGGAGGAAAGGGGAGGAGATGCCTTCATCACCTCCAATTTTTTGTCCAAAGATACTCACAAGACCAAGGGGATAAAATCCACCCTTTCGCTGACCCTCTTGCTGCTGGCTGAAATCTGACCACCTAGAAGTTTGATTACATGGCTCTCGACCATGTATGAAAAGAGAGGAAGGATAGCCTTTCCTCTCTCTCTCTCTCTCTCTCTCTCTCTCTCTCTCTCTCTGTGTCACAAAACACTCACAAAGAGAGGAGAATAAGAAAAGGAAGCATTCCCCCGACCCCTTGCCACTGGCAAGCTAGAATTCAGCCAAATTGTAGCCACCATTCGACCTTTAATGGAAAAACACTAGGGGGAGTATTTCACCTCAAATTGAATGTCCCAACACATTATAGTTGAGGTGACCTCAAACAAATCCTCACCGTGACCTCACCATCGGTGAGCCAAAGAATGACCAAACCCAATGAAAAAGGCCGCACATTGGTCTCAAAGGCATTTGGAAGGGAGGCAAGACACCAAATCATGTCCATAGCTTTGTCCCATCGAGGTGAAGGTATTCAAGTCAATCCCACTATCAGAGATTGCCAAAGTTGAGGTATGCCTCACAACCAAGCTATATACCATTCAATTTTGGTTCTTTGTGAAATGAATTTGATCCCCTTTAGGTTCAAACTGTATAGATCAATTAAAAGTCGATTGTTGATCATTTTGTAATCAAAATCATGTCAATATTTTCCTTGGATCACCAAAATTTCTTCTAATTCGATGGAACCCTTGAGGAATAATCTTCATCATTCATTCCTTCTATTAAAATGGATATTTGAGATCTAGTCGCACGATCTGATTAAACACCTTAAGGAAACCACATAACAAATCAGGATTATCTAATCTTGGATCGGATGGTCGAGATTCATCCTGTGGCACCACTTTTGATGTGGCCACCATGTGGAATCTACATGGCCCAGTGTCGCTGAGCCGAGGCAAAGGTGCCCCATCGGCACTATAGTTTTTAAATGGTAAATCCCATTTTAAGTAATTAAAAAATCATTAAAAATGCCTAAAACATCAAAATTTATAGAAAATTAAATATAAATTTAAAATAATGCAAATGAGGGTTCTATGGATTCTTCTTAATAAGTAGAATCCATTAATCCCAAAATCCCCAATTAATTTTGATATTTAGCTTAATTTGACTTTAAAGAAATACAATTATAATCAAATTAATCTAAAATTTTCAATGCAATGGAAATGAAACTTTAGGGAACTAAAATGGAGGTTAAAACACACCATAGGAAAAATTTTCTTGAATTATTATAATGTAAATCAAGAAATATCAAATTTCAAACCCTAAACTTAAATTTTAATTAAATAAATTAAAATTAAATAAAATAAATCATAAAAATGGATCAAATCACTTCAAATCAACATAATAGACTTTAATGAACTTAAATACATCATTGAAACTCACCTAAAACTTGATAAACCACAAAATGCCCTAATTTGGTAATTATATGAATTAATTAATTCAAATAATTAACCTAATCTTAGGAAAATCATAATAAATTAATCAAATTTCCAAAAATTATGATTGAAACATCTATCAAAGCATCTTTTAAAGAGGAATCAAAGAAAATAAAATAAAATCTCCAAATAATCCTCATTAAATTAGTCTTAATTTGGGTCTTAATGAAATAATTAAAACCTTAATTGCACCTTAAATTATGCATGTGATTAAAATGAAACTTTGAAAAATATAAAATTGGGAAGGAACCCACTTGCCATAAACATTTAAAACCTAATTGACCTTTGGATTGGGAATTATTGAAATTTTCAAATCTATAGGTCATTATAAATCAAATAATAAGTAAAAAATTTATAAATCATTAAATTCATAAAATAACTTAAAATAATCCTCATTAACATCAAAACACTTAAAGATAGTTCTCCAACATCCTAAATCAAAATAGTTGATCACTTTCATACTTAAGAGTTAATATAATTAATAATGAATATTAAGTTTGGTTAAACATTAAGGTTAATGAACTCATAATCAAACAGTTAATGAAATCTTAATCCATAAGCAATGTAACCTAAAAATGGATTAAAACATTAACCTAGGTGCCTTAAGTTAACATAATTCAAACTAAATAAAATAAACATGAATTCAATGAACATAAACATAATTCAAACTAAATGTTAAACCAATTCAAATCAAATGAAATAAATGAATTAATTCAAATCAAATGAAATAAATGAAATAATTCAAATCAAATGAAACAAATCAAACCAAATTGAAAATAAATTAAACCAAGAATGAAAAATAAATAAAATAAAATAAAATAAAATGTAGAATTAAATTTCAAAAGAATTAAAACATGAAATCCAAATTGAATTCAAACCCAAATCATCTAAATGAATCTAAAAAAGATTAATTAAATTACTTAAGGATCTTAGTTAGGCCTTTGGGATGAATCTTCATCTTAAGATGACGGTTTCATTCCAATAAGGGTTAGGATGCTGAATATAATGGGTTCCACCCAAAAGTAAAATTTATTATACTCCTCATTCTGAAAACCTAAACTTCACTTTAACAAAATAAAAGTGAAACTAAAAATAAAAAATGAAAACAAATCATTAAATCATTTGAATTGAAACCATCCATAGGTAAAAATCGAAGAAACTCAAAACTCTAAATTGAAACTTGAACTTAAAAGGCGTAGAAAAGTATTTCCACACAACCCTATTCCCTTCACACACTAGATCATTAGGTCATAGGCCCTAGACTTACGTTAGGACATTTTGTGATTCTCTATGATACTTTGTATTATGATGCGATATATTTTTATGTCTTAATGGTGTACTATTTTAGACTACATATTTAGGATTTTTTACCCATTATATTGGATGATAGGATGTTCTTTTTAAAACTAACATTATCTTTTATATGGGGCTATGCTAAAAAGGACTACCATCATAAATAAATTAAAAATTATATTTTCTTGCATATTTTCTTAAGTCCTTAGGCATATCCCATAAGATAGGTGGGCTTGGCAAATAGCTAATGCTAAGTCCATATGTTTGTAAAATGTAACTATTATGTGTTGTTTGTATTTTCTTGACCTATGGTTTGTAGGGTTTAGGATTTATTTTTTGAATTTGAAATGTAAATTTGAGCTTAAAATTAGGTTATGATCTATGGGGTCTACGATTAATAGGAGCTAACCTTACCATCAGATGGTTGCAGTGATCCCTTGTAAACCCCAATGGAAGTCCCTGAAGAAGGTGACAATCCTAGAAAGAAGACCATAGATCTAAACTTATAGTTCTAGGTCGGGCTGTATAAGGGCAGAGCTCAGCAACCCATTTGCACTTTCTTCCAGGGTGTACAGAAGTAGCTAACCACATTGGCCTTTCTTTAAATTAAATTAATTTGATTTATTGTTGTTGCATAATAGAATTAACCTACTTTTCATGGTTTCTTTTTGTGTTCTATTTTCTGTGATGAATGCCTAGACATTGGCTCACAGAAAAAATTAAATTTTCTACCCAATTAAATCTAATCAACTTAAATACAAAAATAAAAAAACTTGAAATATCACATAACTTAAAGCCCTAGGAATAACTTATAATCAATTTGGAATAATTAGCTTTTCAAGATCATGCAATCATATTACTCTAAACTCTTGAATTGTGTGATTCACCCATTATACATAAGGGCATCTAAGATGTGAGAATGACCACCTACTTGGGAAAGTTGGCCTTTCTATTATTGATTTGGCCCATAACCATTTCTAATTACATGGCATTTAGGCATAAAAATGCATACCCAAGACCTTAAATGAATCATGAGTCAAACATCTAAACATCTAAAAATCTAAAAAATGTGCATTAGTTAGTACATTTCATACTCTACATGATCTTAGGGGTTAACAAGTTAGTCTAGGTTCTTAGATTCTTTCCTAAAGTATAATTGCCTAACCATCTTGCATACATGAGATTTGACATCATGAATTTAATATGTGCTTAGGTAGTGATAGCAGGCAGCCCTTCCAGGTGGGTTGTAAGTCTAGAAGAGTCATAAATAGGTTTGTTACCTAAAGTGAGAGGAATGGTCAAAAATTCCCAAAATGAAATTAGGATGAGCATCTAACTTATGTTTGAAGCATTTATAGACTTAGGTTTGAAGCAACCTCTTTGGAGTAAGTCTTCAACCCTAAGTATTTCTTTAGTCTTATGCTACTAGAATCTAAGCCCTAGATTTTTATGGAAATATCAACTCAAAATCTAAATTAAATTTCAAAATTTCAAACCTAATGATAGGATAGTTGAAATGCATTTAGCATCCTAGTATCAACAAAAATTTCCTACATAATCCTAATTGGACTCCAAAAATAACTCTTTCCACTTTGAATTGTTCCCAATTAAAATTCTAAATATCATTCCTATAAAACCAACTTAGGACTCCATAGAAATAATGACTTCTTTCTTTAATTGAGAGTATTATTAGGAAGAGACCCTTCTTCTTGAGATGCAATTAAATATAACAGTTTGCCCTTATAGAGACTATGAACTTAGTTTAAAATAAACCATATTTGACTTCCTATGTTCAGGGGAAAACTCTCTGGTACAGGAAAGACCCATTAGCCTTAAGTGTCTTTTTTTAAATGATTGAATCCATTATAAGATAACATATTTATCTTCTGAGATAATATGTTTATTCCTTAATGACACATTTGATCATCTAAATAAGAAATCTCTAAACCCTATGTGGTGTGTACATTTTTGAGTTCATTACTAAGAACTTCGGTGAGAGTTGTGTTGAACTCATTTCTACATGAGGTTAACATCATCTCTAAATTAGTAATTATGACACCTGATCCTAGATTAGGAGCCTCTAATTAGATACTTATACTTATGACTTAATGAATCCTTTTAGGGTATGACCTAACCTAATAGGATTAGGTGGACCTAAACTAAACTCAAATCTAAATAAATGATTGAATCAAACACATTCTAAATAAAATTTGAATCTAATTGAGTTTAGATTAAGGTATAACCCAATTAAAGAAATTCAAATAAAATTTAAAAAAAATTAAATAAAATTAAATAAAAATCTCAACCACATTCTTTTGAAAGATTGAAAGAGTCCCATCCCATAGATGGGACAAAGCTTGGTTTAAGAGAGTATCACTAAGAACATAAATTAATGGATGATATATCTTCAAAAATTGACTTGAAGTCTTTAGTGGAATAATAGTTGAAGGAAGCGCTGGCATAATCCTAATGTACCACTCTAATTTCAAAGGGTAGATCCTACCCGGAGAAATATGACTTTGTACCATACTCGAAGATATTTGTACCCCTCCTTTTAAAGTTTTTTATGGGACTAACAATCCCAAATAATAGTTGGCATATTTTTAAGTGAGTTATTGCAACACCAGAGGAAGTGATGCCTTGTTATTTACATAGTTCGTCAGTAATTTGACTGGGGTTACTTTTGATTAGTATGTAGAGATACCAAATAGTTTAGTGTGCACTTTCACTAAACTAGAAAACATTTTTTTGAAGCGATTCACTTGTACATAACACCATGTTACTATAGGTGACTTAGTTATTAAAAAGTGAAAGCCAGGTGAATCCCTTGTAGATTATATCTTAAGATGGAAGATAGTTAGCCTTAAGTGTGAGCTTTGTTGCAAGAGTAACATGTTGTGTAAATACTCCTCTAAAATATCAATGGCTCAGTTGCCATCAGGCTACCAGATCTAGAAAAAGCTAGAAGAAGTCAGCAAGGCCAATGACCTAAATTATTGTTGGATGCTAGGTCATACCATTGAAGGTTGGTTCACTTTCAAGGATTGGCTTGAAATAAATTATAAGAGAGGGTTGGTGATTATTCATAAGGAATACCTTGTGGACCCTTGACAAGGGTCCATTAAGGTGATCATAAGGGAATCTTCCACCTCTTCTATTTCCACTCCTTCAAATGATTGGGATTTAGTTTGATCTCATTCTTCTAAGAATTGTTTAATGAAGAAGATAAAAAATTTTTATGCAAGATTAAATGAAGACCCAAAAAAAAGATCATCCAGATTGATCCACTAGCTTAAGAAGACTTCGTTCCTCCTCAACCCCATTCAGTACCATCAAATGTTTGGAAAAATCCATGAGAGAGGAATGCCTATTATATAAGAGAGGATTTTGCATGATAAAGATGTAGGGACTAGAACTTATACGCTTATACCTTTATTTACTCATCTTGAAGATATGAATAAAATCCTACCTCTAAAAGCATTTCCTACATTCTTACTGATTAGTCTTTGGGAAAAGACATTAGTGATGAGGGATAGGTTAGCATAACACCTATTTTTTGTATGGGAGATATAAATAAAGTAAATATCTATAGTGGGAAGGTCCTACCACCTCGCCTACCACATGATAAGGACAAAGGAAATCAAATTGTTAACTAATATCCTGAACTTCCACAAAAAGATCCAATAGTTGAATCAACTATCCCCATTATTGACTATAATGTTTTGCCCATCTTAAGAAACATCCACCCTAACTAAGCATTTATAATGCCCTTATTTTATCTAAAGAAATAAGAGAATCATTAGTTCATGCATTACTCGACCTAAAGATATGCCTAACATAATTAACAGCAACTTCCTCAAATGAGACTTCCTATTTCAAAAAGATTCCAATGATAACTTTCTCTAATGAAGATTTACTTCTGCAAACCGTAGATCATAATTGGCCTTTATACATTTCTATCAAGCTGAAGAATATTAGATTATCAAGAGTTATTTTTTATCTTGGTGCTTTAGTGAATCAAATTACAAGAAGACTTAGTTCTGATATTTAGGATTGATACAAGAAGACTTAGTTCTGATAAAATGTTGACAAGTCTTTGGGTTCAATCTCTCTATTATTAGAAATAGATGGGTTAAAAACCAAAGCAAAGTTGATATCATTGATTTAGAGACATCCTTTAATGTTATATTTGGAAAGCCATGGATACATGAGTATAGAATGGTTCTTTCATCACTCCACCAATGTATTAAGTACACAAGCGTTGGAGTATAATATATTATAAAAGATGATATACAATCATTCTCTATTCATGAGATTGACCTTCATGAAGATGTTGCCTATTATATGCCTAAAAAGCAAATGTCTAATTCTATGAAATTCAATATTATTGAGGAACTGAAGAAACTGAAAGAAGATATCATAATGAATAAAAAAGAAGAGAAGAAAGAAAAAGTGGAAAAAAATAAAAAGAAAAATAAAAAGAACTTCCAATAATTTAAATTGATTTGAACTCTAGTTCAGATGAAGATTTCAATCGAAAAGATGCCTCAATAATGTTTGAAACCTCATTAGAATCGGATAGCGATGAAGAACAAACACAAGCATTAAAGGATGAACTTGAATTATTCACTTATGAAAAATTGAAAGGGTATTTGGACAATTTTACTTTGACTCCTTTATCTGAAAACATAATTTTATAATTAGAAGTCAAAGCAACCCCTAACTTTTCAGATGAGGATAAGAAGTTATCAAAGTTCTATTCTATATCCATATCTTCAAGTTCAGATATTGATGTAAAACTTAAGAAATAATAGAACTCTACATTGATTGGTATCCTCACTATGTTAAGAATTCTATAAAATATGGTTTGATTCCTTATGCTTGCCCTAATGATATAGCTCAACACATGGAAATTTTATAGAATATTAAAAATAAAAAATTGAAATCCAAAGCTAGCATTGGATTTGAAACCATTTCACATTTATATAATAATGAACACTGCTTAATGATAAGCAATCGTATGGAATCTGATCAACTTTTTAGAATTCTATCTAACCCTTTAGAAGAGTTATATCTTGAAACATTAAATGATTGCTTAATTCAAAATGCATCCCTAGAATTTGAAGAAGAAATAAAATCCACTATTGATAGATTAAAGGAGATTAACCCAGGAACATGAGAAGATCAAAGAACAACTTTTATTAGTTCATTATTAGGTCCAGAAGATTCCAAAGAGTTAACTAATTTACTTTATGAATATAAAGATTAATTTGCATGGTAATTATGTTAAAATTCTAGGTTTATCTCTAGATGTTGTAGTTCACAAATTAGAGATTAAACTTGAACCAATTCTAGTAAAGCAAGCTCCTAGAAGTATGCATCTAGAAATTGAACAAAAAGTGATTTCTAAAGTGAAAAAATTAATTGAGGCAAATTTTTTTGAGAAGAGAAATACCCTTCTTGGATAGCAAGCATCATCCTAGTAAATAAAAAGAATGGCCAAATACACTTTTACATAGATTTCTGAGACCTAAATTAGTCTTGTCCCAAAGATGAGTTCCCATTGCCAATTCTAGAACATATGGTCAATATAGCCTCATGACATGAAATTTTTTCATTTATGGATGAATCATCTAGATATAACCAAATAAAGATGACCCCATAAGATGCAAAACATAAAACATTCAAAACTTTTATTAGGATATTTTGTTGCATGGTTATGTCATTTAGTCTCAAAAATGTCGGGGCTACCTATTAAAGAGCAATGACTAGAATATTCAACGATCTAATTCATAACCAAGTTGAGTGTTATATTCATCATCTAGTCATTATAAGTAAGAAAAAAGAAAATCACTTGTATGAATTATAGATTATTTTTGAGCAATTGTGCCATTACAACCTAAAAATGAACCGCTTGAAGTGTGCTTTTGTAGTAACTCTAGAAAAGTTTCTAGAATTTATAGTAAGGCACTGTGGGATCAAAATTGATCCTAAAAAAAATAAAATCTATCATGGAAATATCACCACTTAGAAGTCTTATACAATTAAATTATTCCAGGGAAGGCTTGCATATTTAAAGAGATTGTATCAAACTTATCTAGAAGATGCCAAGCATTTGTAGCATTAATAAAGAAAGATTCTAAATTTATTTGAGATGAAAAATTCAAGAATACTTTTCAAAGTTTAAAACAATATTTGATGAATCCTCTTATTTTGGTTTCCCCTGATCCTAGAGAAGCCAATAGTTTTGTATAGTGTAGCTTTAGATGAATCACCTGGAACTTTATTAGTTCAAGTTAACAAAGAAGGGAAAGAAAACACCTATTATTATCCAAGCCATAGACTCATCCCAGCAAAGATGAATTATCCACATATTGAAAAGCATTTTTTAGCTTTAATTTTTGCTGCTCAGAAACTGAGGCATTACATGCTTTCACATAAAGTGAATTTAATATCAAGAGTATATCCTTTGCAACATCTTATGACCCACTCAATATTGTTTAAACATCTAGCACGTTAGTTAATGATTTAATTATAATTTGAAATTACATCTATTCTTCATGTTGTGAAGGGTGAAGTTATTGCTGACTTCTTGATAGCCCATCCATTACTCGAATGTGCCCCCTTGAATGATGATCTTCCAAATGAACAGATCATGAATTTAAAGGATGAGCCTACTGCTACTTGGAAATTATATTTTGATGGTGTGGCATCATCAAAGAAAAATAAAGAGTTGAACTCTTCTATCTTAGGGAAGGTGGATAATGGATTAATTTTTATAATTCCAAACAAAGGAATGATGCAATTTCCTATCATTTGACTTAAACTTGTGCAAATATTGGAGCTGAATATGAGGCTCTTATAAGTGGGCTAGAGTTAGAAATCCTTGTGGATATTAAAAATATTAAAATCTTTAGAAATTACCAATTAATTATTAACCTACTAAGTGAAATCTATAAGATTTTGCACCCAAAGCTTTTTAGTTATTACAAGTATATAATGAAATTCCTCGAAAAGATTTCTTTTATGACTTTGTATAAAATATCATGAAAAGATAATTCTATAGCGGATTGTTTTGCTTAGCTTGCCAAAGAAATTATATGACCAAAAAAGAAACTATATCTATAGATGCTCAGAATCAACAAGTACTATCTCCTATAGATTTAAAGTAAATGAATAGAAAAATAGAAATGCAATGGATAGTCACTCTTATTGAAGGTTAAGAAGATTGCGATTGGAGGAAGTTATTCATTGACTATTTAAGTGAGGGGAGGCCCCTATAGATAAGTAATTAGTAAATCAAATTAAAAATATGCATTATCTTTCACATTAATCAACAGATGTGTTGTATCATAAGTTGTTTGATCAAAGATAGCTACATTGTTTGGATAAATAAAAAGCCCATAAGATTGTGATTGAAGTACATTATGGATTGTGTGGCACTCAATAATCTAAATGTAAGATGAAATTGAAAACTAAAAGACTTAGATGTTAAATGACTACATGGAAACTATACATCATTACCATCAAAGCTAAATACATGGTGTAGTATTACATTAGCCTCTTAATGCACTCAATGATTTCCTTTTGGACCTTTTGAGAGTTTTGGTACAAAAATCATGGCCTATTGATCCTTCTTCATCAAAAGAACATCATTTTATATTAGGTGCAACTAATTACTTTTCTAAGTGGGCTAAGGTGATTCCACTAAAAGAAGTGAAAGCAAACCATATGCTTAAATTATTTCAAGAAATTATCATATATCATTTTGGCATTCAACATTGAATTATATCTGATAATGATCCATCATTTAAGTTTACTAAAATAAATTACTTTTGGATAGACATAAAATTGATTGAAGATATTTGACCATTTATTACCTAGGGCAAATGGATTGGCTGAAGCATTTAACAAGACTCTTATATGAATTCTAAAAAAAGTACTTGATGAAATAAATGTCAATGGAATGATAAGTTGGTTGAAGCCTTATGGGCCTATCAGACCACATATAGGACACCAACTCAATCTACATCATATGCTTTAGTTTATGGAACTGAAACTATTCTTCTTTTAGAGTACAACTATCTATTTTTGAGGATAGTAGTTAATAGCAACATGATAATAGATCAAAATCATAAAGTTTGACTAGAAGAACTTGAGAGTCTTGAAGAAAAATATCTAAAAGCCTAATAATATTATTAACCTCATTTTTGGATGAGGTTAATATCATTCTAAAATTAGTGAGTAGGATATTCTAATGTTAAATAGAAATCTCCTAATTCAATGCTTAGGTCAAGAACACTATATCTAGTGACCTAAGGAATCCTCCTTAGGTTTGATCTAACCTAATGGGCTTAGGTGGAATCAACCTAAATTTTAAATTTAGACTAAAATCAGATCCAAATAAATCAAAATTAAATTAAATTAAATTAAGGAAACCAAATGCAAAGTCAAATCTACTCAACTCATTTAGCATAGTCCCACTTAGTCAAAAGTCAACCCACCAAGAATTTGACCAAACTAAATCATTCCAAATATTACAAATGTTCAAATAAACATGATTAATCATAAATCTAAATAAATTCAAATTCATTTTGGCCTTAATTTTGTTCATTAGCACATTAGTCTAAATGAACCTAAATGGGTCATATTGGGTTCAAACCCAAATCAAATTAAAATCAAATCAATTTTATTATTTAAAATCATTTGAAAATGATAATTAAACATAATTCAACCCACCATTTGGTCTAATTTGGTTAAATTGATCATTTAACATAAATGAAACCCAAGCTTAACCCATCAAGCCTACTTTGGGTCAAACAAGTTCAAATTAAAATCCAATTGAAATTAAATGAAATTAATCACTCTAAATCATCTCATACATGTGTTGAAGCATGATTGGAGTCTAAACCCAATCCAATTGACTGAAATTGGTCATTTGAAAACCCAATTGGAATCAAGCTTAACCCATTTAGGTTTAAATTTGGTTAAAATGAAATGAAATTCAAAATTAATTTCAAAATTAAATGAATTAATATAAAAAAAATTCAATCAAGCATCAACTAAAGATGATTAAATTCAAAATTAAAAAGGATTACATTAAAATCAAACACTTTGAATTAAAGTACTTGGTGGGATTCAATTTTTAAATCCAAGTCAAATTGGGTTTAGATTTGAACTTAAATTCATTTGAGTTTGATGTAGGCAGCCACTTGCAGTTTAACTAGCCTTGATAATGATGCCTAGAGCCCAAAGACAAAGGATAATGAAAACCATTGACCAAATGGAAACATTTTGGTAAATTCCACCTTCCATCATGAAAATGGCTTGGCTTTATCCAACTAAACTTGTATCTTTGACCACCTCTTAAGAGCATGGTTCCAAGGGTTGAATCTAAGGAGATAAGCCAAAGAAAAATAGAACTTTCTTCTTCTAAGGAGAAGCCAAGAAAAGCAAAGAGAAAAGGAAGAAGAAAAAGAGAAGACATGGCTTGGCCAACCAAGGAAAGCAAGGTAGATTCCATCCTCTCTTCATGTGACCATTCAAGCATGTTCACAAGGCCAAAAGGGATTGAATCCATCCCCTGACCAACCTTACTATCGTCGATAGCCAGATTTTAGTCACCAAGAATTCAAGAAATCAAGCTCTTGGCCAAAAATAGAAAGAGGGGGAGGGAGAGCCTATTCCCTCCCTTTTTTTCATTCCAAAATGTCCACCAAGGAAAGAGATGAAGGAGGGGACCCTTCCCCCGGCCTCTTACTGCCAGCACACTGGCAAACGAATGAAAATGGAGCTTCATTCATGGTGAAATCCATGGGAGAGGTTTTCTCATCAAATTGAAGGTTCTAATACGTTCTAGAGGTTGAGGAAACCACAACGAATTCTCACCCCAACCCCTCACTATCAATGAGCTAGAAAATGATTGAGACTAGAAAATTGAATTGGTGTTTGTCTAGGGATTAATCCATTGAGAGGTAAGCCAAACTTCACCCATGCCAATGTGAGTAAAAATGAAGCTAATGGAGTCAATCCCACCACTGATGATTGTCAGAAATGAGGTACACTCCACCACCAAGCCTTTAGATTTTCAATTTTGGTCCATTTTGAAATGAAATTGATCCCCATGTGGATCAAACTATATGGATAGTTATGAATTGATCATTGATCATTTGTAATCAAAATTGTGATAAAAATCACTGATGATAGTCAAAAATTAGACAACAATGGCGGACTGTATCCATCTCTCATCGGTGGACCATGGGATCTAATCCCCACCATCTTATCATTATATTTGGAACAAACACCAATCATTTAGTCAGATGGTTTGATTCAATCCCTTAAGGATATAGTAGAATCGATCGGATGATTGAGGATCATCCCGTGTGGCACTCTTTTGATTGCCGATCCATGGCCAAATTACCTTCGATGTGGAGGTGCCATGGTAGCACGATTACGTCATTATAAAATGGCTAATTTCCTCAAAATTAATTAAAAATCATAGAAAATTCAAAAATTCATAGAAAATATCTACAAATCCAAAAAATGCAAACTTGGGTACAATGGATTCATCTTGATGAGAGGAATCCAATAAAATTAAAATCCCCAATTAATTTTTGTATGATCTAGCCTTAATTTGACCTTTAATGAAATCAATTTAAACTTAATTAATCACAAACCATTAATTCAATTCAAATGAAACTTTGGGGAACTAAAATTGATGTTAAAACACCCTTTAGAAAAAGTTTTCATGAATTATTGCAATGTAATTCATGAGAAATTAAATTTCATATCCTAAGCCTTAATTTTAATTAAATAAGTTAATATTAAATGAAATAATTGATGAAAATGTATCAAGTCACCTTCAATTAACTTAATGAACCTTAATGAACATAAAAACACTAATGAAACTCATTGAAACTTAATAAATCTCAAATTGACTTAATTAAGCAATCAATTGAATTAAATAATTCAAATAATTAATTAAAACTTAATTAAATCAAAATAAATCAGCAAAATGTCCAAAAATTATGAATGAACCCTCTTTGCAAATATATGTTAGAGGGGAATTAATGAAAAATGAAATCCCATATAATTTATAATAATTTATGCTTAATTTGGGTTTTAATGAAATAATTAAAAACTTAATTACACCCTAATTCTGAATCTAATCAAGATGAAAAGGGAAACATGAAATTGGCATGTAACCCCACTTTCCATAAAACTTTCAAATCCAATTGATTTTTGGATTGGGAATTATTGAATTTCCAAATCTCTAAGCCAATATTAAATAGATAATGAATAAAAAAATTCATTAATTTATAAAATCATGAAAAAACTTAAAATAATCTCAATCAAATGTCAAAAACCCTTAGGATGGTATTCCAACATCTTAAGTCAAAGAATTTAATCATTTCCATGCTTAAGAGTTAATGAAATCAATAATGCATGTTAAGCTTAATTAAATCTTAAGATAATAAAATCATAATCACAAATACTTAATGAAATTAGAATATACAATCAATCTAACCTAAGAATGGATTAAACATTGACCTTAAGTGTCTTATGTTAATATAAATTAAATTAAATGATTGAACATAACTTTAAAACATATTTCAAACCAAAATCAACTAAAAAAATCAAACCAATTCAAAGTCAAATAATTCAAACCAAATGAATTAAAAGAACAAAGCAAATCAAGAATGACAATCAAATCAAATCAAAAGAAATGAAATGGAAAATCAATTTCAAAAGAAAAGAATCAATCCAAAATCCAAACTAAATTCAAATTCCAACCATCTAAATGAAATCAAAAGGATTAATTAAGATACTTAAGAATCTTAGTTAGACCTTTGGGATGGATCTTCATCTTAGGATGAAGGTTTTATTCCATTAGGAGTTAGAATGTTGAATAAAATAGATTCCACCCAAAGGTGAGGTCCATTCTACTCTTCATTCTTCAAAATATAAACTTCACTTTAAATAAATAAAAGTGAAATTAAAATGAAAATAAATCACTAAATCATTTAAATTGAAACCATACAAAGACAAAATTCAAACAAACTCAAAAACTCCAAATTGAAACTTGAACTAAAGATTCTTTGCAAAGTCTTACTATACAAGCCTGTTTACTTCTCACACTTGATCATTAAGTCACACACCCTAGACTTAGGTTAGGTCATTCTGTGATTCTTTTATGATTCCTTGTGATGTGTTGTGATATGTTATGCTTTACATGTCTTAGAGGTGTACTATTTTAGACTGCATGTCAAGGATTTTTTTCTCGTTAGAATGGATGGTAGGATGATCTTTTTAGATCTAACCTTGTCTTCTGCAGGGGCTATGCTAGGAAGGAATCTATCATAAATAAAAATTAAAAATGTTCTTTATTACAGGTGTGCTTAAGTCCTTAAGCATAACTTATAGGACAGTGTAGTGAAATTTTA
Organism: Cymbidium sinense; assembly: GCA_021442155.1. Lineage (NCBI taxonomy): Eukaryota > Viridiplantae > Streptophyta > Magnoliopsida > Asparagales > Orchidaceae > Cymbidium > Cymbidium sinense. Next base: position 52,531,633 of record CM038214.1, on the reverse strand, counting down.
TTATTCCTACCTTCATCTATCCCTCTTTTAGAAAGAGGATAAATGAAAATAGAAATATATAACACCATGTTGGAACAACATGTAGATCCATAGATGTTCTTATTAGGGTGATCGGGCATGACATTAAGGAAAGGTGTATTATCCTAAAAAATAGAACTCACCACCCTACAATGGACCTAATCACCTTAATAAGGACTCATAAAACTATGATATTCTTCTCTTACTTTACATGGAAATGTAAAGTAGGGTTTATTTTAAACTGGGTTTGTTAAGTTCCCTACAAGGGTAAGCCTCCATAGCTAATTACATCTTAAGAAACTGAATTCATTAGGAATACTCTTGATTAAGATAAATAGTTATTATCTCCAAAGATTTTGAAAGGTAGGACTTATTAATTGATTGGTTTATTTTTAGAAAAGTCAAGTGGGATTGATCAAGAGGGGGGAGTTCTTATCGAAGCCAAATGAAGATAAGTAGGGGATGCTTAGGATACTAGGAAGCCTAGTAAGCACCCCAAACTATCCTATAATTTTTGAAATTGAATTGATTTATTTGAGTTCTATTTTATTAGAAATCTAGGGCTTACAATTCCATGATAAAAGAGATGAGGATTTATGCTCATAGCCTGCGAAGGGAAGTAGTAACCTCTGAACATAAATCTTGGTAGCTTTGGCGAGGGCCAAAAGCACAACCTAAATCTAAGGTAAAAATGTGTATTTGGTTTACCTCCATAAGAGAGGATAAAACACCCAACTGTTGGACTTACAACCACTTGGAGGTGGCCTCCAACTAATTCCTCCTACGATTTTAAATACATGTAGGCAAGTCATATGCTTTTGAAAGATAGCTAGGTTATTATTTATTTAAAAAGAGACTAAGTCCTTAAACACACTCCCTAAGAGACTAAATTATTTAGGGCATAATTTAATGACTTAAATCTAATGTAAAATTTTATTACATTTTATTTTCATTTTTGGACAATCAATTTGACATAGGCTTTAGGATTCATATGCATAATGCATGAGAAATTAGAATATGGGCCAAAATCAGTAGGAGATGTATTTTCTCCTACAATTAGAATAAGGAGATGTATTTCCACCATGGCTCTCAAAGGTCATGCCAAGTTCTCTGGAAAAGGTGGAAGCCCTCTAAGTCAAGAGTGAAATAATATGCTTTTTATGCGTGATGTAAGAAAAGAAATACAACATCCAGCTAAGAGGTTGCTAATTCTTTTATCTTGATTTATAACCTAGGCTTTAGGCGAGATTATAAGTTATTTTATTTTTAGTTTTGAGTTGATTAGTTGGATAGAAAAATTATTTTTCTAAGAGCCTAATCGTCATCCAGGACATACAACAAAGGAAGGAAGAAACTAAGAAAGATTCCATCTTAATAGACAAGCTAAACAAACATCAATCAATTTATAAATCTAGTGCAAAAGAATAAGAGGTCATTTATGGTTAGGCTCCATCGCACAAATCCAAAAAGAAATATGGGTAGCCAAGCTCTACACTTATACAAACCATAATACAAATTAATAAATTACAATCAAGAAGGAATTCATTGTTATGGGGGCCTTCATTCTTCATTTCTTATTTTCTTCTTTTTTCTTTCTTCTTTCTTCTTTCTTCTTTTGGTTGGTTGAAATGTGGTTGCACCAAAGGCTTCACATGGTACATAAGACATAGTCTTTTGACCAATCTTCATCCTAATACCCATAACAAATATTCTAAAATCCTAATTGCAAAATTACATAAAAATGGGAAAAAGGAAATCTAACTAAAATCTACAAAATACAGATTAGCTAAACAAATCATACAATCCCATGCATGTATATATATCATTGGACTTATCACCCCACATATGGGTAACCAAGTCCACTTAGCATATTTTGGATTATACTTAGGGGTAGGAGCACCTGTACAACAAAAATAGTTAAATTTTTATTACAATGCCCCTTAAGCACAATTTCCTACAAAAGATAATGGTTAGACTAAGATCATTGTGGTGTTTATTTTTGAGAATGTGCGACACCACATAGATCTTAGGGGGTACTTATTTAAGTGATTGGGTATGACATTAAGGAATGATGTACTATCTCGAAAGATAGAAATCACCACCCTATAATGGACCTAATCACCTAATAAGGACTCTTAAGGCATGATGAGTCTTTGAATGTACTAGAGATCTTTCCCCAACTTTACATAGAAAAGTAATGTAGGGTTTATTTTAAGCCAGGTTTGTTAAGTTCCTATGAAGGCAAGCCCCATAGTTAACTACATCCTAAAGAGTGAAAATTCCTTAAGGATACTCTCGATTAAAGTGGATAAATAGGGCCTCCAAAGATTTCAAGGTTAAGACTCTCAGAGGATTGGCTATTTTAGAAAATCAAATGGCATAAATCAAGGAGAAGACTTATTTTTGGAATATAAAAGGAGAAAGTAAAAAATGTTCATGATACTAGGAAGTCTAGTGAGAATTCCAATCTACCCTATAATTAGGCTTTATAATTTTTGAAATTTAAGAGAGTTAATTATTTGAGTTGACATTTTATTAGATTGCTATGGCTTATAATTCCACAACATAAGATTATAGAAATGCCTAAGAGGTGAGGGTTATGCTTGTAGCTCACAAAGAGAAATAATAACCTCAGATCCTAGATCTAGGGAGCTTTGGCGAGGGCTAAAGCTTGACCTAAATCTAAGGCAAAATGGGTATATGGTTTACCTCCACAAGAGATAATAAACCACTCGACCACTGGACTTATTATTGCCTGCAGTGGCAACCAGCTAACTCCTCCTACACTTTAAATCCATGTAGGCAAGTCTTATGCTTTGCAAGATGGCTAGGTTGTTATTTATTTAGAAAGGAGACTAAGTTCTTAAACTCACTCCCTAAGAGATTAGAGCATGAGTGGTATGAATTCATGGCTTAATCTAATGCAAATTTTATCAAATTTATTTGATTTTTTTAGACTCTTTATTTCGACTCAGGCTATGGGATTTTGTATGTCTAAATGTATGAGAACTTGATTATGGGCTAAATCAAGAGAGAAAGGGGTGTTCTTCCATTGAAGACTCTCACAGGTTAAGCCTTTATTCTCTGACATAGATGGAAGCCCCCTCTTAACAAGAGTGAAAGAATATGACATGCATGATATTATACATTCATTCATCCAACTAAGGGTTGCTAAAATTTATTAGGCTTTTTTATGTGAGGTTATGAGTTATTTTAAAATTTTAGTTATGAGTTGTTAATTGGGGTAGAAAAATTAATTTCATCCTAAGAGCCTACCGCATCCAGCCACACATTCAAACATCAAACATGAAGAAACTAAGAAAAGCATGCAATTCTAGTGTGCAATCTAAACAAAATAATAAATAATTTTATAGACTAGTAAGAATAAAGGCGAATTGGGTCGTTAGTCATACACGAAAAGAAAAAAAGATGGGTAGCTAAGCTCTATCCTTTTATAACCCGGATTACAAAAAATATATATGCTATAGGGGTATTCTTTTCTTCATTTCTTCTTTTTATTCCTTTTGATTTGATTTGCTCCAAAGGCATCCTTTGGGAACTCAAGGACTTCTAGCCTTACTCATTTTAATCTCCCATAACTAATCCTAATTCTAATGTAAAATTACATTAAAAATAAGAAAAGTAAATCTAGATACCAGAATAAATGTTAGCTAAACACACCAAAGAAATTATATGAATAATTTGGACATAGCATCCAAAATGGGTATAAGCCTATCCCAACATGAATTATGCTTAGAAAGTAAGTAAACTTTACAAACACATTTATATTTTATTACAAGCGCACAACCCCTAGAAAATATGATTAATCATGGCTTACCATCCAGTCTACGAGGCATACACCTTAACATCCAGTCTAAAACATTACATCACAAAACAAAACACAACATCATACATACAACACCCAAACTTAGCACTAGAAGTGGTGACTTAGTATTCTAATGTGTGTGCTTAAGGCTTATGGGGAAAGATTTTACTAGGCTTTTTTAGTTTAAGTTTCAATTTGGAGTTTAAATTTATTTAAATTTTACTTTGAGTGATTTCAATTTAAATGATTTAATGATTTATTTTCATTTTTATTTCACTTTTATTTGGCTAAAATGATGTTTAGGTTTTCAAGAATGAAGAGTAGAATGAATTCCATTTAGAAATCACCCTATTACATCTTAACCTAAAGAGTCTAACTAAGGTCCTTAAGTATCTTAATTAGCCCATTGAATTTATGCACTTCATTTGATTTGATTTAGCATTTAAAATTTGAGTTTGTTTAAGTATTTGATTGATTGATTTTGGATTAGATGCTTTGGTTTATTGAAATCTTGATAATATAATATCCTTAATCTATAATGAAGTTTAAGTTTGTTTAAATCCATGTGTTTTTGATTGATTAATTTTAGATTAAATATTTTGGTTTAATTAAATATTGATAATTCAATATCTTTAATATCTAATGAAGTTTAAGTTTATTTAAATTCATGTGTTTTTGATTGATTAATTTTAGATTAGATTTTTTGGTTTAATTAAATCTTGATAATTCAATATCCTTTTAAATTAATATATAATCCTTTTTTATTGTAGTTATGTGATTTAATTTTTTGTTTATCATGGTTCATTTATTTGTAGTTTGATTGGATTAGATTAGTTGAGATTTTATTTTGACTTTTAGTTGAGTTTGATTATTTATCATCACGATTTTATTTTTAATCTCATCTATTTGTCATGTTTATCAATGTTTGGTTTGTATTTTGATTTCATACATTGGATAGTTAATTAGTTTATCTTTTTTCTAAGTAGGTTGAATGAGATTTGATTTGATTACATATTAAATTGACGTGAGTCTTTATTAATTTAATTTAATTTGATTTCATTTCATTTGATTAGCTTTATTAGTCTTTGGGTTTCCTTAGGTTTAATGTGATTATGTAATTAGTTTAATTAAGAAGTGTATTTATGTTAATTATAAAGATTTATTTAATTTTCAATTTGATTTCATATTTATTTAGATTAATGATGTAACTAATGACATAATAATTTAGGTTTAATTTAAGTTTTGATTAGTATTTAATTACATTTATGTTTGATTAACTTTAAGTTTAATATGATTAATTTGATTGACTTAATTAGCTCATTTAAGATGTGTGATCAAATTAATTAGTAAATTAATTAATTGTTTGATTTGAATTTGACTTAAAAAGTTAATTTTCTTCATTAAGATGATGGATTAATTCATTAGGTTTGCATTAATTAGGTGTTTATTTAATTGGAATAGCTTAAGGGTAATTAGTTTAATTAAGAACTATGTTTAAATTAATTATTAAATTAAATAAAGATTTATTTAATTTTTAATTTGGTTTTATATTTATTTAGAATTAATGAATTAATGATTTATAATTTTTAGGATTTGATTAACATTTAATTGCATTTTATGTTTGATTAAGCTTAAGTTTAATGTGATTAATTTGATTAACTTAATTAGTTCACTTTGAGGTGTAATTAATTATTAAATTTAATTAGCAGTTTGATTTAAGCTTAATTTAAGAGTAACTTTAATGTTATTTATTTAAATTAATTTGATTCATTAAGATGATGGATTAATTCATTAAGTTTGCATTAATTAGATGTTTGATTAATTAAGTTTGATTAAGGGTACTTTTTTCATAGATTAATTAAAGGTTTTTTTAATTAATGACTTAATTTCTGCATATGGTGATTTGATTAAGTGTTTTACTTAAGTTTAATTTGATTAAAGGATTCTTGTTATTATCATTTGATTAGATTAGGTGATTTACTTGCTTATTTTTATTTTAATTAAACTTGATTATTCATAATCATAGATAGGTTTAATTTTCTTCATTTATTATGTTCATTAGATTTCATTCATGTTTGATTTAGTTGCTAGGTTTATGTATTAATAGCTAATTAATTATCTTATTTCAAATGGATGTGATTTAATCATATGTTAATTAAAACTTTAACTTTATTTGGTTTAATTTGATTAATATCAAATGATTATGTTGAATTGGTTTATTAATCAATTTGATTTTTAGTTTATTTAATGATTAATTAATATTTCATTTATTTTAATTTGTTAAGTGGTTTTATATAATTAAGATTCAATACTTGATGTCGGTTTAATAAGATTAATTTGATTTTAGATTAAAGTTTTAATGATTTATTTAATTATGAGTTTATTATAAAAATCTAATCATTTAATTGAATTTCATTAACTCAATTAGGTTAAATTATGTTTAAATTCAATTTCATTTTGGGATACATGATACTTTTCATTAGGTTTGATTACCAATCATTTGGGTATTACATCATTTATTTTGATTTGTATTTAAATTATTTTTAGATTATGTTTTAATTAATTCTTGATTAAACTTTAATCTAAGTGTTTGATTAAGGTTCATTAGGATTCAAAAAATCACATTATTTTCTTAAGAGTCCTAGATTTCAATTGAAGTGATTTAAGTTATTTTAAAGATTTTTTTGTAATTTTATGGATTTTTATTTTGTTTTTTTATTTAAACTAGATAATCTAAACTTTAAAATTTAATTTCTCCCAATCTAGAAGTTCTTTTCACTTGAGATTTTTATAATAGTTTTATTTTAGCTTTAGTTTCAATCCATTAAAATTTTAACTCAATCTAACTTATATTTTTAGACTCATTAATGAAACTTTATTTTTACTAAAACTTAAATTAACCTCAAACCATTTTGTGAAATTTGGGGATATGAGTATGTTGGATTTTCCTCGTAACGATGAATCCAACGAGCCCTTATTTGTTATTTTTTGTTAAGTATTTTATTTTTGATGAATTTTTGAAGTTTCAAGTGATTTAAATAATTTTTAAACTCAAAAAATCTGATTTTTTTGCTTAGCATTCGGTGCATTGCGACATGGCGCATCGCGTGGTGCATGATTGGCGCATGCATGCGCATTGGGCCCGCATTGTAAGCATGGTGGAAAAAGATTTAGGGTCGTGATGCGCGATTGATCGAGCAGATCTAATAAATTGGTCAGAAGTCAAAGAGGATCGAGGATCATGTTCAGGGTCAAAGGATGCGGGTGTCGATCGATTAAGGATCCGTGGGATCCGATATGGATGGGCGGCGCTCACCGATAGGAGAAATCAATGAGAAAAATGCAAAGAAAATGCGAAATGAGGTCCAATTGAGTTCATTTTTTTCTTCAAACAAATTCTACTTCATATTGAGATCAAATAAAATGAAAAATATAGGATTTATCTAAGGGAAATTCCTAAAATCACAATAAAATTAACATAAAATATGAGAAATCCTAAGGCCAGCAAAAGTTTGGAAAAATTTACCTGGCTGGGCATGGTTTTCGGTGGCGGTGAAGATTCAAGCAAGCTCCTTGGTATAAGAGAAAGCTTTAGAATGAGTGTAGCCTTCTTCATCACTTCAGAATGATGTATTTTCTGGTGCTTGTCATTTCCTTGTCGGAATCCACCTGATTTGATATTTTTGGCACAAGAGTAGTGGGGAAGTGGTGGCTAGTTACTTTAGGGAGCTCTTGGGGGCTGAAGAGTGGTAGGAGGAAGAGAGATGAAGCTTCATTTCCCCCTCCTTTAATAGTGGCCGAAAATCCTTTTTTTTTTTTGAATTTTTTGGCTCCAAAGTATTGTCATTTTGCTTGGGGTGGTTGGGATGGATGATGGATTTATTGAGAACTTTGAATTTTTGCTCCAATATCCTCTATTGCTAACATATGATCAGCTGCATTGAATGCAAATGTTGGTGAGGAGTTAAATGCATGAGGTGGAGAGGATTAAATGAGACTTGGTTTGAAGCGATTTGGCACAATTTGGGTCATATAATTTATAGTTATATGGGTTGACTAATTGGTCAAATTGGGTCAAACCAAACTTAGGTTAAATAATAATTTGAAGAGTTTTGGTATGATCAATTTTAATTTAATTTGGCTTATGATTTGGAATCAAATGGGTCAAATGGGTAAGTTGACCAATTTGACCAAAATTAGGGCTTGGGTTATGGGTTGATTCATGTTCAAAATGGTTGAAGATGAATGTGGCCTTTGGTTTGAATCAATTTGGATTTAATTTAATTTTGGCCAAATTCACCATTTAGGCCAATTTAATGGCTCAATTGAGCTTGATTGATCAAATTGGGTTTAATTATAGCTTTGGTGAAGTTAAATAATCAATTTGTAATGAACTTAAGCCATTGATTGCAATCAATTTGGGTTAGATCATGATTTGACCCAATTTGGTCCTTTAAAATCAACTTGGATCAAATGGCCAATTGGGCTTTGTTTGGCTCAATTGGTGGTCAAGTCATATTTAAATATTAATTTTGGGTTGATTCAAATCATTTTTTTAATCAATTTGATGTAAGATGAGTTTTGGATAGTTTTGGTTCATTTTGGCTAAGGGTTGACTTGGTCAAATGACTAAGTTGAGTTGGTTTGACCCAATTGATTGATAATCATTGGGTGATCAATCATGGAAGGTTTTGGTGAGCTTGGTTTAATTTGGGTTGGATTGGAAGTTGGCTCAAATGGGTCCTTTAGGTCACTTTGGGTCAAGTGGACCTAAGTGTAGTGGTTTGGTTTTGGTTTGATTTGAGTTTAGTTGAGCATATATATGATCTGATTGAAATATAAATTCAAGCAATTTGAGTCCAATAGGTTTTGGCTCAATTGAATGTTTAAGTCAAAAGGCTAAGTTAGCTTACTTAGGTTGACTTGAATTTGGTTTGATGATTGTAGGTTTTATTTATATTTGGATAAATGATTGAATGAATGATTGAATTGAGATAAAATCCATTGGTTTTGACTTGATTTGAATAGAATTTGGCTAAGTCCAAAGAATTAAAGGGCTTATATTGAGTTTGGATTTGATTTTTGATATAGTTTTGATCATTTGAATTTGGATTTCATTTATATTTATGAATATAAATGAAGGGATAATTGATTTATAAAGAAATCAATTGATTTTGTATTGATTTAAAGGGAGTATTGGCTAAGCTTATGAAGGTGGTTCATCTTAGGAAGGGTCTTAGATTTTGAATTTGATTTTGATTTTGGACAATCATTTGGGAGTCAAATGGATTTGGAATATAGATTTGAATTTGAGGTTTGGTTTTGAATTTGGGTTTTGAGAAAGTGTATTTGTGGGTTTAGGCTATGATAGGTGATTTGCTTAAGTCCTAGTCATGGCCTAATCTATGACTAAGTCTCTAGGCTTAGGTTAAGTGTTCACCTAATCATTAGAAGTGTCTTATGACTGAGGAGTTCTTAGTGTTTAGAAGAGTCATAAGTATAAGATGAGGAGGTTAAGAGCTCACTCCCAAAAGTGAGGTCAATAATCGCCCTACCATTCATTCTACGCTCACACACCCTAACATCCAAACTAAAACATTACATCACAAAACAAACGCAAACATCATACCTTAAAGCTAGAAGTGGTGGCTTAGCCTAATGTGTATTTAAGGTTTGTATGGTATGTTTAGCTAGGCTTTAAGGTTAGAGTTTTCTAAGTATGAAAATGTTTAACTTAGAGGGTGGTTTCATTTAGGTGATTTAGTTGATTTGGTTGATTTTTATTTTGTGATTTGATTAGGTTTGAATGAACCTACAATTAATTACTAAGTTGTAAAGAGATGAAAAGAGAAGAGAACTACTCTTTCCTCCCTACCATAAGTAATTTCTAAGGTAGATTCATATTCGATTATTGTTAGTGAATGTTTTATTATGTGTTTTAATTAATCCTAAGTTTATATTTTCCCTAAACAAACCTATTCAAAAATAAAGACATTTTAAGATTAAGTAAAGTGAAATACTATCACAAAACACACTTCACTTCATTTCTTTCCCAACATGTGTAACATGCATATGGATGAATCCTAAGCATATCTATACATGCAAATGGAAATGTTTAGCACACCTTCATGATGAATGCTAATGGAGGTTATTTAAGAAAATTTGGATGCTTCATGATGCATGATTTGTTAAGTAGAAAAAGAGTGATTCTTTTATCCATTTTTCATATGCACATTCACAAGTATAAAAAACATAAGTGAGTACAATGCCATTATTAACACCAGGGGGGTAAGGTACAAGACCTACTTAGCTTCTTAAACCTCGGGGTTGTCCGACTCACAATTTTCTTAAATACATGTGCATGTACAAGAAGAAATGCATGGAAAGAGAATCATGCAAAGTTGATGTTTGTTTGGTTAATTTGTTGGTTGTTTAATTAACATGTATAAATGTGAGAATCCTTCTTAATTCATAACTTGGAAGTGGATAGGAAAAGATATAAGCAAGTGTTATGTTCTTTTAAAAGAACTATACACTTTGCAAATCCATCAAATTCATGTTAAAAGAGAAGAGAATGAAAGCCACACAATACACATCTTTATATTTATACTCACATGCAAGATTATAAATAATCATAAGTAGCATATCTTTCAGTTATGATATCTGATTTATAAGTTTTGAAAATAATTTTTAATTTAATAGCCATAATATCCATTCATATTCTTACTTTAGCCAAAATATGCAATTTGACCTAAAGGAAACATTTCATTTCTAGTTTGATTTTCAAAAGGCATGGATGCATGATTTTCATATGACATACATTTAGCATATTAGGAAAGAAATAAAGTGATTAAAGCACAAAAATTCTTTCACCCTAATTAATTCCTAAAGGCGATCTTATGAAATAAGATTATTTAAAGTAAACCAAATTTGTTTTAAAGAGATTTTTGTTTTGTTTTGAGTTTGATTTGAATTTAGAAATGTGAAGAGGTTTGCTAGTCCTAACCCATTTTCCACATGTGTATGTTGTTTTAGTTTAATTTTAGGGCCATTAGGTGAGTTTTATGCTTTGCTTAGGTTAAGGTGTACATTAAGTTCATTAATTACCCCTTACCTACACCACTTTAGCATATTTAATCAAATAATTATGTGCCAATATATGACATAAAATCACACAAGGAATTTAAGATAGCAATGCACCTAGGAAAGAAAGGGGTCTAATGCAATTGGCTCATAAATAGTGATTAATTAAACAAAAGGGTTTAATTTAAGTACTTTCATAACCCTCCCTACACATGTAGGTTAGATTTTGATTTCCTTAAGTTACTTAGCTTATTGAACACCTAAGAACCTACCCAAGATGAATTCATTAAGTTCTAGAATGTTTTAACTTTGAAAAAGTTTGATTAATTAAGTCATTTAAAAAGTGATTAAACTATTTAATTAATTTGTAATTTAATTAGATTTTTATCCAAATGAAATAAACATAGGGGAAAAGATTTGGGAGAGAATTCCTAATCTCATTCCCTAAGTTCATTCACTGTTCTAAGGTAATTAACAAACTTAATTAAGTAATTTATCACTATTTAAAAGGTTAATTAATTATTTAATTGATTAAGAAGGTAATTAGGAATGGCTCAAGTAATTCCCTTAATTAAACCATTAATAAATTCGAAGAAAATTAGGGAGAGTCATCCCACTTGAAGTTTGGAATTAATAAGTGGGATAATTAGAGAGTAATTAACATAATAACTTCCTGATAAAACCCAAATTCAAATAATACCACTATTTAAAATCAATTAAAATTAATTTTATATTATTCTGCGTTGAATTATCTTCATAATGCTTTTTATTTTGCATTTTTTTGATTTTTCTACATTTAGTTATGAATATTTGAATATTTAGTGATTAATAATTAATTAAAACCATTAATTATTAACTAATCCCATCATGGGTGATCACTTAAGTTACACATCCAGGCCATCGGTGCTTCTCTCTGGATCATTTGATTAAGGATCGGACGGTTTGAGATGCGGTTAAAAAGATTAATCACAGTCATCGCAGCATCGCGGCCGTCCATCCAAAATCTGGACGGTCCATGATCACTTTTGCATGAGAAGGCATACGTCCACTCTCTATGGCAAGATGTGAGCTCGATTGAGCTTGATTGAACTCAAACTCAACCCACACCATCATCATGCAAGGGAAGACATCAAATGACCAATTTTACTTGAGATGAAAATTTCTTTCACAAAGGACCACACACTCCTTATTTTAAGGTCGAGTTGAAGGCATACCTCGATATCACCGCGCTCAATCCATCGAGGTAGCTAGAGATAAAACTTGTTGATTTGAGGCTTTCTCCTTCTATTGACCAAGGCTCCTCTGCTTTTGATCAAGAACACTCTTCCCATGCCTTGAGAACTTGGATGAATCTTGGAATGAGTTTAATTAAAACCCCTCGAGGTGCTTGAAGGATGAATTGGCTTGATATTGAGTATTTGATGAATTGGAAATTCCAAGGAGCTCCCCTATTTTTGGTTTGAAGGAATCCAAAAATGGGAAAATGGAAGTAGCTCTAGGAGGCTTGGTGGAGCTTGCAATTGATTTCTCTGGCTTCCCGCTTCAATTGAATGTGAGTGAGTGTGAATGAAGTGAAATTAGGAGGAGTATATCTCCCCTAGGTGAATCAAATGACCAAGCATAGAGATGTCATTTTTATCAAATTCACCTTATGCAATGGGTTTATTAGGCTTTAGGGTTGCATGTGATTCGATTTTGGCAAAAGGAGGTAGTGGAGGACTGACCATGTGCTTAATTGAGTGGAGGAGGGATCTCATGTGTGAGATTTCTAAGTGGGTGGTCAGTTTGGCCATTGGGTTGGGTTTGGCTGACTCAAACCCATTGGGTCATGTGCACCATGTCACTAGTGTCCACTTGGTCCACTAAAAGAGTGTCAAGTGGTCATGAAGAGGATTTGACTAAATTCAAGTGAATTTGGCCAAAACTTACCCTTTGACTTAGGGGTAAAATGGTCATTTGGCTTAGATTTCAGTTTGAATATGTTTAGCATGATTGAAAAATGGGTTGGGCCAAGTTTGAATGAATTTCGAATTGATTTGATATGATTTGGTTCATGTTGACCCATTTAGGTCAAAATGGGTCAACTTGGGTCAAGTTGACCAATTGGTCAAATTAGGTCAAACAAAGGGTTGAGTCAAGTCCATATGACCATTTTAAATGTTTTGGCATCATTGGTTTGGTTCAATTTGATTTCTATTTGGATTTGGTTCATTTAATTTCATTGAGGTCAAATGGGTCAAGTTGACCAATTTGACCTATTTGACCTATTTGGGTTAGGTCATGGGTAAGATTAGGTTTCATTGGTCATATGAAATGTATTGATATCTTTGTTTTCAATCAATTTTGGTTTAATTTGATTTTGGCTCAATTTTGACCTTTTAGGTCAAGTTGGGTTCAAGTTTAATGGGTTGAGTCTAGTTGGCCAATTGAGATTTTGGTCAAGTTCAACAAGTGATTTGGAATGAACTTGGCCTATTTGTTTCAATCAATTTGGCTTAGATCAAGTTCTGACACATTTTGACTTTTTAGGTCAAGTTGGATCAACTTGGGTCAAGTGGCGAATTAGGCTAAGTTAGGCTCAAATGATGACTTGGTCAAGTTCAAACATTGATCATGAATGAGTTTTGATCAATGGTTTCACTCAATTTAATCTATGGTAGATTTTGGCTAGTTTAGGCTTCATTTTGGCTAAGTGTTGACCTGGTCAACCATTAGGTTTGACTTAATTTGACCCAATTTGAGTGATTGATCATCTCATGATGTTGTTGCTCACAATGTGAGGCTTAGTTAGGATTAGTTCAATCAAATTTGGGTAGGATTAGAATTTAGCTCATAAGGGGTACTTTAGGTCACTTTGGGTCAAGCGAGCCTAAGTGGCTTAATTGACTTGATAAAGGCTTGAATCAAGTTTGGTTGAACTCACATATGGACTTAGGATTGAAATATAAATCCATTTGCAAGTGGTTTAGAGTCAAATGAGTTTTGATTCACTTGACAATTTCAAGTTTAAAGGGTGAACATGAGTTTGATTGGGTTTGATTTTTGAATTTAGCTTTGGTTTGATAATTGAAGTTTGTGTTTATATTTGGATTCATAATTGAAGGATTGATTGAATCATGAAACAAAATCAATGGTTTGGCTTGATTTGAATTTGATTTGGCTAAGTTTAAGAATTTGACTTCAAAGGCTTAGGTTGAATTTTGGTTGAATTTGCATTTGATTTTTGAATTTAGTTTTGGATATGATGATTGAAGTTTATGTTTATATTTGGATTCATGATTGATGGATTGATTGAATCGTGAAGAAAATTCAAGGGTTTGTCTTGATTTGAATTTGATTTGGCTAAGTTCAAGATTTGACATGAAAGACTTAGGTTGAGTTTTGGTTGAATTTGAATTTTGATTTGAGTTTAAGAAAATCAATTAAATTGGAATTGATTTAAGTTTTGATGTTGATTTGATTTGGAGTTTGACTTGAAGGAAGGAAGTGAGGATTGGTTCAAGCTATAGGGTAGGCAAAATTTTCCAAACACCCGTAAGGCATGACCTATTCCTATGGCTAACTCTTCTAAGCCTCTAGGGTTAGGTTAAGTGTTCACTAATCTCTAGAAGTGTCTTCAGACTAAGGAACTCTTAATATCTAAGAGGAGTCCTACGTCTAAGATGGATGGGTTGAGAGTTCATCCTAAAAATGAGGTCAACAGTGGGCTTAGCAAGCAACTAATGTTAAGCTCGTATGTTTGTAAAATATAAATGTTGTATGTTATTTTTATCTTGCTGACATTTATTTTGTAGGGCTTAAGAATTAATTTTGAAACAAAAATATAAAATTGAGCTTAAAATTAGGTTAGGATCTGGGATTAGTAGGGACCCTACTAGATAGATGAAGTGGTCCTCTATGAAGCCCAATGGATGTCCCTAAAGAAGGAGATTATTTTGGAAAGAAGACCCATAGATCTAGACTTGTAGCTAGGTCGGGTATAAGGAAGAGAGCTCACTGCTTGCCTTTTCTTACGGGGTATCTGATGGTACCCAATTGCATTAGCCTTTTATTAAATATAAATTGGCTTGATTTATTTTGGGTGTGTAATAGAATTAACTTATTTTTTGAGGTTTTTCTATATTGTTCTTTTTTGGAATTGAATGCCTGGATGATTAGGCTCATTGGAAAAAAAACTAAATTTTACACCTAACTTAAATCTGAACAATTGAAACAAAACTAAAGAAATTTGAAACTTTACTTAAACTAAAGCCTTAGGTAAAACATAAAATCTTAGGTTTTAAAATCATGAAATCTTATAACTCTAAATCTTTGAATGGACATTTCTCCCATTACACATAAGGGGCATCTGACTTGTGAGGATGATCACCATTTTGGGAAACCTATTATTGATTTAGCCCATATCCATTTCTAATTGCATTAGTTAGATGCATTTCTACCTTATATGTTTCTGGGGATTAAAGAGTGAGTTGAGGTTCATGAATTTCTTTCCTTAAAATGCAATAGCCTAGCCATCTTGCATGCATAAAACTTGGCATCATGAATTTAAAATATGCTTAGGTGGTGTTAGCTGGCAACTCCTCCATGTAGGTTGTAAGTCCAAAAGAGTCAGTGATAGGTTAGTTTCCCTCAAGTGAGGGGAATAGCCAATAATTCCCAAAATAGAACTAGGTTGAGCATGTGTCAAGAACATGACTATGTTCTGAAGCATTCTTTTCAAGAATAAGTCTTCAACCCAAAGCATTTTTATAGTCTTGTGCTATTAGAATCTAAGTCCTAAATTTTTAAGAAAATGTCAACTCAAAATCTAAATTGAATCCCAAAATTTAATGCTCAATTATAGGATAATTGAAATGCCTAGTACCAGAGTATCAATAGAATTTTACTACACCTCCTTTGGCCTCCAAAATAACTCTCTCCAATTTGAATCCATCCCAATTGAAAATTTCAAAAATCAATCTTTTGAAAAACAACTAAGAAATCTAGAGGAATAAAAACTCATTTCTTTAATCGAGAGTATACTTAGGAAGAGATCCATCTTAAGTTGTAATTAACTATAGGGGCTTGCCTCTATAGGGAACCATGAACCCAATTTAATTTAAATCATGGTCTACTTTCCATATAGTTTAAGGGAAAAATCTATGGTATCCCAGAGTCTTAAGAGTCTTATAGGAAAACATGGTTATCTTCTAAGATAATTTATTTATCTCTTAATGATGCATTTGATCATGCAAATAAGAAATTTCTAAAACTCTATGTGGTGTCATAAATTTTTCCCCATAAATATCTTGAAATATGACAATCATTTATGGTTCATGATCATTATAAGTTGGTCCATCCTAGAACTTTCCAAGTAGTAGACTTGGTCTTGGTTCTTAAATGTCCAATTTTACTCATTGTAGGATAGGAGGCAAATTTAAGCCAACATGGGAAGGATCGTTCATTATGGAGAAGGTCTATGAAGGATGTTTTTAACAATTGATAACATCTAATGGTGAAGGTCCAATGCCACCTATTAATGGACGTTGCTTTAAAACATTATTATGTATGAAATGTACTACATTTTTAAAGATCATGTTAAATAAAATTATGTTTATCTCTGCTTTTGCAATTTATTTAGCTCCAAATATTATTTCTTTTAAATTTGGTTTTGAGCAATGTCTCGTAGACCCTTGAAATTTTTTTCAAGTCCTTTTAGGCACAATTTTTGCATTCATATAAAATGGAAGCAATCTTATTTGGGACACCCTTCTTATAAATCTCTTGGGTTTAAAGTAAGCATTTAAGCACCATTCCCATAGCTTTTGAGCAAGCCTTTCATGGCACCATTCTAACTATTCATAAAATAGAGTTATGTCACTAAGACCCCTTTCCAAATAAATAAACTATTTAGGTTAGGAATAAGTCACCAAGACCCTTTCTATTAGTGAAAATTTAAGGATAGGATTAAGTCCTCAAGACCCCTTTCCTCAACTTAATTTATTTAGGTTGGATTTGGCCATTAAAGGTCCCTTCCTATTAGCTAATTAGATAGAAGTAAGTCCCTCAAAAAATTTTTTTTTCTAAAATATAAGGATAAGATTAAGTCACCATGATCCCTTGCTATCAAATAGACTATCTAGGTTTGGATTAAGTCACTAAGACCCCTCTCCTACTAATCAAAATTTAAGAATATGATTAAGTCATCAAGACCCCTTTTCTCTAGTTAAGTTATCTAGGTTGGATTAACCTATTAAAAGGCAAATTCTTAATAGCTAATAGATAGAAGTAAGTCCCTCAATAGGCATTCTTTCTAAAAAAATAAAGATAGGCTAAGTCACCAAGACCCCTTCTTGTCAAATTGACTACATGGTTATGATTAAGTCACCAAGACCCCTTTCATATTAGTCAAAATTTAAGGTTTAGGATTAAGCCATTGACGACCCCTTCCTGTTGGCTGAAATTCACTAGATTAGGATTTAGGTCCTCATGACCCCTTTTCTAGCTGAAAATAGAAGTTATTTAAAAGTGAAAATGAATTATCGAAGGCCCCATTCCTATAAACTATTTAGGTTAAGAATTAAGTCCATGTGACCTAGAGAAGAAGAATCCACCTAACCTCTAAATGCCAATATTGTAATCAGGAAGAAACTATAGAACATCTATTCTTTCACTTTCATAAATCCATGACTATTTTTACAAAGCTTCAATCACACTTTAGTATACATGATATGGTTCAACCTCTCAAAAATTTCATTCAACTCCTCAGACAAGCTTAAACATCACTAGATGTATTCAAAACTCATTCCCATCATATCACTTTAATACATATGGTTGAATAGAAATCAAACCAAACACAATAATAAGCCAAAATCTCTTGATGCCATAACACAACAAATACTCAACCACATCGACATCATATCAAGTTTAGAAGTACCTACAAAAGTTAAACCAATGCTAGATTTAAATTGTAGCTCCTGTAATCTACTTTCCTAGATTAAACCAAAACCTCGTTGGCTTGAAGTTAATATTGATGGCCCTTTCAGTTCTTCTTTCAAAATAGTTAGATCAAGTGGAATCATTAGAAATTGGGAAGGTTCTAACATATGCAATTTTCATGAACCTTGCATTCTGATTAGCTCTATGTTTATTGAAGTAGATAGTTTATTCTTTGGTCTTAAGATTGCTTAAGTATTCCCTAATCCTATTTGGATTGAAACTGACTCCACCACCTCCTCAACATTATTAATGGAACCACTAAACCTCTTATCAAATTTCCTTTTTATCATTATTTAATATTTTGTGAAATAGTAGGTAGCAAATTTAATTAAGCACTTTCATTTTATTGGAGAAACAAAATTAGGTTTTAAGAGATTAGTACATAACTTGATATAAATTAATATATAGTTTTTCTCAAATCCTCATAGGAACGATACTCTACACATTTTATTACTTGATTCGACACGTGCACTTATGTATAAGGGTAAAAAGTATCGACCATCATGCTTACATGTTTAAGAACTAAATAGTAGTAAAGGCATGAAAATAGGTATAAGAACAAAATAATAGTTTATATGATTATAAAATGTAAATAGTAAACACCTAAGGTGTCTATATATATAAGTAATTGATTTCATGAAATTTTGTTCAATTTTAAATCAATTTGTCTTATTAGAAATATCATTAATATTTATGTATGTTTGACTTCTATAAAACATGAGGGTCATCACCCAGCCCATTTGCCAAAGTTGTTGATAAGGCTGACCATATCTATACTTCATACCAATAGCCCCCTAACCCCATTTGGTCTAATCCAACTTCCATGCCAAGATTTAAGAACTCTAAGGTTTCCAATCAATGGCTCATCTCATCAAAACTTTTGCTACCTTTATAGGTTCATAAATTAGTCAAGCTATAGTAATTTTATGACATTTCCCTAGTTATCATATGCATTACTTTTATTTAACAATTAATAATACCTTAACTAAACAAATTACCAATATGCATAATAATATAATATAACATCAATGAATTTGAGTAGATTATAATAATAATAAATTAGTAAAACATCATCTAATTATTTGTATCTAAACAAGATATCATAGAATTATTTATGTGCATTGTATAAAACATTCGTATGAAGTAGTACAAATAGTGGTAGCCAATAGTTCTATAAAATTTGGAATTTATATTATTAAACCCTTACTAAATTTAGCACATCAATGTCAATCACTCAATAAAGAAAAGAGGTTTGGAATGCTCAACAGGAGAAACAAAGAAAGTAATTAAGGACCATATTAATAAACTAATTTATACATTACTCATGCAAGGAGATGGGGTTCAAAAAGTACAAGAAAACACAACAATTTGGAATAAAATTTCATACCTCAAGATATCTTCTTTTACAATTCCCATAGCTAAAGTCCTCCTTTAATTCTTAATTATAGCCATCAAATTACCATTTATGCACACTTACACATGCAAAATACAACTAATGTCATAACATACACCCCCACACAGCCAAAACAATGATATAAATAATTTAAACACCTCCCATACTCGCTATGTATAATCCAATCCACACATGGTTGCACTTTTAGAATTCACTCACACATGGCAAATCATAACTCACACACATGGTTTCTCACCACACTCATGGTTGCAAAAACTACAACTAACACATAGTGGCTACCCAAGCCATCAATTTATACATTCAAAACACAAAATCATAACTCATACATGCCACAAAGCCCAGACAGATTGCACCATATAATTTTAAGTTATAACTCAAACACCATCAGAAATAGAAGGAAACTCACCTAACAACCAGCCCTAGAGGAAGGCCATAGACCCCTCAAGATCTTTGATTTACAAACTTATACTAAATTATCAACTTTCAAAAATTTGAAAATATGGAAGAATAAGAAAAAAATTATCAAATGGCACCACTCCTACAATTATGGTCATACATACCTATATGCATAAACAATTTCAAAACTTCTTACCTAAATTTTTCTTCCTTAACTTCCCACTTTTCCCTTAGTCCAACACTAATCTACTTGGTTGAATATAATAGATAACTCAAGAGCCTTTTGGCTATATAAAATTTCACTTTACAATGAGTTCTCCACACCATAAACTAAAGACAATAATTAGTAAAGAGTCATGAATAGTAGCCATCAAAAGGGAGATTACATAGGTAGTAGTCTATAAGTGAGAAGGCATGGGTAGAAACTAGTGAAAAGGTGGCACAACAACAACAAATATAGAAGAAAACCCCATTAACAACTCAATAAAAAAGGGAACCACAATAGTACCAAGCAAATTTGAGGGTTGTAGTCTTTAGGGAAGGATAAATTTGGCATATATGTATATTACAATAATAATAATCAATCTCAGGCTTACAGTTTTCCTCTTCACTTAAATCAACCATTACATGTCAATCAAAGTGGAAAATGAGTTGCAAAGCTAGAACATGTAGAAATAGGTTATTGAATAAATTTTAATTTAATTAAGATTTAGTAATATATATTAGAAAAAATGTGAATTCCATTAAAAAGAAAGTGATTACAATGACCCTTTCAAGCCTCTAATGTAAATGTAAATAAATTATCATTATGAATGAGCTTCTAAGGTTAAGAGAGGAAGAAAGAGAAAACCTTCATAGAGACTTCCCTAGATTAAGCCAAGAAATTATCTGGTTGATTGCCTTCACATAGAATATGCAAGAAAACTACAATATGGTTCTTCTCAAGCGATCTAATCGGTTTGATGAGAGGAATAGTGCACCAAGGTTTAGCATAACCATGCCTAAATAGATTAACATGATTCAATTAGTCAGACTCAATCTAGAATAGCCAAGAGCCAAAAGTTTGGAGAAAGAATAAGGTTTTGTTAAGAGTCATTGAAATGAGAGTTCATTATATAGGGAGAGAAATATAATAAGTAGCATCCCAAGTGATCACAAAAGTTGACCAATCATACATGATGTTTACCTTGAAGTAGCCATCAATATTAACATTTTAATATATGTGTGGATTTCATCCATAGGATTGTTTTCCATAGTTAAATTGGCACGCACATTACCAGTTGTCATGGATTAAAGGGGATTCAATGTAAGACAGCCAAAACTAAGAGCTTTATTAATATAATTGATAATGTGCATAGTGGTTTCCATGGGGGAAGGAGGCTTGTTGTCATGCTTGTCAAAATTTGTACATACCCATTAAACTAATAGGTGATACGATGAATGAAAATGGATTGATGAATATAGATGCCATTAATATGATCTTGAGTCCTCTAAGAGTTAATAACACCAAAATCACCCATGCCATCCTGCACGTTTAGAATGAAGAATCCATAAGCATGTTACATAATTCAATGGTAAAATAGCAAGTAGAGAAATTATGAAGCAAGCCCTCCTCTTCTTTACCACACAGATACCATTTAGACACTATTCTTAATCCTTTTAGCTTTAGGATATCCTCAATAAGAATTAGTTTGTCAAATAATCCCTAATAGAAGAATGCCCATAATACCTGATCTAAAGAGGCCAGAAGACATCGGCAAGGTGAATAACCAAAACTACTATCCATATCAGTAGATGTGGGTCACACTATTAAAGATTGCTTCAAAAACTAGCTTGAAAGAAACTACAAGAAGGGGTCAGTGATAATCCTTAAAGCGTACCTTGTGGACCCTAGACAAGGGTCCTTTAAGGTAATTATAGATGACTCTTCAACTTCCTCTAGTTCTTTCCAAATGAATGGGATTTAGCCTTATCTCATTCTTTTAAAAAATTATTTGATGAAAAAATATAAAAATTTGATGCAGGATCAAACAAAGACCTAGAAGGCCATCATCCATATTGATCTATCAAAGTCAAGAGATTTGGTTCCACCTCGACCCCATTCAACATATTCAGATGTTTAGATGACTAGAGATAGTATTGAGGGAGGAATATCTATTATATCTAATAGAGTTTTGTATGATAAGGATGAAAAGTCTAGGCCTTACACTTCTTTACCTTTATGTACATATTTTAAAGATATAAATAAAAAGCCCACCTCTAAAGACATTTCTTATATTTTGCATTTATGAGGAATGTGTTATTATAAATAAATAAAATTAAAAAGAAGAAACATAAAATTCTCATGATGATGTATTTTGGGAACCAAGGTCAAATACTGAGAGTCCTATGGATGACTTACAGGGCAACCTTATTAGTATAGAAGTGGAACTGTCAAACTCCAACCAATCATTGCAAAAGGATATCATTGTTGAGGGCCAGGTTGATACAACCCCTAGAGATATTATTGAGATAAATCTCAGTAGTGGGAAGGTTTTACCACCTCATCTTCTTTTTTCTAAAGACAAAGGAAAGAAAATTATTGACCAAGCTTAACCTTTTGCAGATCTAGTGAAGTGCGACCATTCCTAAAGTGGACTACAAAATCTTAGAAAACTTCCTACAAGACTAACTATTTATGACACCCTTATTCTATCAAATGAAATGAGGGAACCATTAGACCATGCATTACTTGAGCTAGAAATATGTCTGACATAGCTAACACCAATTTTCTCAGATGAGGCTTGCTACTTCAAGGAGATCCTTAGAGTTACCTTCTATGATGAGGATATATTTTTGGGGACTATAGATCATAATCAACCCCTTTATAGTTTCATTAAGGTGGATAATGTTATATTGTCAAGAGTCCTTGTTGATCATAGTGCTTTAGTGAATATTATGAACATCAAAATAGTATCATTCCTAATGATTAATACAAGGAGGCTTAGTTCTAATAAGATGTTATTGAGAGTGTTTAATAAATTAAGAGAGAAAGATTTAAGTTCAATCACTCTATTATTAGAAATGAAGAATTAAAAATTTCACATTATTGACTTAAAACATCTTTTTGACATTCTAGATAGTCCTTGGATACAAGAGAGTATAGGATGGTTCCTTCCTCACTCCACTACTGTATTAAGTACACTATGGGGAGAGTACACCATAAAAGGTGACATACAACCATTCTCTATTCATGAGATTGAACTTTATGAAGATGCTTCCTATTGTATGCCTAAAAGGTAAGTATCTGATCCTATAAAATTTAATATTATTGAGGCATCAAAGAAAAAAAAGAAAATGTCATATCAAATGAAAAAGAAAAAAGAAAGATAAGGAAAAAAAAGAAAAACCTCAAATAATTCAAATTGATTTGGAATCCAATTATGATGAAGATTCCAATCAAAAGAATGCTTCAACAAAAATTAAAATTTTATTAGAATCGATAATGGTGATGAAAAATGCAAGCATTAATGGATGATCCTAATTTATCAATTTTGGAAGATTAACAAAATATATGGATACTTTAACTCCTTTATTTCTAACTAAAATCTCACAATTTGAAGTTAAAGTTTCCCCTAATCTTACAGGAGAAGGTGGAAGAATGTCAAAGTTTTATTTGTGCCTGAATCTCCAGGCTCAGTAGATGTAAATCTTGAAGACCCATCTTCAAATCAAATAATAGAACTCCCATTTGTTTGGTATCCTAAGTATGTAAAAAATACTAGAAAGTGTGGTTTAATTCTTGTTTGGTACAGGTCAACAAGTAGAAATCTTATGGAATAGAAAAAATAAAAATTTAAAATCCAAAGCTAGTGTTGGGTTTGGTACCATTGGATCCTAGGATGATAATGAACATTGCTTAGTGATTGCAATTGTATGGAATCTGATCAACTATTTGGGATCTTATCTAATCTTTTAGAAGGATCATGTCTTTAAACAGATGATCTAGATGATTGCTTAGATCAAAATGCACCTCTAGAATTCAAAGATAAAATAAAATCTACTATTGATGAATTAAGGGAAATCAACCTAGGAACTGAGGAAGACCCAAGACCAACTTTCATTAATTTGGTCCAAAAGATTCTAAAGATCATTAGCTTACTATCTAATATAAAGATTTCTTCACATGGAATTATGAGGAGGTTTATCTCCCCATGTTTGTATTCTAAAATTAATTACTGAAATTCTAGTGATGCAATATGCATGCACCTAAAATTAAACAACAAGTCATCACTAAGGTTAAAAATTAATTGATAGCTTTATATAAGAAGAATAGTATCCTTCTTAGCTAGCATGCATTATCCCCATCAAGAAAAAGAATGGCCAAATATGCATTTGCATTGATTTTTGAGACTTGACTAATGCTTGCCCTAAAGATGAGTTCCCATTACCGATACCTAAACAATATGGTGGGCATAGCCTCATCATATAGAATGAATCATCTAGGTATAACCAAATAAATATGGCTCCATAAGATGAAAAGCATACAACATTCAAAACTCCTATTGAGATATTCTATTACACGGTTATGCCATTTGGTCTTTTAAATGTCGCGGCTACCTATCAAAGGGTCATGCCTAGAATCTTCAATGACTTAATTCACCATCAAGTTAAATGCTACATCAATGATTTATTCATTAAAAGTAAGAGAAAGGAAAATCATTTGTATGATTTATGAATCATTTTTGAATGGTTACGTCATTACAACCTAATAATGAATCCATTGAAATGTGCTTTGGGGTAGCTTCTTAGTTCTTAGGGTTTGTAGTGAGGCACCGTGGGATAGAAATCAATCCTGAAAAAATAGAAGTTGTTATAGAAATGCTGCCACCTAGAAGTCTTACATAATTAAGATCATTCCAGGGAAGGTTCACATATTTAAGGAGGTTCATATCAAATTTATTAGGAAGATTCCAACCATTCATGACATTAACAATGAAAGATTCCAAATTTATTTGGAATGAAAACTGTCAAAATGTGTTTCAAAGCTTAAAAAAATATTTAATGAACTTTCCTATTTTGGTTGAAGAAATTCCAAGAAAGCCATAGATCTTGTATACTATCACCTTAGATGAATCACTTGTGGCTTTACTAGCCCAAGTTAATGAAGAAGGGAAAGAAAATTCATTTCATTATCTAAGCCCCAGATTCATCCCTGCAGAAATGAATTATCCATATATTGAAAAACATTATTTGGCCTTAGTTTTTGCAGCTCAAAAATTAAGACATTACATGCTTTCACACAAAGTGAATCTAATTTCAAAGGTGAATCCATTGTAATATCTTATCTAAACCGCCTGATGCAATCTGGACATCTAGCATGTTGGTCAATGATTTTATTATAATTTGAGATCACATTTATTCCTCTTTCTATAAAGTGGCAAGTTATAAGTAACTTCTTAGTAGCACATCCTCTTTGGGGTTTTCCTTTAAATGATGAGATGAATAGATCATAACTTTAGAAGGTGAACCTAATGCCACTAGAGAGTTCTACTTTGATGGCATCGCTTTGTCAAAGAAAAATAAATTATCAAATTTTGTTATCCTAGAGGAGGCAAGGATATGATTGATTTTCATAATCTCAAATAAAGGAATGGTGTGATATTCTTATCATTTATCTAAGCCTTATACAAATAATGAAGCTAAATATAAGGCACTTATAACTAGGTTAGAATTAGCAATCCTTATGGATGCTAAAAATATTAAGGTCTTTAAAGATTCCTAATTAATTCTTAACCAAGTGAGTGATATCTATAAGGTTTTTGACCCAAAGCTTTTCAGTTATTATCAGTACACAATGAAACTACTTGAAAAGATCTCATTTGTAACTTTGTAAAGAATATCTCATAGAGAAAATTCTATAGCAGATGCTTTGGCTAAGCTTGCCAAAGAAATTATATGTCTAGAAAAGGAATCTATTTCTATAAAAGTCTAAATTCAATAAGTCTTGCCTCTTATAGATTTAGATTACATGAACAAAAAAATAGAAATGCAAAGAGTAGCTACCCTAATCAAAGGTCAAGAAAAGTGTGATTGCACGCAGCCATTCTTCGACTATTAAGTGAGGGGAGGTTCCCTGAATATAAGCCAATAGCAAATTAAATTAAGAAATGTGCATTGTCTTATGCATTCATTAATAATGTATTATATCATAGGCCATTCAATAAAATGTGGCTACACTATTTAGATAAATAGAAGCCCATAAGATCATGACTGAGGTACTTTCTAGATTGTATGGTGACCACCAATCTGGACCAAAAATGAAATTGAAAATTAAAAGACTTGGATACTACTGGCCTTTGATATTAAATGACTGCATGGAAACTCACATCATTGTAATCAAAGCCAAACACATGGTGTAGTCATACATCAACCTCCTAATGTAGTACACCCGATGATTTCCTCTTGGCCCTTTTAGAGTTAGGTTACCAACATCATAGGCCCTATTGACCCTTCTTCATCAAAAGGGCATCATTTCATATTAGTCGTAGCAGATTATTTTTCTAAATAAGCTAAAGAGGCACCACTTAAAGAAGTAAAAGCGTGTTAAGTACTAAAATTCTTTTAGGAAAATATCCTATATCGATTTGGTGTTCCTAATCATCATATACAGTCCATTCAAATCCACTAAATTATATCACTTTATGGCTATACATAAAATTAATTGGAGATATTTGATCATCTATTACTCTAGTAAATGGATTGATGAAGCATTTAATAAAACCCTTGAAGATTTTGAAAAAGACATTGGATGAAAATAAGTGCCATTGGCATGAAAATTGGTTGAAGTACTATGGGCTTATTCATATCGACATAATCAATCAACATCATCTTATGCTTTAGTTTATGGAACTAAATCTATTCTTCATTTAGAAGTATAGTTACCTTCATTAAGGATAGAAATTAATAACAACATTATAACTGATGATACTCACAAACTCTAGTTGGAAGAACTTGAAAGTCTTAAAGGGAGATGCTTAAAAGCTCAACAAGATCTTGAACTGTACTAGTCACGTAAGGTTCAAGCACATGATATGTTGGCCATCATAGAACCTTCTAAGTAAGAGACTTGTTCATAGTTCTTAAACAATTCAATCAAATATGAAGGACCATTTTTAGTGGAATAAGCCTATAGAGGAGGTTCTTACCAATTAATTACTTGTAATGGTGAACATCCAATGAAACCTATAAATGGACATTACTTTAAAAAAAAACTATGTATAATTTGCACTCAATTTCAAAATAATGATCAATAAAATCTTGTTTATCTTTATTCCTTTTGTAATTTATTATGATTCAAATTGTTATCTCTATTAATTTTTTGTACAATGACGTCTAAAGTCTTTCAAATTTTTATACGTCCTTATAAATGTAGTTTTCATAGTATTGGGAACAAGCCCTTTTGGGGCACCCTTCTTATAAATCATCTAAGGTTTGAAACAAGTTTACTGGAACCATTCTTGATCATCATATCAAAATAGACCATATAGGTTAAGATTAAGTCATTAAGACCCCTCTTTCCTATTAGTCACAACATGAGGATTGGATTAAGTCATCAAGACCCCCTTTCCTCATTTATGGTTATTTATGTTGGCTTAAGCCATTAAAGGCCCTATCTTAATAGTTAATCACATAGGAGTAAGTCCCTAGTAGGCATCCTTCTAAATGGAAAGGATAGGATTAAGTCATAAAGACCACATTCCAGCTAACTTTTTTTTTGAGGTTTAGGACCAAGTAATCAAAGACCCCTTACCTCATCCTAAGTTATTTAGGTTGGATTAAGCCATTAAAGGCTCATCTTTGATAGCTAAATGGAAAGAAATAAGTCTCTCAGTATTCTTTCTAAAAGATAAGAATTGGATAAGTCACTAAGAACCCTACTTATCAAATAGACTTAAAAGTTAGGATTAAGTCATCAAGACCAATATCATATTAGTCAAAAATTTTAGGTATAAAAATAAGTCATTAAGACCCCTCTTCCTCAAGATAGCTATATAAGAAGGAATTAAGCCATTAAAAGCATTTCTTAATAGCAAATCATAAAGGAGTAAGTCCCTCAGTAGACATCCATATAAGGTTAGGATAAAGTCATTATGACCCCTTTCCATTTCCAACTATTTAGATTGGATTAAGCCATTAAAGACCACTTCCTATTAGCTAAATTTAAATCCAAGTGACCGTTACCTAATAATCAAAATTTTTAGGATTAGGAATTAAGCTATTGAAAGCCCCTTCCCCTCAACTTAGCTATTTAGGTTGAAATCAAGTCTTTAAAGACCCTTCCTAATAGCTAACTAGATAAGAGTAAATTCCTTAGTGTTATCTTTCCCAAGTTAAAATTATATAGTTTGGAAAGGAGTAAGTATCTATGTTAGCATCCTCTCCAACTATTGTCTTGAATGACATCTTTTCTAGAATTAAGGTCTTCTAATAGATCCTTTGTTTAGAATTAGATAGTCATTTAGATTCTCTTCTAGTGAATATCACATAGAAAGATATGAGTCCCAATGCTTTCATTTCTAAAAAATAACCATCAAAAAGTCAAAATGAGAATAAGCCCTTTAAGGGCATTTTTCTCTGACTACCATGACTATGTTAGGATTAGGCCTTTCATTGAGTCTACTCCTAATGACATTCCTATTCTTAGAACATAGTTCCAAAAAATAAATCATTCTAAATTAAAAAAAAGTTAGGCATGTTTATGCCTATCATTCACAGTCAAAATAAAATAAAATCTGAAATCAAAACAAAAATTGAAATTCTAAATTCTAAAAGTAATCTCATATTCCTTCAAGCTTATTCTTGACTAATTTCTTCAACATAATATGCGACTTTTGTAGTCCACACACATATTGGGGTCCATTTGTTGTCCTAATTTTTGAATGAGGTTAACATCATTTCTAAAGTTAATAATTAGGATACCTAATCCCAAATTTGGAATCTCCTAATTAGACACTAAGGACACTTCACCTAGTGACCTAATGCACCTTTTTAAGGTATAGCCTAACCTAATAGAATTGAATAGATCTAGACTAAATTCAAATCTAAATCCAAAATAATTGAAATCTAAATATAAGCAAACTTAAATCAAACTGAATAAGATAATTAACCTAATTATCCTATTTGACCCTATAGTCACTTAAACTTAAAGAAATTTAGATTAAATCAAAACAAACCCAAATAAAAAAAAAAATCAAATAACAAGCATGAAATCAAATCCAAATCAAAGACAAATCTTTTGACATAAGTTTAACTTATATGGGACAAAGGCAAAGGTCAATTTGACTAATAAAATCATTTCAAATGGTCAAAATGATAAAATAAATATGTTTAAACATGAATTTAAAGAAATATAAATCCATTAAGGACTTAATTAGGCTAATTAGATCATTTGATTTAAATGGACTTAAATGAGCCTTCTTGAATTCAAAATCAAAATCAAATTGAAATCAACTCAAATTGATTGTTCAAAATTATTTGAAAATAATTATTAAATATAAATAAACCTATTATTAGAGTTAAATTGGTTAATATAATTATTTAACCTAATTAACCAAATCTTAACCCATTAAGACCAAGTTGGGCCAAAATGGGTTTTAAACTCTAAATAAGTGAAATTAATTAATCCAATTCATTCCAAATGCATGGATTAAAATAATTGGAAGTTAAAAACATTTTAATTGATCCAAGCAAGTCAATTTTACTCAATTCAAGTCAACCAAACTAGCTTAGCCATAATACGTTAAATATGGAATAAGCAAATGATCAATTTTCAATTCCATAAAGCCCATAGATTAAAAACATCATAAATGATTAAATTAATATAATTTAGGTATCAATCTAGTGCTAATCTATAAAATGGAGAAATCTAGATCAAGCCATATAAAAAGTTCCTAAATTTTATAAATTCAAAATATTTGAACCAAGCTTAAACTAAACACCTTGGAATACATCCAAAGATGAGCTTGGGATAATTGAGATTCAATTAATGAAGTCCAGGTCAACCCAAGGGAAAGAATATTCCATGGAAAGAAAGGAATACATGGAGAGAAAATTTCCTTCCCATTAGTCCTCCACATCAGAACCCTTGGAGTTGTGTTAAGTAGCCAACCTTCCTTGAAGCTAGCCTCCAATAGCGGCACTCACCTTGGCCGACTGAGGCAAGAAGGAAGTTTGGATAAAGCTTGCAGCCACACATGGAAAACCAAGAGAGAGAGCCATTCACAAGCCCATTTGAGCATCCCATCACCTTCCCTAAGCCAAATGAAGTTGAGTGTAACCTTTCCCCTGCCCCCACACTGCCGACAAGCTAAAAATTGACCAAACTCATTGAAAAGTGTGCAAAGCTTGGTCTCCAAGTTGATCCATGGGGCGAAATCCAGTTCCTCTTTCACAGAGGCTCGTCGCACCTCCATAAAGCTAATCGAGTCATCCCCACCATGTGAAATCACTGCTGGTGAAGTACTCACCAAACTCGACCTCCTTTATTTCTTATTTTGGTCCTTTGTGAAAGAAACTTAATCTCTAGTGAGATTGAAATATATAGAGGTGATCTTGGTGAGTCCTAATAGATTTTAAAATTTAAATTGGCGATTTCACCAATTAGATCACCAAAAATCATCTCGAATCAATGTATGGCTCTCAACTTTTTTGCCATCTAACATAATCTCCACCGTGTGGCTCACATTTTAAAATATTTAAGTTTTGAATTTAAAATTACAAAAAAATAATAGAAACTTCAAAAAATAAAAAAAAATATATAGAAAAATGCAATTAAGGACTCATGGATTCCTCTCAATGAGAAGAATCCATTAAACCCAAAATCCCCAATTTTGTTGGATAAATTTAGGTTAATTTGAATTTGAATGAAAATAATTAAACTTAAATTAACCTCATAACAATGTTCCAATTGATTTGAAACTTTGAGAAAATGAAACTAGGTTTAATATATTCTTTAAGAAAAAAATTCATGATTTATTTCAAAGTAAATCAAAAGATATTGAATTTCAAACATTCAACCCTAATTTAAATGAAATAAATTAATATAAAATTAAGAAAATCATATAAAATTATAAGATTACCATAAATTACCATAATAAACTATAATGTATCTAAATAACCCTTTGAAACCTTCTAAAATTTAATAATTCATAAAATCATCTAGTTTAGTAATTAATTGAAGTAATGAATTCAATTAATCAACTTAAAGTTTGGAAAATCATAATAAATCAACCAAAAATCTAAAATTTTAAAAGAACCTTCTATGGATGCATCTTCCATAGAGGAATCTAAGAAAAATAACCCCTAACTAATTTTTACCTAAATTAGACTTGATTTAGGTTTTAATGAAGAAATTAAAACCTTAATTAGTCTTAAAATACTCACATGATTAAAGTGAAACTTTAGCAAAATCAAATTGGCATGAAACCCCTCTTGGCATAAAAGTTTCTAGGCAAGTTGATATCAGTATTGGAAGTTAATGAATTTCTCATTCTCTAGATCAATTTACTTGATATATTAAATCAAAAAATTATAAAAATTCATGAAATCATCTTAAAATTTTTTAATTAATATCAGAACACTTTAAAAAAGTAATTTCAACTTAAGTTAGGAAATTCAATTAATTATGCATTAGAGCTTAATGAAATAATTAAGAACATGAAATTTGAGCAAATCATAAATAATCAATTTAGGAAATCCATAATAAATAAATTAATCAAATAAAATCAGATCTAATTAACCTCTAGAATTCATATTTACATGTTAAAATCATTGGTATGAAAATTTCCTAATTTTTTAAGTGAATAAGTCATATAATTCTAAAGCATAAATAAATTAATCACACTTAAAAATAACTTAAACATTTTAAATGGCATAGGTTAAAATGGGTACAATCTCATTTTAACAAATTAAACTTGTAATAAGCAAACTAAAATTAAGAATAAAATGAGAGTTGACTTCAAGTCAATCCAAATTTATTAACATAATACTAATAAAATTAATTGAAATGAATATAATTAAAATTAAGTGCACTTAAATGATAGATTAAAAAAGTATGAATCAATACATTATGAAATTGAAATGTAATGAATTAATTAAATAAATAAATTCAGTTAAAGCTTGAATTAAGACATCAATCTAAATAAATAAACATAAAATAAAAATAAAATAAACATAAAAAAATATAATATGAACATCAATCAGCAAATAAGATTAATCCAAAACTAACAAAAAATGAACAAGGAATTGAATAATACAATAAATCTTAGTAAAATAAACTAAATAAAAATATCACATATTGGAATCAAAATGGAAACTAAATCAAGTTAAGTCAAACTAAAATAAACATTAACAAACATAACATTAATAAAATGAA
This sequence comes from Cymbidium sinense, assembly GCA_021442155.1. Lineage (NCBI taxonomy): Eukaryota > Viridiplantae > Streptophyta > Magnoliopsida > Asparagales > Orchidaceae > Cymbidium > Cymbidium sinense. Next base: position 52,499,503 of record CM038214.1, on the reverse strand, counting down.
ATAATGAAATTACAAAATTGATTAAGTTAATTTATCCACACCCATTAACATAACATTAATGAAGTCAATGAATGAATGAAATCAATTTAAATAAAGTAAATTAAATAATCAAAACATATGAAATTAAATAAGCATTTAATAAAAATAAAATTAAAATAATGAATAAATTAAATCATTTAATTTAATTAAGAAGAAAGAATGAATCTTAATTCTAATCAAAATTTTAATTTTAATTTAACTAAATCTAACTTTATAGAAATTAAGAAGAAGTTAATCAAGATACTTAGGATCTTAGTTTGACCCTTAAAATGAATCTTTATTTTATGGTAAAGACTTCATTCTACTAGGATTTAGAATGTTAAATAGAATGGGTTCCACCCAAAATAAAACTTATTATATTATTCATTCTTGACAACTTAAATTTAATTTTAACATAAAATAAATCTAAAAAATTGAAATAAAATTATAAATTATTACATCATTTAAATTGAAATCACCCATGGTAAATCAAACAAATTTTAAGATTAAAAAAATCAAAATAACAAAAAATATTTCATAATTAACATATATATACATTAGACCCGGGGTGTGGTAAGGAGATCTTATTACCTCAAATTTCTTATATAACAATGAAATGTACCTATGAAAAAAATTATGAAAAATTAAAAAGTCTCAAATTAAATTAAATTAAATATTAATAATTTAAATTGAAATTTGAACTTAAAAGGACTTAGTACAGCCTTACCACATAAATGCATTTCTTTCACAAACTAGAATATTAAGTCACCAACCCTAGATTTAGGTTACGCTAATCTGTGATGTTTTATTATTTTGTGGTGTAATATTTTAGAGTGAATGGCAAGGATTGTTTGTCCATTAAACTGGATGATAAGATGTTCTTTTTAAAAATAATGTTGTCTTCTGCAGGGGGCTGTGCTAAAAGGGACCGCCATAATAAATTATATATAAATATTATTTTATTGCATGTATGTTTATGTCTTTAAGCATAGCCCAATAGGATAAGTGGGCTTGGCAATAATGCTAAGCCCTTATGTTTGCAAATATAATTGATAATATGTTGTTTTCATTTCTAGACATTTGTTTTGTAGGGCTTAAGAATTTCTTTTTGAATTTTAAATCTATATTGAGCCTAGAATTAGCTTAAGATCTATGGGGTCTAGGAATAGTAAGATTTGACCCTACTAGCCAGTGATACACTATGAAGCCCAAAGGTGGTCCCTGAAGAAGGAGACGATCTTGGAGGAAGACCAATAGATGTTTGTAGGATGGGCTATGTAGAGCGAGCTTCGGTTGCCCATTTCTCTCTTTCTTATGGGGCATATAATGGTACTAGGCCATACTAGCCTATTCTTCTAATTTAAATTTAAATTTGGCTTGATTTACTTTAGGTGCATAATAGAATGAACATACATTTATAAGTTTCTTTTTTGTGTTATATTTTTTGTGATAAATGCCTAGGCATTAGGCTCTTAGAAAACTAAATTATCTACTAAACCAAAATATATGCAACTTAAACAAAAATAAAGAAATTTGAATCTTCTCATATAAATTAAAGCCCTAAAAGTAACTTAAAGTCAACTATAAACAATTAGCTTTTATGAATCATGCTAACATATTATTCTAAATTTTGAATTGGACGCTTCACCCATTTCATGTAAAGGGCATTTGACCTTTGAGGATGACCATGTTCTTGGGGAATTTATTCGCTTCTTGATTTGGCCCATGACCACTTTTAAATGCATCTCATTGTATGCATAAATAGTATACCTCAAAAGCCTTAAATGAATTATGAGTCAAAATGTAAAAGGTAAAATTTGTTGCATTAGTTAAGTACATATCATATCCTACATGATCTTAGCTAGGTTCTTAGATTCTTTTCTAAAAAGTACAATAGCCTAGCCATCTTGCATTCATGAGACTTGACATCATGGATTTAAAATTTACTTAGGTGGTGTTAGTTGACATCCATTCCAGGTGGGTTATATGTCTAGAAGAGTCAAGGATAGGTTTCCTTTCTCAAGTGAGTGAAAGAACCAATAATTCCCAAAAGTCAAACTAGGTCGAGCCTTTGACTTGTGTTAAAGCAATTATAGACTTAGGATTTGAAGCATCCTACTAGAGTTAGTTTTCAACCCTAAGGATTTCTATAGTCTTGTGCTATTAGCATATAAGCCCTAGATCTCTAATAAAATTTTAACTCAAAATTTAATTTAAATTTTAAATTTTAAAGCCCAATAGTATGATAGTTGAAATGTCCACTAGGTATCCCTGTATCTATAAACATTTCTTACTTCATCTATTTTGGCTTCCAAAAGAACTCCTTCCACTTTGCAATGTTCCCTTTTGAAATTGCAAATTATAATTTTTTTTGGAAATCTATAGAAATAAATGCCTATTTCTTCAATTGAGAGCATTATTAGGAAGAGATACTTATTCCTAAAATGTAATTAACTATATGGGCTTGTCATTATGAGGAACCATGATCCCAAATAAAATAAATGTTGTTATACTTTTTCATAGAATTCAAAGGAAGAATCTTTGAAATATTAATAAGGCAATTAGCCTTAGGAGTCCTTATTTAAGTGATTAAATCCATCATTGGATAACATGTTTATCTTTCGAGATAATATGTTTATTTCTTAATGAAAAAATTGATTACCTAAATAAGAAATTCCTAAACTCTATATGGTATCATAAATTTTCCCCATGCACTGTTAGCTGGCAACACTTCCATGGGGGTTATATGTCCATGAGAGTCTGTGTTAGGTTCATTTTTTCCTTTGGTAAGAAAAGCATTGATAATTCCAAAAAGAAAAATTACATTAAAATGAGCTTTTGACTTATGTCATGAGTGTTTATAGACTTAGGTTCTGAAGCATCTTTTTGGAGCAAGTCTTCAAATACTAGACATTTCTATAATTTTGTGCTATTAGAATCTAAGTTCTACATTTCTAATAAAATGTCAATTTGAAATTTAATAATTTTGAATTCAAAATTATAAAGCCTAATAGTGGATTAGTTGAAATGCTTACTTGGCATTCTAATATCTAAAGCATTTCTTACTTTTTCCCTATTGGCCTCCAAAATAACTCTTTAACCTAGAAACGTTCCTTAAAAATTTCTAAATCATCATCCTTTTAAAGATAAGCATCTATAGAAATAAAAATCTAATACTTTTTAATTCTAGGAAGAGTCCTTCATTCCTAAGATGTAATTAACTATAGGGGTTTTCCATTATAGGGAACTATGAGGCCTGCAATAAAATAAACTCTATTCTACCTCTCCATATAGTCTAGAGGAAAAATCCTTGGTTCGTCAAAGATCCATCAGCCATAGAAGTCTTTATTAAGTAATTGAATCCATTATAGGGTAATATTTTATTTTTTGAAATAATATATTTATCTCTTAATGATGCATTTGATTACCTAAATAAGTACCCTCAAGATCTGTGTAGTGTTCCAAATAAAATTCTCATAGATTTTTTGGTGACTTTATTGGTGATCTATTCCTTTCTCTATCTTTAGAAATAGATTTTTATTTCTATACATTGACAATGTAGTTGAGTTTTTCATGGGTTAGGATTTATTATTTTGTTGGGTATCTCTCCATTTCATTCTTGGTAGAGTATATTCAACATCCACTAAATGGAGTATCGAACTTCCTTATTTGTTGAAATCAAATAAGAGGGTTTTTTAATTGTTAAATTTTCAAAAATAAAGTTCTTTTAAAAACCCTAGCCATAGCAAAAATGGCTAACTTTTCCTAATGGGCAAAAGTTGTTTTTTTACTACATTATGTTAAAAGCTCATTTTAATTATGTTAAAACTTAATTATAGTTTGATCAATTTTCTTATCTATAAAATTAAAAAAAAGGTTGGCCAGTTGATTTTCACTACTACATTTGGGATTATCTTTTCTATGAATAGTAGTAGATTACCTGATGGCTTTGTCATCAAGTTTGGGACTGACTTTGAAGATTTGAACATTACTAATAATGGAGTGAGTCAAGTTCTTATTAGCAATCATGTCTTATAGCTTTCTAAAGTGCCTCATAGTACTTTTGCCACTAGCAAGGAAATCACCCTAGAGGCCTCTAGGGAGATTCAAATATGCCCTACATTAAGGAAAATAAATTTACGTGTTGTAGAGACACCTGATTCACTCTTTGTTAGTACAATTGAAATAGGTTCTACTTTAGAGCCATCATTGATGACTAAAAGCCAAAAAAATATAGGTAGAAGGCTTGGAAGCCAGGCTCTTAGGGAAAGAAAACAAAAGAAATGATAAATATTTAATAAGCTAAGGTGAGGGAGGGGTTTTCCCTTCTAGATACTTTCCCTATCCTAGGAGGTATCAAATTTTACCCTCTTTTTGTGGCCAAGGGAGAGGAGAATGTATCTAGAATTATGAGTTCTCCACCTTGACCCTTTTCATATGAAACTAGAGAGAACTTTAGAATGATAAATAGAGAAGCTCATAGTAAATTACAATAGATTCAAAATATACAATCTAATTCAATTAAAATAGATAAATATTCAATTGAAATTGAATAGAAATAGAATTCTAAATAATTTAAAATTAGAATTAACAAATTCTAAAACTACTAGGTCCTCTTCTTACACCAAAGAAGGGTTATTTAGGCTTATGAAAGGAGA
>CM038214.1:52284121-52494727 GCA_021442155.1 Cymbidium sinense | reverse complement strand
AAGTTTATAAACACATTGAAGAACAAGAAGCTTGATGGGAGGCATAATAGTGGTAGTACATAAATGATAGACCTTGGTTTCAATATTAGTTTGATTCATTACATAGAATCTTCTAACCACCACCATTGGATAAAGAACCATCTAAGTTTTTGATTTTTCTTTTGTATTTACATTTAGCATATTTTATTTTATATTTATTTTTGTATGCATCTGATATAAACTATTTTCTTACTTTCTTAGTAGTTATATCTTGTACCCAACATTATGCTCATTATTATATTTTATACTAGTTGCATCTATCATTATTTACTCAACGTGACTTTTTTAGTTGGTGTCTTTCTATTTCTATCATATGCAATGAATTATAAATTGTTGTATTATTTTATTTAAACTTTTTATATTACATACTTATATTTGAGTATTATTTAGAGTACAAAAAAGCTATGAACTAGATGACTCACTAAAATCAAACACTCTAAAATTTGTCTATAATGATGCTCATAAATGTTTATTATGAATTTTATTTTATACCACATCTTTTCTTTTCTCAATCTCTAATTTTCTTTATAGTTTATAACTAATCAATTTGTTTATAAATGTTAATAAGGATGTATGTTATATTTCCAAATATATAATAAATTAAGTAACAACAACCATGAAGAAGATGCATTTATGGCATTCAAATTCACCAAAATAATTTTAAATTTCATCAAAAATTACTATTTCCAATGATCTTTTGGCAAAAAAAATCAAGGGTAAACATGTGTTGGAAACAAATTCATATGAAAGAAAGGTGCTAAACATTATTTTGATAAGTTTTTGATGAAAAAAATTGACAGTATATCATATCATTTTTACTTTCAATTTTAGCATAATAACCATCACATAAATTTCAAAAGGAATTTTTGTTGAATTTTACAATAGAAAGAGCACCAAAAACCTATTGCATTTAAAAAAAACAATAACCCTACCTAAGTTACCCTTTTACAATTCCTGCACATAATTGATACAATACATCCAAATTCACAAGATATTTGCAAATTAAAAAATAACCATAAATTATTACAATGAAGAACCACAAATAATTTTACACTTTGAAGAGGGAGTAGCATCCTTCTCCTTAACGAATGACATTGATGTAAGGCTTCTCAATATTACTAATTAATGATAGACTCATCTCTAACATTTTATTGCTCTTTGTTATCTTTTTTATTACTTTTTTAGTACTCATTTAATTTTTATTATTTTATTGGATATTATTTTAAGTTATCTCTCTCTAACTAGCCTTTAAAGTTTTGATTTGATTTTTCTCTTAAAGAAATCTTTTAAAAGCTCACTAATTTTCCCCCACTCTTGGGTGTGCCATTTTTACATCCATGCTTCTTCAGTTTCTTCATTTTTAGTTCAACGTGAGAATATTCTCCATTTGGAGAGATATTTGATGGGTTAGAAAATTTAATTTTATTTTGCAAGCATTGGCTTCAAAGTGTGTGACATTGCTTGGTACAATTTTCAATCTTGACTTTTTTTTAGTTACTACACATTAAATAAATACATACACATGCCAAAGTAATAAAATTTAACAATAAAATGTTTTGTTTACCTCCTAAAATTTCTTAGAATATAGTCATTAGTAGACTACACCTTATCTATTTTATTTCAATAAAATCTATCAATATTTTTGTCAATTAAATTCACCATTCCAATATTATTTTAATCTTCAATCATTCACCTTCAATATATTCTCAATTTTCCTATTTTGAATGTCCATTTCTTCATAAGGGTAAACATTTAGAAATGGTCTAAGAAATCTTGACTTTAATTTTCCTAGAAACATTTTATGTCTATAGTTAAATAAAATTACATGATGTTCAGATTCAAATCATCCTTTTTAACTTGTTCTTTATAAATTTTAGAAATTCATAAGCTTGATATTTTATTTTGTATAATTCCTTCAACTATAAAAGTAATTTCTTTATTGCTTCATTTAAATTTGAGGTTTAATTCTTTGATTGCTAAATAAATTTTATGTTTTAGTTCTAAAGGTATGTGGCAAACTTTTCATAAAAAATTAGCCTATATAATGACATTCCAATTAGAGTTTTATGTGCTTTTATAAAGGCCCATAAAAATCATCTAATCTCAAAGACCAATCTTTAGTAAATGGATTAATAATTTTTTCCAAAATTCTTTTAGTTTCTTTATTTGAAATTCATATTTGTTCAGTTATCGAGGGGTTATATGTAGTAACAATTTTATGTTTCACATCATACTTTAATAATAGAGCTTGAAAAACTAGCTATCCTCATCATAAGTGATTGCTCTATGTATTCCAAGTCTAGTGAAAATATTCTTCTCTAAAAAATTAATTACCACCTCAAAGTCATTAGGGTGTAAAACTACAGCTTTCATCCACTTTGATACAAAATTCACTACAACTAAGATATACAAATTTTCATAAAAAGGGTAAAAGGTCCTATAAAACCTATCCCCTAAATGTAAAATATTTCTAGTTCTAGAATATAATTTAAGGGCATTGCATGATGTTTAACATTTCCCACTTGGTGACATCTATCATATTTTAACATAATCATAATCATCTTTGTATATTGATGGATAATAAAATCTACACTACAAAACCATTGTAGCTATTTTCTTTCCTCCAAAATGTCCACCAATTATGAATCATGATAATATTTAAGTATGCTTTCTATTTCCTCCATTAAGATCATTACATTTTTTTATATAAGAAGGGTTCATCATATAAATATTATTGAACAACATGCATAAACTTTATCTTTCATTGATATGTCAATCAAGAAAAAAAATACCACTTATAATATAATTAACAAAATCATAATACCATGGAACACTTTGATAATTCAATGCAAATATATGTTCATGAAGAAATGATTAATTAAATCTTTTTCTTCTTTATTGTTAATTCATTCTATAACCTAGAGAAATGATTTGGTACTTGATGTTTAATTTTTGTTTTATGATAGATTTCTAAAGCAAGTTCTAGCAAAACTAAAATTCATCTTATTAACTTTGGCTTTACAGCTATCTTTAATATTAAATACTTAATAGTGGAATGATTAGTATAAGTAAAGTATGTTGTCTCTATCAAATATGATTTAAACTTGTAAAATGTAATGACCACTATTAATAAATTTTTTTTAGTTATGGCATAATTTATTTGAGATTCATCTAAAGCTTACTATCATAATATATGACCATGCATGCCTTATTCTTCCTTCACTCCAAAAGTGTATTTACTACAAAATTAGTTACATCAAGTATAAGCTCAAATAGTAATTTCATGCAAGAGCTATAATTATTGGATGAGGTTAGCATCATCCTTAATTTTAATAATAAGGATCCTTTATTTTAGATTAAGAGCTTTTTAACTAGAATCATAGGGCACTACTCTTAATGCCCAGGTGTATAAACAAATTAAAACCTAATTTTATAAGGTATATGTTTAGGTAATCCTACTAAATCCTTTTAGGACTTGACATGACCCAATTGTATTAGGTGAACCCAATCAAACCTTAAATTTTAATATGAATCTAAAACAAGTACATTTGAATTGAAATATAAGTTTAATTGAGCTTAGACTGAGGCAGTTGGGATGGTTGACCTAATTGACTCATTTAAGCTTAAAATCACCTAAGTCCACACAAATTCAACTAAAATCAAAATAAATCCAAATCAAATCAAATAAAAAGCATAGAATCAATGTACAAACTTAAATGAACCAAAAACAAATTTAGTGAGATTCAAAATAGTCAAAAAAGGTCATTTGACCTAGAACTGATCTATGTGGGTCCCACCAGATTCAAAATAATCAAATGAACATGTTTGAACATAAATATAAATAAATTTAACTTCAAAAAGAACCTTATTGGACCTAAATTTAAATTAAATTGAAACTAATTCAAGTCAAATATCTAAAATCATTTGGAATTCATCATTGAACATATTTCAACCAATTATTTTGATTAATTGACCAATTTGTTCATTTAACCCAAATGAACCCATATTAACCCATTAAGGCCAATTTGGGTCAAAATGGATTCAAATAAAAAAATCAACTTCAGATTATTTAAAACTAACTAATCCAAATCATCACAAATAGTTTATTGGATACAATTAATGTCTAAATCTATTTTAATTTAAGTCAAATTAGTTGTTTAACTTAAGCCAAATCCCCTTAACCTATTTGCATAAAAATATGTGATAAAGTGAATTTTAACCAAAATTGAACTTTCAATAATTAAAAGGGGATAATGATAATTAATCTTTAATATCATGGATGATCTATTGGGCATAATTTAATCAATATTGAACTGCTAAAGTGGCTAACTAAACTAGAAAACTTGACTTGACCTATTTAGGTCAAGTGGGTTTAAAAATAATTATAACCAAGTTAAATATAAGTGTGACTTAGACTAACTAATCCATAAATCCCATAATGGATAAATATCTTAATTGCGAACATTAACTCAAAGAAAAAGATACAATTAAGCTATCTTAAGTCAATCCAATTCACCAAACCCAAAACTAAAGCACTTAAACCTAAATCAAAGGAAATTGAACTTAGATTTTACTTAGACTCATCTTAGCATGGATCTAAGAAGTTGCCAAACCAATTTTAAGAGTCCAATAAGCTACCAATAAGTTCAAAAGGAGAGGTCAAGGTGCCATAGAGGAGGAGAATCTATGGGAAGCCCAAAATCAAGCTACCTCACTTTATCTCCATACCTCTTTCATCATCCAAAAATTTCAAACATGTAATTTGACCTTCTCACTGTATTTAGCATCATCTCTTATCATCACCAAAGGGACAAACCTCAGGACCAACTATTAAAGGACTAAGGAAGGTTGAATTCAAGACTTTTTCTCATTCTAACACCTTCCTCAAGTTTAACCATGCTTGAATGAATCTCCCCCCCTCCTCTCTAACCTCTCTGATCACACTCCATACCAAACTCCAGTGAGTGATGGTGTGTGTTGGTCTCCACACTTATGCAGAGGGAGGGAAGCATTAGATATTTGCCTAATGCTTCATGTAAGGTCCTTGAAAGATTTTGAAATGAGAAATAGCACCATGGATTAATGCCAGTGGGGTATCTTCAAATCGAACATCCCCTTTAAATTTATTTGGTCATTTTTGAAATGAACTTGGTTTTGGGTATGATCAAGCCATGTAGATTCCTTTATGATCACTCCTTGATCATTTTGCAATTGAAAACCCATGCTCTCATCACTTAGATCTTTGATGATTAGCCTAAAAAATCAACGGTTATTGATTCTCTGAAGGGAGTTCAGAGATGAAATCAATGTTGTCTATTCCTTTTATTTAGAACGAATGGCAATGATTTAGCTTGATGATTTGATTTAAATTACTTACAAACCCACAAATCAATTCTAGTACTTTTGATATTTGATCAAACAGTGCTAATTCAAAGCACGTTGTGCTGACATCCTACATAGGATCATGCATGGATTGTCGTTTATAGAGCGGTGCCTAGTTAGTGGTGAGTTAAGTGGAAGATTAAGATTTTTTGAATTAAATAAATACAAAATACCGAAATTTTCAAAAAGTCATTGAAAATATGATATTAAACCAAGAAAATATAAAAATAGCTACATGGATTAAGCTTATTGAGAAGAATTAATAAGACTAGATCATGAAATTCAAATAATATAAACTATTTGAATAATAAAATAAAGATCTTTAAATAAAGTTTAAATTAAACTTATTCTTTGAACTTTGATTTAAAATTGAACTAATTAATCAATTTAAACACTTAAGATTAACAAACATTTTCATGAAGGAAATGTAAGTTAAATTTTAAATAAGTAAAAGAGATTAGTCAAACTAAAAATTAAATGAACTAAATTAAAATATGTGAAATTAAATAATCATTTTATCTTAGTCAAATTAGATAAATATAAAGTTGAATCTAAAATCCAAATAATATGATTATATTCAATAATTATCCATTTTAAATGATAATAAAATAAAGCAACCATCATAAAATTAAAAAATTAAATTAATTAAAAATAATTTAAAAAATATAATGAAATAAATCTAAGGTAAAGGATTAATTTAATTAAATCAAACAATAATTGAGATAAAATAATTAACATAAACCATATAAAATTCAGTAAAATCTATAAAATAAAATTTAAAGAAAAGAATTAAACACTAAAACTTAATAAATCTAAATAAATAATCAAGATACATGAAACTAAATAAACTCGATGAACTTAATCTTTCAAATCTTTACTAAATCAAATAAAATGAATCAAATTAAACCAATTCAACAAATTCATTCAAATGAATTTTAAAAAATGGATTAATTAAGATACTTAGGTTTTTAGTTTGACCCTCATAATGGATCATCATCTCAAGATGAAAATTGTATTATACTAGGATTAGTATTTTGAATAAAATGGGTTCTGCCAAAAGTAGAATCTATTTTATTTTTTATTTATCAAAACCTAAATTTAACTTTAATATAAATATAAATTTTAAAATGAATGAATTATAAAATCAATGAAATTACTTAAATTAAAAACATCCAATGGTAAATTAAACAAATATTAAATTTGAAATCAAAAATTAAATCTAAAAGGCCCTATTGCAGTCATGCCACATAAGCCCTAGCTTTCATACACTAGGTTGTTAGGTCACTAACTATAGACTTAGATTAGACTGATTATTTGTGATGATATGATGTGAAATGGTGTTTTCATATTTTTATGCAATAATTTTTAGACTGGATGGATAGAAATTAATTGCTCATTAGTTTGGACATTAGGGCATTCTTTTTAGTCTAATATTATTTTCTATAGAGAAAAGGGACTATTATAATAAATATAAAATAAATACTATTTGCTTGTAGGTGCTGCTTAAGTCTCTAAGCATAGTTGAATAAGATAGGTGGGCTTGGTAATCATTGGTGTTAAGCCTGTATGTTTGAAAATATAAATTGTAGCATGCTGAATGTCTTTACTGACATCTATTTTGTTAGGTTTAGAAATTTATTTTTAAAATTTTTAAATCTAATTTAAATCTTGAATTACATTAGGATCTCTAAGTTCTAAGAATAATAAGAGCTGACTTAACCTATTAATGGTCCCTTATAAAGCCTGAGGAAGTCCCTAAAGAAGGTGACGATCCTGGATGACCACCATAGATCATGACTATAGTTATAGGCCGAGTTGTATAAGGGAAGAGCTTAGCAACCCATTTCTATTTCCTTCTAAGGTATACAATGGTACCTGGCTCCATTGGCCTATTTTATTAATTTATTTTTTGGTGCATAATAGAACTTCATACTTTTCATATATTTCTTTTTATGATTGCTATCTTCTGTGATGAAAAGCCTAGAAATGTTAGGCTATCAGAAAAATAAATTTTCCATCCTATTAAAATAAATAATTCAATCACAAAATAAATATTTATAACTTCACCATAATTAAATCCCTAGACATAAACAACTAAAGAAAAATAGAAATAATTAGACTTTGTGAACCATGCGAGCATATTGTTAGTAATTCTTAAATTGGGCACTTTACTCAATCTACCCTGTGAGGATGACCACCCTTCCCACGGAAGTGTGGCTTCTCATATGATTTGTCCCTTGACATTTTCTAATTGCATCTCATCATAGGCATGAAATTTCATAAACAAAGCCTTAAATAAAATTGTGAGTTAAAAATAGAAATTTTAATCTTATCATGAAAGCACCATAAATGTTGGTTCAGAGGCTACTTTTTCTCATTTTCTATGAGTTTAAGTCTTCACCTCTTAAGCATTTTTACAATATTATGTAAATGAAATTGAAGTCCTAGCCTTTTAATAAAATATTAAATCAAATAAATATAATTCTCTCCTTCAAAAATATAAAGCCTCATTATTGGCTAGACTGAAGTGCTCGCTAGGCTTCATGGTATCATGAGTGATTCCTACGTAGCCTTCTATAGAATCTATTAAGAACTCTCCCGATTTAAAATTTCTTATTTGATTTTTTCAATAACCATCAATCTTTTGATATCAAAACTTTGAAATCTTTTGAGACATTATTTGACTATTTTAATCGATAGTATTCTTAATAAATCTCCATTTCCTAAGATGTAATTAATTATGAAAGCTTGCCTCCATAGAGAACATAAGAACTTGATTTAAAATAAACCTTACTTTAACTTCATCATTGTAAACTAGAGAAAAGATCTCTGGTATATGTAGACCTATCTACTTTAGAAGTCCTTATCAGATGATTGAGTCCATTATAGGGTAATGATTTTACCTTTCAAAGTAATGCATTATTCCTTGATGTCATACTTGATCATTTTAATTAGTACATGCTAAGATCTATGCGGTGTCCTTATGACTCCAAGTATAAACACCACACACATCAACTCAAAAGGAAGGTTCCAATTTGGTTTTATAATAATCCGTGATGAACTTGATTTAAATTTTAATAGTTCAAATGCTTCTTAACTTTCTTTTATAAAAATGAATGGCATATCTTTCTCAAATAAGTTGCACTTTGGTTTTAATTTTTGAAAAGTATTTGATAAATCTCATATAAAATCTAGCATGTCCTACAAAATTACTAACTCCTTAAACATTAGTTGGTGGTGAAAGTATTTCTATTATTTGTAATTTTCCCCTATATACTTTTATTCCTTTTTTTTTGAAATTTTATGACCTAGTACTATTTCTTATTTAATCATAACATGACATTTTTCTAAATTAAGTACTTATTTTTCTTCACATCTTCTAAGAATGATTTATAATTTTCCTAAGCAATGTTTAAATGTTAAATAAAAATGGGAAAAATCATCCATAAATACTTCAATGCAATTTTCAATAAAATCATAAAATATAGACATCATACAACATTAAAAGTAGCAGGTGCATTATATAAATCAAAGGGCATTCTTCAAATAGCAAAGGTACCATAAAGACAAGTGAATCTTGTTTTCTCTTGATCCTCAAGTGATATGACAATTTGGTTAAATCCAGAATACCCATCTAAAAAGCAACAATATAAATGACTTACTAACTTATCTAACTTTTAATAAATGAAAGGTAAAGAAAAATGATCTTCACTAGTGGCTTTGTTTAACTTCCTATAATCAATATAAATCATCCATCCTTTGATTATTCTAGTAAGGATGATTTCATTAGTTGCATCAGTAATAATAAACATTCATCTTTTTTTAGGCACACAATAGATTGGACTTACCCATGTACTATAAGACATAGGATATATAATTCCTGCATCCAACCACTTTAAGATTTCCTTTTTTTACTACTTGTTTTATGATAGGATTCAGCCTCATTTGGCTTTCGATGAATGGTTTACTATTTTCTTCCATTAAATTTATATGCATACATATTGAAGGACTAATTCTTTTAATATCTACTATTATCCATCAAAATGATTTTACATGTCCTTTTAGAATTTTAATTAATTTATCTTCTTGATTTTCTTCTAAATCGGTTGAGATGATTATTGATATTATTGATTTTTTTCTCTAGGTAAGCATATTTAAAATGACTTGATAATGGATTTAACTTTAGTTCTGAAGCTTCCATTCTAGATAGTTTAATATTTTTTATTCTATATATATTTTTATTGGTTTAATTTTTTTCAAAATTGATTGGGTGTAACTATAAGGAATTGAATATCTTTATACTCTTCCATCATCATTATTCTTATTGGTTCTATTAAATCATTTATTATATAGAAATCTTATTCTTTTTTCCATTTTATTTTCATTTGCCCAAATCCTATAACATTTTTTATTTCTATCATTAAAAAAATTTAATAGAGTTGAACACATTAGATTAAATTTATTGATCATTTACTCTCATGGTTAATTCCCCCCTTTTGAACATCTTTCATAGTTTTTATAGTAGCTAAGAAAGGTCTCCCTAAGATGAGAGGTATTTTCTTATCTTATTCCATATTTAGTATTTTAAAATCTATAAGGAATAGGAATTTATCTTCCTTAACTAAAACATCTTCAATTATACCCTTAGGATAAGTCAAAGATCTATCTACTAATTGTAGAGTCACACTTACAGGTAGTACTTCTTCTTATCCTAGTTTTTAGAAAATTGATAAAGAAATTAAATTTATGCTAGTTCCCAAATCACATAATGCTCTTCCAACAATACAAGAAGTTTCCACCATTGATCTTGAATTTGATGAGAAATGAAAATTTTACCTCCGTTGATCATAGATTCGGAGTAAGGGATAAAAATTCAATTTTGTTAAAAAGCATTTTAGGTGCAAGAATCCCAAGAATTTTAAGTTTGGAAGACTTCCACTTTTAAACATGGTTCTAGTGAGAAATGAAAATCCTCCGTTCATCGATCTTGGATCTTTAACAAGAGCGAAGAATGCTTCTTGCACTAAGACATTATAAAATCTAACATTGCTAAAGTGTTATGCCACCAAAGTTTTATAAATTTTTTTAAATTGTCTTAGAATTTGGTTCAAAAATAGAGTTCACATTTTGTGGCACCGAGACCTTAGATTCTAGCACCAAGGTGCTAAGCTCTCGAGATTGAAGTCTTGATGTTCCGCTTTGTAGTGCTGATGTCAAAAATCTAATGTTGTGATGCTAAGATCTTAGGTTAATTTAATACTTATAAGGTTGTAGCGCTCCCTCTTGGGTTGCACTCCTTTAGAATACATTCCACTATAATGGTGTTACATCTTGAATACATTCAACTATAGTGTTTTTTTAATAGTGTTATTTTCTTATCGCGGAGGTGCTACATCTTGAATACATTCCACTATAAAACATGATTATGATGTGAGGTAAAATCCTCTATCCATTGATCTTGAATCAGGGATATGGGAGAAGAGTGCTTTGCACTAAAAATTATGAAACCTGGTATTGTTAAGGCATTATGTTGCTAAAATTTTAAATTTTCATAAAAAGTACTTAATATTATGCATAAATGAAATAGCTCCAAGGCATTGAGGGTTTAACGGCAAGGCACTGTGCTCTCAGGTATCTTGAACCTTAGGCACGCATCCAACAGTGCCAAGGCACTGATGTTCCAATATCGAGGCACTGTCTTTAAAAAATTGAACTTATACACTCATCTGATAGCACCATGGTGCTTATATCTTAGTGTTGTGGCACTGAGCTCTTGGAAAATTAAGCTATAGACACCAAATTGATAGCATCAAGGTACTCATATTATAGTGCTAAGGCACTAATCCCTTTAACATTAAGCTTGAGTAATATTTATACCACTACAACACTATCAACATAGTGCCGAGATGTAGAGTTCTTAGGTTTTGAACTTATTTCTTTTGGCTTAACGGTGGCAAGGCACTAATTTTGCAGCACCTTGGCGCTGTGCTCTCAAATAATTTATTTTGAACCAAAAATTTAATTATTTAGCTTTTAGATCCTAGGTCATTTCATAAACACAAACACAAAGTACATATATATATATATATATATATATATATAAACATAAAATATTTATTATAATAAGTTTTTATACTGAATAAAAGAGAAAAAGAAAAATACAAATAATGAAAAAAAATAGAAGGGGAAAATAATAACCATATACACTATCATCTTCCTCCTCTTCTTCTTCTTCTGACACTAGCATGGTGCTCACATAAGGGTGATGATGAGGTGTTGTAAAAAAGAATCTTGAACTGGCCCCACATGAAAGCCATAATTTTTAAATATCTGAACAGGTGATGAGTTAAACTCAGCTATGTGTGAAAACTACTACTGTTGCTAAGCCATATGGTGGTCAAATTTTCTCCCCAATACTTGCTGCAATCGATTGGTTTGACTAACACATTTTTCTTAAATCTAAGACTTATCCTCCAATTTCTCAGAGTTTCTTGTTTAAAGTATTGGGAGATTTGGGACTAAACTAAGAAGCACGTGCCCTTTCACCCACCTCGGTCCTAGAGTATAATCCTTCAATTATTCTTTTAATCAAGGGAAACCTATGAATTAAGACTTCTTCATCAAACTCCTCTTGCACACCTGTCGCAATACACAAGAATAAATAAAAGAAGAATGGCCATACCCTACAGTAGTACTATCTCTAACCATATTACTAATAGAAGTATAAATGATCCTCCCTACATTAATAGTAAAGCCCTTATGAATTAAGAAATTCAAAATTACATTATCCTTAGTCACCTCACTAATATTACCAGTGGGCATCAACTTGGAAGAAAAGAAATAATTCCAAGCTTTGGCATCAGCAGTTAGGCCGACAGTAGAAAATAGTAATCTTATCCTCCTTCCTTTTCTACTGAACATTAGAATTTTTATTGGTGAGAAAATTAAAGATTTCATTGTAATTATGATGATTATTATAATAGTAGAGATATTGATCGTACACTACCTCTTGTAAATTGTAATATGCATTTATAGTACTATTATCAAAACTTATAAGTTCTCCCCATATGAAAACTCTTTTATTCTGGTGCTCCTTTACGTTGGCAAGGAATTCTCACACCACAGGAATGATGCAAGAGTTGTTATTATAAGCCAATTTCTCCCAGCCTAGTTCATTGATAATCCTCTTCAAGCTCCCACTTAGATTATAGAAGCTCCTTTTTGAGGATGAGATATTTTTGTAGGAGAGTGTGGTGGTATTGTTCCTCCACCTATGCACTAACGAACCTATTAGTGTCACTGATAGCTACCCTCTTGCGCTTGTTGACGTATTTCACCAGCATGTTGGCTTTCTTAATTAAAGTGAAATAAAAGCTAAGAGAGGAAAGGGTATGTAACTCTAGTATGAAATAAAGATTCAAAATGAAAATTGAGCAACCTACCATATTTATAGAATAGCCCTAGCACTGCGGTGCTACATATCAATGCTCAGGCACTTGCCACTCGATTTTTGAAATAGGAACTAGCGCTACGATGCTAAGCATACAACACCAATGTGCTGGTCAAGGTACCAAAATAGCCACCATGCTAGTCAAAAAGACATATTTATGGCATGTATGATAATTTATCTCAAAACTAGCATTGTGTAGAAAGCAAGGTCAGACATTGATGTAGCACCATGGTGCTCTGACATAGTGTTGTAGCACTGGTAAAAAGGTTTATCCTTTCTATTTAAAAGCTCTTGTCTGATAGTCAGCTTGTATGAATGACCTTTGAATTGCACTGCAACACCAAATCATATGTGCCTAGGCGTCAGCCAACTAGTCAACCTGATCAAATTATTTTAATCTCATGCCATCTTAAGTGTTGCAATGCTATACTTATAGCATCGAGGCCCTGAACCCTTGGTTTTTTTAGACATGAATTTTTTTCCTTATAATGTTATAATGCTTATTACTCAAGGCCAAGGTAATATTTTAATAGCACCAAGATGCTAACATGATGGAGCTTAGGCCCTATGTTTACATTATTGAAGCACTGCTACTCAGAACTTTGAATTAATATTAGCCATGCAAATATGTAATAAATAATGGCATTCCAAATGAACATAAGTCTAATCTATAGGTTCGGTATGAAAATAATCTATATTGATATGGAATTCTAAAAGGATGTAAGCCTAATGTTTATGTTCACCATGAAACCTCTATACTTTAAGTCTGGCTTTCCAATAGATGTAAGCCCAATCATATGTTCACCATGTGAACTACCCTATAAATAATGGCATTCCAAAAAGATGTAAATCCAACCCATATGTTCACCATACGAACACTCAATAAATCTTGTATTCTAAAGGGATATAAGCCCAATTTACTTGTTCATCATGTGAGAAACCTATATCCATTTGGGATTCCAAAGGGATGTAAGTCCAACCCATATGTTCACCATGTGAACACTCTATATATATGGCATTCCAAAGGGATGTAAGCCCAATCTGCATGCTCATCATGCAAACAATCTATATCCATATGGCATTATAAAAAAATGTAAGTCCAATTTATATGTTCACCATGTGAACAATATATATCCATATGTTATTTCTAAGGGATGTAAGTCCAATCTATATAGCTTGTCATGCAAACTTCTGAAAGATACTCGCATTTCGAGGGGATGTAAGTTTAATTTTTTATGTTCACCATGCGAATCTCTATACTATACTAGCCTTCTAAGGGATGTAAAAAAAATTTATATGTTCAGCATGTGAATCTTTATACTATACTGGCCTTTTAAATGATGTAAGCCAATCTATACATTCATCATGTGAAAAATCTATATCCATAATGGAATTCCAAAGGAATATATGTCAAATCTATATGTTCACCATGCGAATAATATATATCCATATGGCATTCCAAAGTCTATTAACTTGCTCGCCATGCAAATATCCCAACACCACAACCCCTATACTAAAACTCTAGTCTACTTGAAATATTTTAAATGAGGCAACACAAGGCTGCTAATCAAACTCTCTAAACATGACAGCTAATAGCCCTTTGATGTTGGTAGACTAGAGCAATGTAATCCTAAGATGACGAGACCATGGAATCTTGTTTGGGACTACCATCTTATTTCTCTTAGATAATCATTTATGTCATGTTACACACCACTAAACACTGATTCATATTAGAGATATGTTTACTTTCAACCTTAATTGAGTGTTCTCTCTTACTATGATATGAGGGGTAATTAACTATGAATGCTTGCATTCATAAGAAGTAGAACCTAGTTCTAAATAAACCTCAACATAATATTATAGGAAATCTAGTTGAATATATATCAATCTGCCTCATAAAAAATATACTCTTACCTATCTCAATAAAGATGGGGAAGAGTATTCAAAAAAGGTGTTTTTTCTGAGCAATTAGATATATGGTAACTCCATGGGGATTGCTGCTCTCTCCATCTCAAGTTGGTGAATTTAAATATATGGTGTCGTCATATACCTAACTATTAAATTATATTATTTTAAATAGTTTAGATCTACAAATAGGTTTAAAACCTTTCATGGAAAATTTGATGTTAGATTCCATGAGGTTGTAATCAACATTTGTTACATAAAGCTCTCTTTAGTTCGGAACTATTTATGAGGTCATCTGGTTTCTACTTACTAGACCTATAATTGGGCCTATCACTGAGGGCACTGGAATGCCAAAGGCATTCAATGAAGGAAGGAGGTTGAATGTGATCATTCTTAATGAGCCCAAGCCTTAAAGCTTTAATCTCAAAAAGGGGTTCTTTTTTGATGGGCTATCAATGGAAATACCTATGATGCCTAATAAGGATTAGATGGTTGTTAAGCCCAAGTTGAATTCTATTATCATCAATCGACTTAGCGATGCATCAGAGGAGCCTACTATCACACAAAATATTACTTTAATTTCAAGCAAGCATGATCATGAAGCATCTTCCTCAAGCACCAAAATGTCTAGGAGAGCTCGAAGAAAGTATAATGTTGGTTGCATATCAGGTAGATTTCCATTCATCTTGAATAGTAGTACAAACCACTGGTGAAATCAAACATACCCACTAACAACAACTTTGAGCAACTTCGATGGGTCAAAAGAATAGTTTTAAGGAGCTATAAAGAAGTCTTCTTGGGATGAACATACACATCCCATGTCATAAAACCAACCATGAAAAGAGGAGATCATCTCCTCCAAAATCTATACAGTTTTGAAGGCAATTAAAAATAGAAACCTTCGAAGAATAATTAAAAAGTTGGTGAGCCAGGTCACCAATTCAACAAATTCAAACTTTAAGAGAGATTGGAATTTTGAAAATTATTATGCTTTCTTTGAGCATAACTCATGACCAAGGGGTTTAACATTTTGTGAACACCAACAATGAGCCTTTTAGTATGATACTACTAAGTTGCAAGTTGTTGGAAGGTCCCCAAAACCATCATAAAAAAGTAATATAATATATCCAAAGAACACTAAGATGTGCCATCTATGACGCATTCCAAGAGATCAACCACTTGAAGCTACCAAATCAATTTGGGAACTTAAAGAGTCCCAGATAATCAAAGATAAGATGACTCAATATAAGGAAACTCAACCAGATGATGAAAAATTGAATCACTTATCATCAACTGGAAATGTCAGTCTGAAAAAACTCAACCATTGGATGATGAAACAAATAATCAACTCTTCTAAGAAGATGAGGATTTCCTAATTAATAAAGAATAATAAATCTTAAATTTCTAAAATACTGAAGATATAGATTGTATGGAAGTCAAAGTTATTCGCGTGGTCGATACACAATTACAAAATAGAAATGTGGCACTTGAGTAGCCAAATGAGAAATAACATCAAGAAAACCCAAATCATCAAGAACCCAGAGGTGGAGCTCGAGTAGAAGTTGAAGTAATTGAAGAGCTAATTGATATTATAACAAGGTTACAATGAAAAATGGGTTCTTAACTCCAAAGAAGAGACCAAAAAATCAGCCAACTCAACAACCATCTTAATAAAATGAATGAGCTTAAGAAAGAGATATTTGGTCAACTTAATCTTATACTAACTGCAATACAACAAATACCTCCATAAAATCTTCCAAAGAAAAAACCAAACAACTAAAACTGGGGACATGTAAAATGTTACACCCAACTTACCAATAGCTTGAACATAAAGGCAAGAAACCCAAGGAGAAGTTACATTAAATATTATCAAGAAGCTAATGTTATTACCAGGTCTCAAGTAAAAGATCTCATTAATTAGAAAGTCAAAGCAGTCATTTCTTTAGAAAATGCGGAGCAGCTAGTTGGAAAAGGCCAACCATACTCGGCTGAATATGACCAAGTACAATATCCTAAAGAATACATTGCACCAAAATTTAACACATTTTCGAGCACAAAAAATCCACGATAGCATTTGGCCCAATTTAGAACCACTTATGGAAATACTAGAGAGAATGACAATTATCTACTATGATAATTTATTACCAGTCTTATCAACATAGCCTTTGAGTGGTATGTTGATTTACCCAATGATTCAATAAAAACCTTTATCGAATTGGAAATATTATTTGTTTATAGATTTGTAGGTGTAACCAAGAAGATAATAATAGCAAATCTCACCTTGGAAAAGAGAAGGAAAGATGAAAGTGTTAAAAATACATTATAAGATGGAGAAATCTAAGCATGAAATGCCATTAGTAGCTCACAAAAAAGCAAATAGTATAACTCCACATGGGGAACATTGATGATCATGTGGCTCCATATCTAGCCATGGTTATGATTAATACATTCCAAGAATTATTGGATCGTGTAGCTAAGTTTGAAAGGCTCCCCAAGCAGAAAGGCATTAATACTAGCTATAATAATAATCCCTTTGGGAATATAAAGCAATCTAAGTACCATGATTCAAAGAAGAATGATGAATACAACATTCACTTTCAAAGTTGACAAAAAGGGAAACAGAGGAGTGGAAATCTCGCAACCAACAACAAAGCTGATAGATGATAAGAAAAAAGAGCCAACCCTCCAAAAGATGATGACCAACCAGTACTCATTTAGAAGAGAATGTATTGCTACGATCTTTAAATATGCCTTAAAATTTGGATTATAATTGTGAGAGACACGTCGACCATACAAAGTAGACAAAGTTGATGATTCTAATTATTGTCCATTTCATAGGCTTATAAGTCACCCAATTGAAGATTATTTTATCTTCAAAGATTGGATAGAAATGGATTATTAAAATGGAAAAATCACCTTATTAGACACTATACTAGTACATCCAAAAAGGGAAAAAGTGAATGTTGCTACATCATAGTCAATCCAAAATGCAAAGGATAAAGATATTGAGCCAACTAGGACTAAGAATATAAATAATGATAAGGGCAAAGCTCTATAAACATAAGAAGAAGAAGAAGGTGGTTGGGTTACTTTCATCTAAAAAATAAACAAATGAATGATCAATAGCCTTCTAGTTTCAGAAGGCATCTCATGGAAGAATTTCTTAGAACATAAAATTGTCCAAGAAAGCTCTTCCACAATAGGGGGAAATTTTTATATAATATAAAAAAGCAGATGAAAATCAATCATTCTTCTTCATCAAAGTTCTGCAAATCAAATAAAAAGTGAAAATCTAGAAAACCAAAGTCTCATACACAAAAAAATGATTGACTTTGCAGAGAAATATGAATAACCTCTTCGAAGGCCAGTTAAACTAGAAGAATATATGCATCACTTATAGCTTGACACAAAAAATCCCATAGATGATGTTTTAAAAGAAACATGTTGAGTCATAAACATGCTTGAAAATTCTAATCTTCAAACCCAAATAGAGGCATGTCACATGATTACCAGTTCTACTGACTTTGAGGAGACTTATGCTTTCTCAATCAAAAGCCTATCGAAAAGAAGTTTAATGGAGATCAAATAAGTTATGTCCTAAGCTAGGCAGTAGCTTCGAGAATCCTAGAAAATATCAAAATTTTGAAGAAATAAAAAATTCATAGACTTCTTCTTATAAAAAATATCAGTCAAAAGAAGTAAGTCAATTCCCAATAAAGAGCAAAAAATGAAATTCTCTGCCTCCACAATGGAAAGCAATGATATTGGCTAAAAAATTCAAATTGATGAAAATGTCTTACCTCCACCACCAACTAAACCAAAAATAAGAGTAGACTATAATGTTTTGGCACATTTACACAAGCTCTCAACCTTACTAATTATATATGATTCTCTCATGTTATCCAAAGATATATATGAGACATTAATTAAAATATTGTAAAATCTAGAATAATATGTTGCATTCTTTACTGAAGAGAAAATGAAAAAAAGACTTAACTTTTAAAAAATGTGTAACCATCACATTCTGTGATGATGACCTATTCTTAGAGACAGTAAGCATAATCAACCCCTTTATGTCAAGCTAAAATAATTCAACTTACATAACAAAGATATTGATCGACCTAGGTGCTTTGATCAATCTTTTAATAGCCAAGATACTCAGAGCATTAGCTTTAGATGCTCACTATCAAGATAAAAGTATAGTATTTTTATAAGGATTCAATGAATAAGGACAACAAACCTTAGGATCCATTATCCTGCCTTTATGCTTCCAGGAACTGTATACAAAAGCTAAATTTCATATGATCGAAGTGAAAGTTATGTACAAAGTGCTCTTTGGTAGGCCGTGGATTCATGAATACGTCATAGTACCTTCAACTCTCCATCAATATGTGAAGTATACTCAGAATGGTGAAGAGCATTGAATTGATGGTGACATGAGTCCATTCTAGGTACATGAGATCAAAATCTATGATAATGCTAAATACACCATGCCTAAGAAAGTAGGGGAAGTCAATTCCTAAAAGTAAGTGGCTCCACTTATCAAACTAGTGTTGAAAGGTGATAATTCAAAAAGTAAAAGTACTAATAAATCAAAGCAACCCAAGGTAATTTCTCACCTTAGTAGCAATACTAAGAATGATGAAGTGGAGTTAGCACTTTATCAACCTAAGAAAGACTTAACTAGCTGAAAGAAAGAAGTTGTAATAATAATGTGGTAAAATGATTAGAAAAACTAATGTTTCCCAATAAGGGTAGAGCCCCAAATTTCCATCAAGGCCATGAAAATAACTATAATACTAAGTGCACATATAAAATCCATAACAACTTCAAGGAAAGAGGAAATAAAATAGTTGAAAACTTTTTATGTTCCACCTAGAAAGGGTTACAAGCAACGCAAGATCCTTTCCTACAAACTGAAGAGTGAATCACAAATCCCACACCAGAACTATTTGAAGTAGATGATTTTGAGGAAGAAGACATTTCAATTATTATTCCTTAATAAATCTCATTAACCCTAAAGGAGTTGATTAAGAATAATGTTCAACCTACACAAATAAATATACAAGTTCGATTGTTCAGAAGGCTTTGGTGAAGGGATGGTGTCCAAAATTTCATAGGATATGGAAAATTCATCACATGGGGATTGGAATATATTCCTTCAACATTTCTTATAATGAGCTCATGCTATGCCATATCCTATAAAGAAGAATTCTTTTTGGATAATACAGATAAATGAAGGGATGTTTTACATGAAAATGAGAACATATTCAAAGAGGAACTAATAATTGACCTCAAAAAAGCCCTAAAAGAATTTGAAGAAGGCAATCAAACCACTGTCGATGAACTTCAAGAAATCAACATTAGTATTAAAGAGAACCTAGGCCAACCTTTGACGACCTTATATCAAAAAATTAGAAGAGTTAAATACACTACTTTGCTAACACAAAGACTATTTCGCATGGAATTACACTAAAATGCGAGGCTTATCTCTATATGCAGATGCATAGAAGCTTAGCATTTAAGTTGATGTACAATCTATAAAGCAAGCATTAAGGAGAATATGATTAAAAATTAAAGAATAAGTAATCACTGAAATCAAAAAAGCTCATTAAAGCAAGATTCATCGAGGAAGAGAATTATACTGACTAGATCCCCCAAATAGGAAAATATATGCTTACATTAACTTCAAAAACCTAAATAAAACAAGCCCAAAAGATGACTTCCCAGTACCCAATGTATAACTCATTATAGATAATACTGTTGACCTTATTTTTAGATGAGTTTAACATCATTTATAAAATTGGTAAGTAAGATACCTAATCCTAGATTAGAAGCCTTTTGATTGGGCACTAAAGACACTATACTTGGTGACCTCATGAATCCTATCAAGGTTTAACCTAACCTAATAGGATTAGGTGGACTTAAACCAAACTCAAATAGAAATAAATGACTGAATCAAACACATTATAATTGAAACTTAAATCCAACTAAGCTTAGACTATGGTAATTAGGATGGTTAACCCAATTATCCTACTTAAGCTTAAAATCACCTAAACTCAAAGAAACTCAAATAAAGCTAAAATAAATTGAAATCAAATCAAATAAAGCATAAAATCAACACATGAATATAAATGAACCTAAAACTAAATTGAAATGAAGATCAAAGATGATCAACCTTTTGACATAGAGTTGATTTATGTGGGTCTCACCGAGTCAAAGGTTAACACACTAAAATTTGACCAAATAAAGTCATTCCAAAAACTCAAAATTATAAAATGAACATGTTTAAACATGAATAAAATGAATTTAATTCAATAAGGCTATATTTGGATAATTAGATCACTTGATTTGAATAAACCTAAATGAACCTTATTAAAACTAAAATCCAAATTAAATTAAAATTAATCTAAATCAAATATCAAAAATTATTTAAAAATCATAATTAAATATAATAAAGCAAATTTAATCAATTTGAATCCAAAATGGCATTATACTAAGTAAAATCACCAAATCCAACTCAAACGGACTTGAGTTTGACCCATGATTCATCTTGGTTTGACTTGGTTAAGTAACAACCAATCCAAATGTGTGTTGTGATGGTAAGAAAAAAGAAAAAATTCCATTTGAGGTGAGATCATAAGAGATGAGGTGTTGCCATGGCAAGAAAGTGGGAAATCCATGTAAAAAAGAAAAATCTCACTTCGCTTCCTCCATGCCTCATCCACCCCTTTATCCTAATTAATCTGGAATAATCACAATTTGATGACCACCTCTTGGAGCTAGCCTCCAAGGGTGGAAATCATCATGACAAAATCAATTTTTTACTTTCCTCCATGAAAGATTTCTCTCAACCAAAACAAAAGAGAGAGGAAGGAGACTTCCTCTCAAGATTTTATCTATCCCCACAAATTCCTGAGATGAAGATCAAATAGATCCCTTACCCAGAGATCTCACTACCGGTGACTATATTCTAGAAATCTCAAATTCCTCCATAGAAGGCTTTTAGAAAAGCACAAATAAGGAAGATTAAGACTTCCTCTCCTAATCCCAAGCATAAACACATACTAAGGATGAAAAGAGAGGGTGAATTGAACAACTCTCCAAGGTTCTCACAGTCAGCAGGACAGAAATTGGCCAAAGCTGACGGCATAGAGAACAACTAAATATAGAGAGATACATCTCTCCCTCATAATAAGCCTTCCTCACATGTTATAGGGTGTATGGTGAGTTCGATCAGGCCTTCACATAAAGCCCTCGATCTTGGGGAGCCAGGGAATCACCAAGGCCAATGGATTTGCATCGGGGCTTGGTCTCCACACTGACCCATATGAAGGAAAGGCACCCAACTACATTGATAATTTCATCTTGAAATGTTGAAGGTGCTCGAAGTGTCATCCTCACCATTGAGGATCTACGTTGACAAGGTATCCCTCAAAATCAACCTTTTATAGAATTTCGTTTGGTCCTTTATGAAAAAAAATTGATCTCGAGTGAGATTTAACCATATAGATGTGTTCAAAATGGAGTCTTGATCATTTTGCAAACAAAAATACATTAAAATTTTATTTGGTTCATCAAATTTTAGCATTGAAATGTGGATAGCCTATGATTCTCATCGAGGAGAGCAAGGACAAAATCTGTGTTGTCGATTCCTTCTATTTTGAACAGATGGCTCTGATCTAGCCGCATGATCTAATTTAAATCCCATAAAGAACGAAAGATTAAATCTTGACCGTCTGATCTTTGATTAGATCACCGTAGAAAAACCTATGGTCTCCGCCACTTTTTTAGCTAGATCTATGTAGATCCAGCTGGCCCAATATCATAGCGCCACAGGGCAAATAATGTTGTGTCAGCCCCATGCAGCCCCAACTATTTTAAAATGAAAATTTTTATTTAATATATTTAAAAAATTATTAAAAATTCTAAATAACTTAAAAGAATCATAGAAATAAAATACTGAACTAAATAAATGCAAATAAAGGATCTATAGATTTATCTTAGTGAGGACAATTTATTAAATTCAAAATCCTTATATTTTACTAGATATTTTTAATTTAATTTGAGTTTAATTGAAAATAATTAAACCCAAATCATTCATCTAATCAATTTAAAATTTTAGAGAATTGAAACTAACGTTAAAACACACATTAGATAAATTTCTTAGGATTTATTAGAAGTACATTCATTGATTTAAATTTTCAAGCATAAACCCTTAATTTAATAAAATAAATTAATATTAAATAAAGAAAAATATAAAAAAATATGGAATTAGTTTAAACCATCACAAGGAACACCAGTGAATCTTAAACATCATAAAACTCACTAAGACCTCATAATCCCCAAATGACCTTAATTAGGGATTAAATGCATTAATTAATTCAATTAATTGATGTGATGTTCAAAAAATCAAAATAAATTAACCAAAACTCTAAAAATCTAAATAAACCCACTATGGATTTATCTTCTAGAGAAAAATTTAATAAAATTAAAACCCTTAATTAATTCTTTCTAATTGAGGCTTAATTTAGATTTTATTGAATTAACTAAAACCCTAATTAGTCTTAAAATACACATCTAATTAAAGTGAAACTTTAAGGAACTTAAATTGCAAAGGAATCCCACGTATCATAAACATTTTACGGACAAATAAGCTCTAGATTAGAAGTTGTTGAATTTTCATTCCTTATGTCAATCTAAATGAAATGATAAATTAGAAAATTACTTAAATTATAAATGTTTATAAAACAAAATTTAAATAATTTCATTAACATCATAAAACATAAGAAAATTTTCTTAACCCTTTGAAGTTAAGGAGCTTAATTAATTATGCATTTAAGCATTAATAAAGTGATTAAGAAAATAGAATTCAAACAAACCTTAAGTAATCTCTTTTGTTAAACTATAATAAATCAATTGATTAATCAAAATCAAAATTAATCAACTTCTAAACTTTATACCTAAATTAAGAAAATTATTGATATTAAAAGTAGTTGAAGTCCATTTTTTGTTTAGAAATATTGATAATTTCAATGGCAAATAAAAGGTGATTAATCAAATCATTTAATCTAAATAACCTAAAAGTTAAAATGAACTAGGTTAGATTTGGTGCCCAATGTAGCCTAAGTTTCCTAAGTTATGACTGATAAACAAAATCTTACTTTAAGGGAATTAAACTAAATAATGAAACTTTAATAAGTAATATTTCATTAAACTTAACACATATGATGAAGTATAAATACATAAGTTAATAAGTCATCTTAAGTTACAAATTTGATGCATAATGAATCACTTAATAATGAAATCACAACTTCTAATCAACTTTGACTCAAAAATAAATTTAAATTACCTAAGTTAACTTATCACTTAACACTGATAAAACTAATGAGTGAATTAATTCAATCAAATAAATTAAACAATTAAAAAAGAAACATAAAATCAAACATAAAGCTAATTTATGAAAGAAAAATATAATAACATAAAATGAATTAAAACACTAGAAAGGAAAATAAACTATAATAAAAATTACATTAAACTTAACCATGATGAAATCAACTTTTAATTAAGATTTAAAGAAACATTTTAAATTTTAATTAAAAGTAATAAAAAAACTAAAGAAACATTAATCAAGATAAAAGAAAGAAATAAAAATGAGATCTTCAAAATCGTAATAACATAAACTTTAAATCTTAAAAGATACTTGAAATTTAAAAAAAAATTAAAAGATTAATTACAACAAACCCAATTTATAACTAACCATTTAAATCAATTCAAAAGTGACTAATTAAAATACTTAGGATCTTAGTTTGACCCTTAGAATGGATGGATATTTCATTATATTAGAATTTAGGATAATTGAGTAGAATGGGTTCTGCCAAAAGAAGTTTTTATTTTATTCTTCATTCTTTAAAACTTGAATTTCACTTTAACATAAAACTAATCTTAAAAATGAAAACAAACTTATAAATCAATTATATCACTTAAATTGAAACCACTTAATAGAAAATTGAACAAATTCTAAGAATAAAATAAAAGAAATTAAATAAATGAAAATAAAATATTTTAGAACTGGCGATCATATGGTATATAGTTTGGACACTCAGGGTTGCAGGGCTATAGGTCTGAAGGAGGTCTTGATACCTTCAAATTTTGGTGTAATAATGGCATGTACCTATGAAGCAAAATTATGAAAAGTGATAAATTAAAATTTAAATCAAGCCTTGAACCTAAAAGGTCTTGAAGAATCATACCACACAAGCCCATTTTCTCACACACTAGATTGTTAGGTCACTAATGTTAGACTTAGGTCATGCTGATGAACTATGATGTTTTATGATGTAAAATATTTTTTTATTTTCTAGTGTAATTTTTTAGACTGGATGGCTAGAATTGTTTGCCAACTTGTCTAGATGTTAGGGTGATCTTTTTTAGATAAATACCATTTTCTACTGGGGCTGTGCTTAAAATTATTAACATCATGAGTCCCAACTCTTTTGAGTTTGATTTTGATGATAACAAACATATGCTCAAATGCTACTAATTAATTTAAATTTAAGTGTTACAAGAAAATTATTCAACTCCAGATTCTCCAGTCAATTCGGAAGGCTAAAGTTATTGGGCTTGAATTGGTTGAGAATTTTTTTAGGACTCACAATATTAAGGCAAATAAAGAGCGCAAATAAATAAAGTAAATGATTCAATTATTTTAAATAATTTATCTAAAAACTATTCATATTTTCTACATATCATAATTGCAATTATTTCTTGAATTATCCTTTTTGGATAATATGAACTAAGTGCATAAGGTAAGGTCCATTTAATGAGTCTTCAAGCAAGATAAATTAAGTTTATATTTCATTAGATCATTTCCATTCTTAATAAAAAATTTTATTCATATATTTATTGCATGAAAATTAAATTATTCTAGAATTATCTTATTATTATATCTTCTTTCTCCTATTATTTTATTTTCTCTCTCCAATCATCCTCATCATCCTTATAAAGATTTAACATAATTTTTCATAGAATTTTGGCTAATAAATCATGTGAGATTTATTCAAAATATTTTCAATAAAAAATTCCCTCATTTTTTTATATTTTAAAAATTCATTAATTTGAATTTTTGAAATTGAATTATTTTGAATTTAAATTACATAATTCATGCCATATCCATGCTAAATTAAATCTAATCTTTTAAGAAATGTTTTGATTGCCCCAAGCATGATTTAATTTAAATTTTTGGAATTTAATTATTTAGAATTTAATTAAATTATTTTGGGTTATTTTAAATTTAAATTCAAATGAACCTTAAATTAATAACTCTCCCTTTTTTATTAAATCCATTTTTGAAAATAAGTTTTGGCTGGTGTGGTGTTTATTTTTGATTAATGTGTATAGAGGACACCCCACAGATCTGAGGGTGTACTTATTGAGGTGATCGGGCACAACATCAAGAAATGGTGCACTATCTCAAAAGATAGAAATCACCACCTTAGAATGAACCTAACCACCTAATAAGGACTCCTAAGGCAAGATGAGTCTTCGAATATACCAGAGTTTTTTCCCTACTTTACATGGATAAATAAAGCAGGGTTTATTTAAATCAGGTTCTAAAGTTCCCTATAGGGGCAAGCCCCCATAGTT
The DNA here is from genome assembly GCA_021442155.1 of Cymbidium sinense. Lineage (NCBI taxonomy): Eukaryota > Viridiplantae > Streptophyta > Magnoliopsida > Asparagales > Orchidaceae > Cymbidium > Cymbidium sinense. The sequence goes on along the minus strand of CM038214.1, from coordinate 52,468,305 downwards.
AATTATATCCTAACGAATGTGAGTTCCTTAGGAATACTCTCGATTAAAGTAGACAATTATTGTCATGAAAGATTTCAAAGATAGGACTATCAATAAATTAGCTATGTTTGGAAAATCATTCAGGAAAAATAAAAAAGGAGAGACTTATTATCAAAGCCAAAGGAAGATGAGTAAGGAATTCTCATGATACTATAAACCTAGTAAGCATTCTAATCGATCCTATGGTTGGGCTTTATATGTTTGAAATTGAGAAGAATTATATATTTGAATTGGAATTTTATTAGAAAGCTAGGACTTATAATCTCATAACACAAGGTTGTGAAAATGGCTAAGAGGTGAGGATTTATGTTTGTAGTCTAAAGGAAACAATAACCTCATATCATAAATCTAGGGAGCTTTAGCAAGGGCCAAAGTACGTCCTAAATGTAAGTGAAAATGGGTATATGGTTTACCTCCACAAGAGAGGATAAATCACCCGACTGCTAAACTTATAGCTGCGTGGAGTGGCAGCCAGCTAACTCCTCATACGCTTTAAAACCATATAGCCAAGTTATATGTTTTGCAAGATGATTATGTTTTTATTATTTATAAAGAGACTAAAGTCCTTAAACTCACTCCCTAAAGAGATTAGAGCATGAGTGTTATGAGTAATGACTTAGTTTAATGCAAATATTTTTAAATTTTATTTATTTTTTTACACTTCATTTTGACAAAGGCTTTGGGATTTTTGTATGCGTAAATGCATGTTGAAATGAGTTATGGGACAAATCAAGAGAGAAGAGGGTGAAGCATCATCAGTAGGAGTTACTCTCATAGGTCAAGCAGTTCCCTCGCGTGCAAGAATGGAGGCCCTCATTTTTTCAAGAGTGGTAGAAGATGCATGCATAAAATTAGACATATAACCATACAACTAAAGGGTTGCTAAATATTTTAATTATCTTGATTTAATGCCTAGGATTTTATGTGAGGCTATGAGTTATTTAGAAATTTAATTATGAGTTATAGTTGGATAAATATTTATTTTTCTGTAAGAGCCTAATCGCATCCAAGCCATATAATAAACACCAATTATAAAGAAACTATGAAAAGGCATGTCATTTCTAATGCACAAGCTAAACATAACATCAAATAATTTTATATCTAGAACAGAAGAATAAAAGGTCAGTGCGGTCAGGTACCATCGTACATCCCAAAAAGCAAAAATGGGTAGTCGAGCTCTACTCTTATACAACCCAGATTACAAAAGAATAATTATAATTAATGATGAATACATGCTATGGGGATCTTCATCTTCTTCAAATTTTTTTGTCTTCTTTCTTCCTATTTATTCTTTGATTTGGCTCACTTCAAGGAATCACATGGCACATAAGTCATAGTCTTCTAGCCAATGCTCATCCTAATTCCTCCATAGCACTAATCCTAATTCGAAATTTCAAAATTTCATTTTAATAGAAAGAGTAATTTTAACTACACCTATAAAATAGAGGTTAGCTAAACATACATTTCACCCAAGAAATTATATTTATAATTTGGACTTAGCACCCTACACATGGGTAACCAAGCCCACAAATCCTAACTTGGATTATGCTTAAGGGCTTAAGCAACCTGTAAAGAGAGCATTTATATTTATTTTTCAGTGGCCCCTTAAGCATAATCCCCTATAGAAAGCATGATTAGGCTAATAGCGGCCTAACATCCATTCTATGAAACATATACCCTAACATCTAATCTAAAACAATACATCACAAAATAAAATATATATCAAACTATGCACCACCCTAACATAAGGCTAAAAGTGGTGACTTAATTCTAATGTGTGTGTTAATGTTTGTGTGGTATGCCTTGACTAGGCTTTGTTATAATTTTTTTAAGTAAGAAAGAATTTAATTATAAAGGATAATTTCACTTTTGTAAGTTTTACTTAATGTTTTCTTCTATTTCACTTGGTCTACAATTAACAACTAAGTGTTATAAAGAGAAGAAAAAAAAGGATCACCCTTCTTTATCCCTACTTTAAGCCACATCTAAAGCATATTAATTAATCAATTCTCTTTAATAAATAACTTATTACATATTTTAATTAATCCTAAGTTTAGGATTACTTTAAATAATCTCATTCACTAAGAAAGACATCTTAAGATTAATTGGAGTTAATTACTATCATACAGCACATGTTTGTTCATTTCTTTCCATCATATGTAGCATGGACATGATTAAGTATGAAACATATCAATGCATACAATATATTTTTGGCACACTTAACTATAAGATGCATGAATAATTATCATAAAAAAAAAAGAAGATTCTCATTCATTAGCTAAATACACATTCAAATATATGAAAGTTCTAAGAAAGTACTTCACAATTACACCAGGGGAGTGAGGTAGGAACCTCCTTAGGGCTACTTAAAGTTGTGCATCCCTGGAATCTCCATACTAGATATACGCTATTCTTAAATACATATGAGTGTACAAATAACTATAAGAATGGAAATCATGCAAAAAATTGTATTTAGTTTAATTAATCTATTTGTGTGAATGAATTAAAACTCTATCCAAATTCTAATGTCAAGATACATAAGAATGAAATCAAATGGTACGTAGTCATTATTTTGCACTAAGGGAGTGAGGTAGTAACCTCCTTTAGGGCTACTTAAAGCCATGCATCCCTATAATGTCCAGACTAATATACCCACTAACATTCGTACTTATGCAAATCAACATATGAATGAAAGAAAGGAACTTCACTTCATACACAAAGCTTATATTCACATGCACCTCCTATGTATGTATAGCTAATGTCACAACATGTATTATTATTCATTAATAAGACTTTGAAAATACATTTGAGATTTAATAGTGATAATAGCCACACATATTTTTAACTTAAGCCAACACATGTAACTTGACATATTATTTTTAATTAATTTTTTGAAAGAGATGAATGCATGGCATGCAACATTTTAATATGATTGAAAAGAAATAAAGAGACATAAGCATATAATTTCAATCAATCAAACTAATTCCTAAGCACAATCATATTAAATAAGCATATGTAAAATAAATAAAAGCTTCTTATTAAGTTATTTTTAGATGTTTGATTTGATTTAGAGAAAAAAGGAGATTCAATCATTTGGTACTCCTAACCCATTCCCATGTTTATTAATTAATTTAGCTTAATTAAAAGATAATTAGGTGAATTTTATGGATTAATTAAGTTATTATATGAATTAAATTAATTAATTAACCCTTGCATATGTTACCTTAAAGTAATTAACCAATTAATTATGAGACAACATGATATGCACATGAATTGGAATTTAAATCAGCAATGACCCTAAGAAATAAAAGGCCTAATGCAATTGGGTGACAATTAGTGGTTAATTAGATTAAAGAACTTAATTAAGTACTCTTATGACTTCCCCACACATGTAGGTTAGCCATAATTTCCTTAAATAGCTTTAGGTTATTAAACACCTAAAGATCTACCCAAGAAACATAATTAGATGAGATCTGAAATGATTATGATTTTAATATGATTAATTAAGTCATTTTAATTAATGAATTAAACCATTAATTAGTCCTAAATTAATTAGTTTCAAGTCAAGTGAAATGAACTTAGGAAAATGAATGGGAAAGTGGTCCCAATCTAATTCACCATGCCCTTTCACTATTTCACAATGATTAGCAAGATTAATTAATGGTTTTCTTACTATTTAGAATGGCAATTAAACATATAATTAATTAAAAAAGTAATTAGGGATAAGGCACGTAATTTCCTTAATTAACCAAGAAATAAATCCCAAGAAAATTATGACAGGCAGGGGTCATCCCATTAATCAACCTTAAAAAGTTTGAAATTAATTACATAAGTAATTAGGGAGTAATTAAGCTAATTAATTTTTCACTTAAACCCACATTAAGTCTTAATTACTATTCAAAATTAATTCAAAATTATTTTATTAAATTTTCCTCTAAAATACCTTTAAAATGAGTATTTATTTGTATTTTTTTCATTTTTCTATGATTTGTTATGATTTTTTAAAGTTTAAGTTAATTTAAGTGATTTCCCACAATTTTTATAAAGTCCATTAATTTATTTTTACCATTTGAACTTCAGAATGCATTATCTTCCAATCCTAAAATCCTTTTAACTTAAAATTTTTATGGTAGGTTTATTTTATGTTCAATTTTAACCTCTGAAAATTTCAACTTAATTTGATGTGTATTTTTGGTTTGATTAATAAAATTTATTTTTTACTAAAACTTAAATTAAGCTCAAAATATTTAGTAAAATATGGGGATTTTATGTTTCTTAGATTTCTCTCAAAAAGATGAATCCAACGATCCCATATTTGCAATTTTGCATTAAGTATTTTCTTTTCTATGAATTTTTAAAGTTTCAAGTGATTTAAATAATTTTTAAAATCAGAAAATCTGAATTTTCCCACTTAACACAATAGGCGCTTGTGCGGCACTAATGCTACATCACGCTGTCATATTCACCATGCGATTAGAATCGCAGTGTCGCATCAGCCAAATGGGTGGGAATAGTGAAAGGGATGTGCGGATTAGATTAGATCTTCTGATCACAGATCAAATGATCAAGATCTGATCTACATGATACGAAGGGAGGAAATGCTCAGATCACGCGTGATCTGAGCTATCCAATCCCATGAATCATGGGATCGGATGACTGTTGTGCATTTCAGTGGCTAAACAGTGATCCAAGGGAGAAAATGAAATTTTTGCAAAATCTAAGTGAAATTTCATCTGAATGGACTCATTTTTGCATCAATACACACTGAAAAACTCCTATTTCGTATTAGGATTGTATAAAATAAAGAATCCATGGGATTTCTAAGAAAAATTCCTAAAATTACATGAAAATGGTCATAAAACAAGAAATCCTAAGCCAAACTATGGGTTTTCTTGAAAGTTATCTCACCAGGGATGATTTTCAACGGTAGTGATGATCCTAGCATGCTCTTGAGTGGGGCAAGAAGTCTTAAAATGAGCCTAGACCTCCTCTTTCACTTTGGAATAATGTATCTACCAGTGGTTTTCACTTCCTCATCAAAATCTTTTGCTCAAAAATGAAGTATGAATGATTGTTTGTTGGTTTGGGAGCTCTAAGGGATGGAAATAAGAGGAATCGGATGAGTTTTGTTGCTTCTATTTTTTGATTTCAAATGTGGTCTTTAATCCCCTTCATTTTGTGTTTTTTGGATTCAAAATGGGTGTCCTTGGCTTGGGGTGCTTGGGAATGTAAAGGAATCATCTTAGGTGGCTCATTTTGGTTAGCTAAGGCATGGGAAGTGGCTGCCATGAAGGACAAGTGGGTGTCCTAGCAAGGGGAGGTGGAAGTCCTTCATCCCAAGTGTTCCAATGAAAGAGGTGAAGTGATTTCACCTCCCCATGAGTTATGGCTACCCCAACCACCTCTTGGGTCAGATGATCAGTGTCCGTGGTGCCTAAGTGGACTAATGGATGAGTGCCAAGTGGCCAAGGAATGTTCCATTAGGCAAGTGTCTTTACTCATAGGATACCCTTGACCCAAAGGAAAAGTGGTCATTTGGCATTAAATTTGATTTCAGTAGATTTCAAATGAGTCAAAAGTAAGTTGGACCAAATTTCATGTCATTTGGAGTTCATTTGGTTTAATTTGGATCAATTTGACCCATTTGGGCCAAATTGGGTCAAATCAGGTTAGGTTGACCAATTAGTCAAATTGGGTCAAATCAAGGGTTAGTTCAAGTTTAAATGATCAATTGGAGTATATTGGTTTAATTGGTTTCAATTAATTTGGTTTAATTTAAATTTAACTTGGATTTTGGCCAATTTGATCCTTTAAGTAAATTTGGGCTAAGTTGACCAATTTGACACAATTAACCAAATTGGATTGAATCATGGCTTGGTTGGGATTTAGTCAATCATTTGGAATATATTGTAGTTTTGGTTCAGTTCAATTTGGATTTTATTGAGTTTTAGGTTGATTTGACCCTTAAGATCAATTTGGGCTAAGTTGAGTTAGGTTGACCAATTGGTCAAATTTGGCTCAATTAAGGCTTTGATCAAGTTTAATAATCAATTTAGATTGAAATTGAGCCATTGGTTGCAAGAAATTTGGTTTAGGTTACAATTTGGCTAGTTTGGGTTCATATGAGTTAAAGGGTTGACTCGATCAATAGGCTCAGTTGACATAGTTTTACCTAATTCATGACAATTGATTAACCAAGGATGAACAACAATCATGACATTAAGTTTGGATTGGCTTAATTCACTTTGATTTGGATTTAATTTGATTTTGGTTTATGTAGGTTAAATAGGTCACTTTAAGTCAATCAATTTGGTTTAGGTTGCAACTTGGCTAGTTTGGGTTCATATGGGTTAAAGAGTTGACTCGATCAACGGGCTTGATTGACTTCGTCTGACCCAAATCATGATAATTGATTAACCAAGGATGATCAACAATCATGACATTAAGTTTGGATTGGATTAATTCACTTTGATTTGGATTGAATTTGATTTTGGTTCATGTAGGTTAAACTAGCCACTTTAAGTCAAGTGAGCGAATTGGGTTTAGTTGGCTTTATTTTTGACTTGGGTTTGATTTAGTTGAGTATATATATGGATTTGAGATTGACATATAACTTCAATTGCAATTGGTTTGGGTTCAAATGATTTTTGGCTCATTTGAATATTTCAACTCAAATGGGCCAGGTTGGGTTTGACTTGAGTTGATTTTGGTTTGGCTTTATAATTATAGATTTCATTTATATTTAGATAAATGATTGAAGGAATGATTAATTCAAGATAAAATCCATTAGTTTTGATTTTATTTGGATAGGATTTGGCCAAGTTCAAGGAATTGGCTTAAAAGGTATAAATTAGATTTTAATTTGATTTTGGATTTGGTTAAGGGTATTTGAATTTATATTTCATTTATATTTGGGAATATAAATGAAGATATAAATAATTCATGAGAAAATCACTTGATTTTGGAGTGATTTGGAAGCAAATTTGACCAAGCTCATGGAGGAAGGTCAAAAGGGCTTAGAAGAAAATTTGGTTGAGTATGGATTTAGTTTAGATCATTGGGATTGAATCATTTAAAGTTGGATTTGAATTGGAATTTGATAGTTTGATTGAAAGATTGGATTGATATTTGAGAAAATCAAATGAATTGGGATTGATTTGAATTTGGTTAAGGCTAAGTCCGTAGGATGAAATCAAAGGGCTTAAGAAGGGTTTTGAATTTGATCATGAGGTTTTATGGAGAAACTTTTGAGCTTGAATTTGATAATGAGATTGATTATGTGTCTAAGAAATTTGGTTGAGGTTTGGTATGAATTTGAGGTTTGGTTTGAGAAGGAAAGTATGTATTGGGTTTAGGCTATAGGGTAGGCAAGTCTTCCTAAGTCCCTAGGGCACAACCTATTCTAGTAGCTAACTCTTCTAAGTCTCTACGCTTAGGTTAAGTGTTCACTTAATCATGAGAAGCATCTTAAGACTAAGGAGCTCTTTGTGTCTATATGAGTCCTAAATCTTTTATGAGGAAGTTGAGAACTCACTCCAAAAGTGAAATTAACAAAAGGACTCTCAATTTGGGTGGTGTAACTAACAAGGCACAACGCATGTATTGGCGTTGATCGAGACGGTCAACAAAGTCTAATGGATCACAAGTGCTAATGGAAATGATCTACCCTTAAACCTAAGGTGTAGAAAAAAATCAAGGTCTTAGTATAATGCAACTCAACTTATGCCAACGGCATAAGAGAGGGAGAAAGGATCCACTGAGGGATCAAGTCTTTGAAACTTCCACTAGAGAAGCAAGTTCAGCTTATCCTTAAAGATGATAAGAGTTTGAGTTTGATCATGAACATGATTTGGGGGTAAAAGATCTATAGGGGATTAGGATGGTAGAACAACTTCATACCCATACACTAAGGAGAAACGGGTGGATTGAGTTAGAGTTCTGTAAGTGGTGTAGTAAGCCCACAGGACTTCAACTAATTGCTCATGCCACTGTCGCTTATTATCGTCGAGTGTCTTCTTTAATATTTGGATAAGAGCTTTGTTGAAGGCTTTTGCTAAGCCATTTTCCTTTGGGTAGTAGATGGTAGAGTATCTCCAATCTATACCACGTCTCTCGGCAAAGCTATTGATTTTAATGCTCTTGAATGTAGTACCATTATCATATATAATTCATTGAGGCACCCCAAACTTATATACAATATGATTCCTAAAAAATTGGAGCACATGTTGAGATGTGACCTCTCTGAGTGGGATTGCCTCTGCCCACTTGGAAAAGTAGTCAGTGTTAGCTAGAATGAACAAATGACCCTTGGAAGAAGGACGATCAATTGAACCCACTATGTCAATACCCCAACACTCAAATGGCCATGAGGCCAATGTAGAGTGTACAATGTTGGGTAGTTGGAGTAAGACCACACCATGCACCTGAGATTGGTGGCATCTCCTAGCCATGTCCATGCAGTCTGTGATCATTGAAGGCTAGTAATATCTTAGTCTCTTGATCTTGGCTTTCATCTTCTAACTAGATTGATATGCTCTGCATAAACCTAAGTGTACCTCAATCATGATCCTACGGGCTTCACATTTTTTCAAACAACGTAACCACATATGTTTGAAGGATCACCGGTATAAGGTGCCATCTATGAGACCGTAGGAATGGGCTCTCTGCTTCACCTGAACTCTCTTGAAGTAGTTTACCTATATTTAGATAATTCATGAATGGTTGCCTCCAATCTGACTCCTCATCCTTTTCGGCAATGGCAACCTCCCCTTCAAGAGAGAGTCTCTCGATGAGTTTAGCATCAATAAAAGATAAGAATTATCTATTTTGGACCCTTATTAGTATGGACTCATCATCTAGACATGCCAACTCTTTAGCAACCTTGGCTAATGCATCTGCTACTGCATTCTCTCCTTGAGGAATCTTGTAGAAGGTAACCTCTGGGATTTGGGCCAATAACTCCATAATATACTTATGATAATGATGGAGCTTAGGCTTTAGAACTTTATAAGACATAGAAATTTGGTTTATAGCTAATTGAGAATCCCCAAAGATATTGATATTTTGGATGCATAGTGTAATGGCTAACTCTAGATTATTAATAAGAGCCTCATATTCGGCTTCATTGTTGGCACTTGGATTGGACAAATGATAAGAGAATCTTATCACATCACGGTCCAGAGTTAAGAGAACTATTCCTACCCCTACCTTTCCTGGAAGAGTAGATCGAGGTTATTCTCCTTTTTGAAAGGAAGCTACACCATCAAAATACATTTCCTAATGGCAAATGCTAGTGTCCCCTAAGTTCATGGTTTGTTCATCGGGGAGGTCATCACTAAATAGGGAATCAACAAGAAGTGGGTGTGCTATTAAGAAATCTGCTAGTGCTTATCCTTTCACTGCATGGAGGGGTACAAAAGTGATGTTAAACTATGATAAAATCATGGATCAATGTGCCAACTGTCTAGATAGCATTGGTCATGTCTTGAGATATTATGGTGGATTGATCCTAGAGATCAAGTTCACCTTATGAGAAAGCATGTAATGTCGTAGCTTTTAGGATGCAAAGATTAAAGCTAGGCAGTGCTTTTCAATGGGTGGGTAAATTGCCTCAGTAGGGATTAGATGAAGAATGAGATAGTAGAGTGCATTTTCTTTCCCTTCATCATAGGTTTGGGCCAATAAAGCGCAAAGGGAGTCATCTAATGCGACAGTATATAGTATGAGCGGCTTGCCTGGGATAGAGGCTGCTAGAACTAGTTGTATCATCAGGTATTGCTTGATGTCTTCAAAAGAATGCTAGCACCTATCATCCCACTTGAACTTACTATCTTTTTTGACAAGTGTTGAGAATGGTTGGAATCTTCCTAACAAGTTAGAAATGAAGCATCTTAGATATGTCAATAACCCTTAAAATGATCTGAGTTGAGTTAGACTTTTAGGGGGTGGCATTTCTAATATAACCTTGATCTTCTCTGGATCAATTTAAATTCCACGGTGCTGGATAACAAAACCAAGGAATTCCCCTGAAGCTACTTCGAATGCACACTTAAGGGGATTCACTTTATAGAACCATTCAAAAATTACTCTCAAGTTAAAAAGATGGTCATTTTTTTCTTTAATTTTGACTACAAGATCATCATTGTAACATTCAGCCTGATGATGAATGAGTTCATTGAAGATCCGAATCATGGCCCACTGGTATGTAGCACTGGCATTTTTATGGCTGAAAGGCATGACCTTATAGCAAAAGATTTCAATCGGGGTTCGAAACACAGTGGTTCTTTCATCTACAGGGGCCATCTTTATTTGGTAATAACTAGATGAGCCATCCATGAAAGAGAAGATTGCATGAGATGAGGAAATATCCACCATCAGTTCTAGTATTGGTAATGGAAATTCATCTTTGGACATGCCTTATTTAGATCTCTAAAATTGATGCATATATAAATTTGGCCATTCTTTTTCTTAATTAGAATGACACTGGCCAACCAGGTAGGATATTTCTCTTCCCTGATGAAGCCAGCTTCGATCAGTTTCTTGACTTCAGAAATGACCTATTATTGAATGTCTAATTGCATGCATCTAGGAGCTTGCTTGATAGGGTTAGCACTAGGCTCTATTGCTAGTTTGTGGACTACTATGTCAAAAGATAAATTGGGCATCTTTTTGTAACTCCATGTGAAGTAGTCCTTATACTCAATTAGTAGCCTAACTAAGTCATTGGTTTCAGTACCACTCAATAAAGAACTGATGTATGTTGGATGTGGTTTGTCTTTAGTTCCTAAGTTGATTTCTTTGAGCTCATCGATGGTTGACCTGATATCTTCTTTAGACTCTAGTGGTGCATCATTGACTTCAAGGTCATTTGGATCATTTGATGTTACTAAACACACCATCTCATATAAGTTAGCATGATTTGAAAAGAACCTATCAGATTCTAAGATTGATGATGACTAGGAATTTATTGTCACCATCAACTGGACCCACTATACTGAATCCTAGTCCTAGTCTTGATTGAGGATGTCTTCTTTGGTTGTCCCATAACTTTTCAATGTAATCTGACTTGTGTTTAGATCAAGTATGTGGGATTAATCCCTTCTTTGCTAAATTAAGAGCACAAGGTGAATACCAATCAAAAGACAACTGTATTAAATCTTTATATGAATCATCCTCAAGTTCTACATCAACTTCCTGCCTTAAGGATGATGCTCCCAAAAAGAACCTTTGAGTTTTCCCATCTGCAAAAAATTTAAGGGATTCCTTAACTACCAAACCCTCAACTATCTAGGAAGAAAGTAAGGTTAGAGTTTAGGTTCCCAACTGACTACTAACTATTTCATATGCAAAAGAAAATACATTTATGCTTTGCTTTTGGAGCCCAGTCTATATCATTGTCATGCTCAAATGTCACCTTAAAAGGAATCTACTATTGAGAAGAACTGGCTGGTGTGCTAACCACATAAAACTCATCCTCTAAACTAGATTCTAAGTCTATGTGGATAGCAGGTGTACTCCTAGTGGATGGGGCATACCTCTTATTGGGTGTTTAATATGGAGGCTTTTCACCTCAGGGGCAGCCTCTAAATTATCATCTACCTCTACTTAGTGGAGTTTGGTCATCCTACCCATATGTTCGAATGGAGTAACAAGCTATGGGTGGAATCTAATGTCAAGCTTTTTATCTTCCCCTGAGTCCATGTCTCACTCTCTTTTATTATATTTTTCTTTATCTTTTTCTCCTCATTTTCTTTTTCTTTTTCTTTTTCTTTTCTTTGTTTTTGTCCATCTTGGGGATCTTGACTAGATTTGCGAGAATGGACTTGTTGATTTTGGGGATGGAAATAGGATGCATCTTCATATATCCCGACCTTATGAACTGTGAAGGGTTTGAGATCTCCTTCGATGCAGTACTCAATTCCACCTCTCATGAACTTCATGCATTGATGTAGAGAGGATGCAACTATGTTGTTCTCATGTATTCATGGTCTCCCAAGCAAAGCATTGAATGATGTATCCGAGTCTATAATATTAAACTTGGCTTTAGTCTTTCAATCATCTATCTCTAATGACAACACTATGGAGCCTAAGGCCCTCTCGCCTTATTCATTGAATCTTCTCAACATCATCCTCTCCTTTAGGAGTTTAGAGATGTTGATGATCAAGAAGGCAAGGGTTGTTAAACTCATAGTGTTGATTGATGCACCTTGGCCAACCAAAACTCTTGATAACCTATATCTTCCAACATCCATTGTAATGTAAAGAGGGGGGTTATTCTTGGTAGTTTCTAAAAACAAGTCTTCATCATTGAATGTAACTCCTAAGATATCCTTTGAGCTGTGTGTCTCCTCTTTAGTAGTAGTCAGCTAAGTTATGCATATCTCTAGATCAAAAAGAGCCTTGACTAGAGATTCCCTTATCTCTTTGGATAAGACAAGGGCATCATATATGCTTAACTTAGCTGGAAACTTTCTAAGATGTGCTAGGACATTATAATCAACATTGAATTGGTCCTCCATAAGAATATCCATAGGTGGAGCATCTTGTGGAGGGGCTATCTGCTCGTTGGAACTAATTACTTGTTTACCCTTATTAAGAGGTGCTACCCTAGGATGTAGAACTTTGCCACTATGTAGGCTGACTTCAGTTATTTCTTGGAATGATGAACTTGTGGAAAGTTCTACCTTCTCATTAGGTATACCTATAGTTTCTCTTATGGGATCCTTAGAGTCAATTGACTCCAAGTTAATCTCAAGAGGTGAACCAGATTGATTAAAAAAAAGGAAAGTCTGATTCTGAATCAAAAGAGAGTGGATTGGAATGACAAGAGCTATCATTATTATTTTTTGAACTCAGAGAGTTTTCACGAGGAATAAAATCATAAGTATCAAAAGTGGACAAGATGTAAGTGAAAGCTTTCTTCATTGATTTCTTTTCGGGTGGAGGTACATGATAGAAATCTAAGAAAGTAAGTGGGGTAAGGGATTTAATTCCCATGTCCACTGATACAATGCTCCTGCTGATAAAAGAAGAGCCAGTGGAGGAAGAAGTAGTAGCTGTAACTGTGGATGGAGTACTAGACTCGGATGGTGATTGTGTTATTGAACTATCTTGGGAAAGTAAGGTGGACTGGTGCTGCTGCTACTACTGGGCTATCACCTTCTTCAAGTTGTCTTTAGCAACTTACAAACCTTTCTTGGTGTTAGAGGTTTGAGCTGCCTCAGGCACCTATAGAGAGAGTTTTTAATTTTAGAAACTACTTTTTAGAGGTTCGGGATAAGTCAATATCCCAACCTTCTTTTATCTTAAGAGCTGGGTGGCATCCCTTTCCTTCAATTACTTCAATCATTATTGCTTGATTTTATCTTTTGATCTTGAGTCAGAACCCACATTTCAATAATTTTGGTTATGTTGAATGGGGTTCCAATTGCAAGGAAAGATTTATAGAATTGGAGGAGAATCTTTTGCCTTGATGTTGACTTGAATTATTGATTTTTATTTGTCCTTCTAAATTAGAATCCTCATTTAACAAATTTAGGTATGCTAAATGGGGATCCATTGGCAAGATTTATGATGAAAGGAGAGACTTTTCCATAAGATTTTGATTTAGAACCCATACTCAACAAATTTAAGTAGGTTGGGCGAGGTTCAAATATTTGGAGAGACCCTTGAAGGTATTTGCATTGTATGTCTTGTTTGAAAATTTTAATTTGGAAAACATTTACTTAGCAAATTTACGTATGCTAAAAAGAGGTTTTGATTATATGTTTTGAAATTTTTTTGAAAATATCTTTGCTTGTGATGATTGGTTTATGTGTGATATATGTTGATTTGATTTGAAAGTGGCTTCTTACTTAACAAATTTGGTATGTTAAGTAGAGGCCAAATGTGTTTGATATGTGTTTGAAAATGAGACTCTCACTTAACAAATTTGATATTTTAGGTGGGAGCCAAATTTGATTATGATTTGTGTTTGTTTGCTTTTGAAAATGAGACTCCCACTTAACAAATTTGATATGCTACGTGAAAGCCAAATGTGATTGATTTGTGTTTTGAAAATGAGACTCTTGCTTAACAAATTTGATATGTTAAGTGGAAGTCAAATGTGATTTGATATGTTTTTGTTTTCTTTTGAAAATGAGGTTCTTACTTAACAAATTTGGTATGTTAAGTAGGAAACCAAATGTATTTATGATTTGAAAAAAAAATGAGACTCTTACTCAACAAATTTGGTATGTTAAGTAGGAGGCTGAATATGTTTATGATTTTTGAAAAAGGGAAATCTATTTTAAAAAATTAGGTATGTTAAATAGAATTCAACTTGTTTTTGTGATTTTTGAAAATGAGACTCTCATTTGACAAATTTGAGTATGCCAAATGGAGTCCAAAATTTGTCTTGATTTTATTTGTGTGATTTCTTGCTTTTAAAAAGAGGGAAGCTTCAACTCTAGCATATGTCAAATATATTAAGTGGAGTTTCAATTTTATGCTATGATTTTATCTGAAAATAGAATCTTCATTCAACAAATTTGAGCATGTGTATGAAGGTGGTCATTTTCAAAAGTGTGCTTTTGAAAAAAAAAGGAAACTCCAACTCTAGCATATGTGAAATATGTTAACTGGAGTTTCAATTTTATGCTATGATTTTATTCAAAATTAGGATCTTAATTCAACAAATTTGGGTATGCTGAATAAAGATAACTATTTTCAAAAAGATTCTTTTGAAAAATGATTTTGATTTTGATTTTTAAAAGAGCCTCCATGTAGCAATCATGGGGATTCTTAGATGGGGTTTGGTTATATGAGTTTTGCACTTTTTTTGAAAGTTTCTTATTGGATGCACAGTGCCACATGGCACGTGATGCCACGTGATGTGCATTGCCACACGGCACTGCACGACTAGTTGGTGTGATGCTGCTTCAATCGAATGAGTGGGAATAGTGAAAGGGATATGTGGATCAGATTGGACCGTCTGATCATAGATTGGACTTTGATCAGATGGTCCAGATCTAATCATGGATCGGACGGTCTAAATCTGATCGCAGATTAGATAGTCTAGATCCAATCATAGATTGAACATTCTAGATCCAATCTGCATGATCTGAAGGGTAGAAATGCTTAGATCACACATAATCTGAGTCATTCAATTTTGTGCATCACTAGATTGGATGGCTGGTGTGCGTTTCGGCAGCTGAACAGTGATCTTAGGGAGAAAATGAAATTTTTTCAAAATCTAAGTGAAATTTTGTATGAATGGACACATTTTTGTATCAATTCATACGCAAAAACTCTTATATCATATTAGGATTGTATAAAATAAAGAATGCGAATAATATCTAAAAAAATTCTAAAAATCACATGAAAATCATCACAAAATAAGAAATCCTAAGGCTGACTATGGGTTTTCTTGAAAGTTACCTCACCGGGGATGATTTTCAGTGACAGTGATGATCCAAGCATGCTCTTGAGTGAGAAAAAAAGTCTTGGAATGAGCCTATACCTTCGCTTTCACTTCAGAATGATGTATCTACCAGTGGTCTCTGCTTCCTTGCCGAAATCAACTTGATTTTGTTTGCTTTTGCTCAAAAATCAAGTGGGAATGATTGTTGGTTGGTTTGGGAGCTATATGGGGATGGAAATGAGGGGGATATGATGAGTTTTGCTGCCTCTATTTTTCTAGTTTGAAATGTGGCCGAAAATCTCCTTCATTTTGTGATTTTTGGCTCCAAAATGGGTGTCCTTGGCTTGCGGTGGTTGTGAATGTAAGGGAATTATCCTAGGTGGATTATTTTGGTTGGCTAAGGCATGTGAAGTGGTTGTCATGAAGGACAGGTGGGTGTCCTATCAAGGAGAGGCGGAAGTCCTTCATCCTAAGTGTTCCAATGGAAGAGGTGAGGTGAATTCACCTCTCCATCAGTTATGGCTACCCCAACCACCTCTTCGGTCAGATGATTAGTGTCCTTAGTACCTAGGTGGACCAATGGATGAGTGCCAAGTGGCCAAGGAAGAGAAATGACCACTTAGGCAAGTGTCTTTACTTATGGGATGCCCTTGACCCAAGGGAAAAGCGGTCATTTAGCATTGAACTTGATTTGAGAAGATTTCAAATGAGTCAAAAGTGAGTTGGACCAAATTTCATATTATTTGGAGTTCATTTGGTTTAATATGGGTCAATTTGACCCATTTAGGCCAAATTGGGTCAACTCGGGTTAGGTTGAACAATTAGTCAAATTGGATCAAACCAAGGGTTGGATCTAGTTTAAATGATCAATTGGAGTATATTGGTTTAATTGGTTTCAACCAATTTGGTTTAATTTAGATTTTATTTGGATTTTGGCCAATTTGATCCATTAGGTCAATTTGGGCTAAGTTGACCAATTTGATCCAATTGACCAAATTAGCTTTAATCATGGCTAGGTTTGGGTTTGGTTGTTCATTTAAAATATATTGTAGGCTTTGGTTTAGTTCAATTTGGATTTGATTGGGTTTTAGGTTGATTTGACTCTTAAGGTCAATTTGGGCTAAGTTGGGTTAGGTTGACCAATTGGTCAAATTGGGCTCAATTAAGGCCTTGGTCAAGTTTAATATTCAATTTGGAATGAACTTGAGCTATTTGTTGTAATCAATTTGGTTTAAGTTGTAATTTGGCTTGTTTGGCTTCATATGGGTTAAAGGGTTCACTCAGTCAACAGGCTCAGTTGACTTGGTTTGACCCAATTCATGATAATTGATTAACCTAGGATGATCAACAATCATGACATGAAGTTGGATTGGCTTAATTCATTTTGATTGAGATTGAATTTGATTTTGATTCATGTAGATTAAATTGGCCACTTTGGGTCAAGTGAGCCAATTGGGTTTAGTTGACTTGATTTTGAGTTGGGTTTGATTTAGTTGAGTTTATATATGGATTTGAGATTGACATATAAATTCAATTGTAATTAGTTTTGGTTCAAATGAGTTTTGGCTCATTTGAATATCTCAAGTCAAATGGGCTAGGTTGGGTTTTACTTGAGTTGATTTTGATTTGGCTTAATGATTGTAGATTTCATTTATATTTGGATAGATAATTGAAGGAATGATTGATTCAAGAGAAAATCAATTAGTTTTGATTTGATTTAGATAGGATTTGGCCAAGTTCAAGGAATTTTCTTAAAGGGTATAAATTGAATTTTGATTTGATTTTAGATTTGGTTAAGGCTATTTGAATTTATATTTCATTTATATTTGAGAATATAAATAAAAATAAAAATGATTCATGAGAAAATCACTTGAGTTTGGAGTGATTTGGAAGCAAATTTGACCAAGCTCATGGAGGAAGTTCAAAAAGGCTTAGAAGGAATTTGGTTGAGTTTGGATTTAGTTTTGATCATTAGGATTGAATCATTTGAAGTTGGATTTGAATTGGAATTTGATAGTTTGATTGAAAGATTGAATTGATATTTGAGAAAATCAAATGAATTGGGATTGATTTGAATTTGGTTAAGGCTAAGTCCATAAGATGAAATCAAAGGGCTTTAGAAGGGTTTTGAATTTGATCATGAGGTTTTATGGAGAAATTTTGAACTTGAATTTGATCATGAGATTGATTATGAGTCATGGAAATTTGGTTTTTGTTTGGTATGAATTTGAGGTTTGGTTTGAAAAGGAAAGTATGGATTGGGTTTAGGCTATAGAGTAGGCATGTCTTCCTAAGTCCCTAGGGCACAACCTATTCTAGTAGCTAATTCTTCTAAGTCTCTAGGCTTAAGTTAAGTGTTCACTAAATCACTAGAATTGTCTTAAGACTAAGGAGCTCTTAATATCTATAAGAGTCCTAGATTTATAATGAGAAATTTGAGAACTTGCTCAAAAAGTGAGGTCAATAGCCAGCCACATATAATTAAAATTTGATTAATTTAAATGCTATTTATTACTTAAATAGCACATTAAATAATCAACTTGGATTTAAATTTATTCATTGCATTAAATTGAAATAATTTAAATCATGAAAACTAGCCATGGCAGATATTCCCATGGATTTTTTAAAAATTATTTTATTCAAATTAATTCATATTTTTTCCTAATTCGTGATTTCTCCATTTGAGTTATTATCTTCACCATATCATATTATATTAATCCATACTTAAAATCTCTTTCTTAGTAAACATCATATCAAAAATCTAAAATTCTTATGGAGATTTCCATGTTAAGGTAAATGCTTGTTATTAATTCTCATCTTAATTTTATTCTCTTGTCACAAATAATCTAAACTCAACTCTCATTCAATTCTAATTCGTATTTAGGTTTCAATGCCATTTTAAATTAAAATTTTTTCTTAATCTATTTCCCTCTATTATGCAGATCACCTTAATATGAATTTTATTTTAAACTTCATTTATGCCATTTGGTCTGTCTTTTATCTCTCTCTCCCTCTCTACATTATTTTCTTGGAGATATTCTTCATGAATTGTTTGAAATCTTCGTTGAATTTTTGAATACTTTTCTTAAAAGAGAATTCCCTCTCATGCCTTGGCCAACCTTATTTTATTTCATTTGATTTCAAAATTCAAATCATTGCTAAATTTATTTCCCTCTGCTTTCTGTCATGGCCAAAAATCTTAGGTATCTATTTGATTTAATTACATGATCCAGATCAAATCCTTCCCTAAATAATTTTCTCTCTAACCATCTCATACTTTGCCGACCCTTGTAGCCTCACCCTTTCTACTTGATTTGAAGAAAAAGTTTTTATAGCTATCTTTCCACTCTTTGCCTACTTCTTGCTACACTATTCCTTTAGAGTTTTTTATGATTCAAATGCAACAACTATGCATCATCCTTCTCTTTCCCTTGGAAAAAAAAGATTGGCTTGTTGATTGCATTGGAAACTTGAAGGATTGGTGAAATTCAACCTTGGCTTAAAGCTTAAAGAGGTTTCATTTAAATTATTTTTTGCTTAAACTTTTCATCCTACCTTGCAAATCTTCTTAGTTAATTCAATCAATCATGGTTTTCATGAAAAAAGTTAAATTGTGATTGGAAGTTTTCTTTTGCCGAAACATTTGATTTAAGTCGAGTAAGGATTTATTTTTAAAGTTTTATTTTTTTTTAGTGAAGGTAATCTTATATTTGATTTCAAATAATATACAAGTGATTTGGAAGCTAATATTTGCAAATATTTCATCACTTGCATATAATAAAGTAGTTTTAAAAGAGATTTTAATTAAACTTATTTGAATTGGTCTTTCATACAAATTTGATTATTATATAATACAAATTCTTATACAACATTTGTTGTGATTTATTATTCATAACTTAATTGTGTGATGTTTTAAGTTATCATTTCAAATCTTTTTTTCCTTTCAAGATTTCATCTTATTAAAATAAATCAAACTTATTTGAAGACATACTTCCATTTAGTATTCCATTCAAGTTCTTACATTAACTTTAATATTAAGTTAATTGAGAAGTGAGCTCTCTTTTTCTTTTATCAGTTTCTTTGATATTGGTATAGTTGGGTTGTGAGTGCAAAATTAATTTTAAATTGAGAGTTAGATCTTTACATCTCTTCCCTTTTTTATTGGATTGTACCTACCCGTATAGGAAAGTACAGTGTTGGGTTGTACTTTTCCATGTAGAAAAGTATAGTGTTGGGTTGTACTTGCCCGTGAAGGAGAGTACATATGATTTATTATAATCTCAACTTTGATTTAGTGAATTCCTAGCTTGGGTTGCTGGGCATGGACATAGGCTAGTTTTTGGGATTCGCATAAACCACGTAAAAGTCTCTGTGTTCTCTTTTTACATTTCATGCACTGTTAATTTTCTTTATTGTTGCTTATTATTGTTCATTAAAGTATACAACAACAACAACAACAAGCCTTAATCCCACTAGGTGGGGTCGGCTATATGAATCCTTCGTCTCCATTGTGTCCTATTATGTGTAAAATTCTCATCTAATTCAAGTATACTAAGATCATTTTTATACATCTTAACCAAGTCTTTTAGGTCTACCTCTACCTTTCTTAACATAAGGCAAATCTAATGCATCTACTCTCCTAATCGGTCATGACGCCAACGCTTTATGTGGCCAAACCATCTCGCGATTCTCCCTAATCTTATCTACCATGGAGCTACTCCAAATTTTTCCTGAACATACTCATTTTGCATTCTATCTCTCGTGAGTAAAGCCACTCATCCACCTAAGCATCCTCATCTCGTAACACTTAACTTAGTCTTATGCTTCTTTTATTGGCCAACATTCGCACCATAAGTCAGGTCTTACCACCATCTTATAAAATTTTCCCTTAAGTTTAAGTGGAACTTTTCTATCACATAATAGGCCAGATGCATTCCTCCACTTCAACCATCCAACTTGAATTCTACTAATAACATCTCCATCTATTTCACCATCATTTTGAACAATAGAGCCTAAATATCTGAATCGCTCACTCTTATTAATGACTTGATCATCTAAAGTCACAACACTATCACTAAAACTTCTACAACTAAAATTACACTCCATATATTCAGTTTTAGATCTACTTAAACGAAAACCTTTAGACTCTAAAGTTGACCTCCATAATTCAAGTTTCTGTTAGACTCTCTAGTCTTATCAACAAGAAGAATGTCATCAGCAAAAAGCATACACCAAGGTACATCTTCTTGTAAATGCCTTGTAAGAACTTCCATAACTAAAGTAAAAAAGATAAGGGCTTAATGTTGATCCTTGATGTAATCCAACTGAAATAGGAAAATATTTTGTCAATCCTCTTTGTGTTTGGACACAAGTAACAGCTCTAGTATACATATCCTTAATGACTTGAATATAACCAATATTAACTCCTTTCTGTTCTAGAACTTTGCAAAGAACATCCCTTGAGACTTTATCATAAGCTTTCTCTAAATCCATAAATAACATATGTAGATCCTTCTTACTTTCTCTATGCTTCTCTATTAAACCTCTTAACAAATGTATAGCATCCATAGTAGATCTACCTAGCATGAAACCAAACTGATTGTGAAAAACTTCTGTATCACATCGTAACCTATGCTCAATTACTCTCTCCCATAATTTTAATGTATGGCACATTAACTTAATTCCTCTATAATTTGCACACTCTTGTGCATCACCTTTATTCTTAAATATAGGAACCAATAGACTCTTTTTCCACTCATCTGGCATCTTTTTAGCCTTTAAAATAACATTAAAAAGATTTGTAAGCCAAGAAATTCCTTGATCTCCTAAACATTTCCACACATCTATTGGAATATTATCCGGTCCTACTGCTTTTCCACATTTCATTTTCCTTAAAGCTTCACTAACTTCAGATTTACTAATACGATGATAAAAATGAAATTCTTTATTTTTGTTTAGGGTATTAAGGTTGCTAAAATCAATCGTACTTTTAGATCCTTCATTAAAAAGTTTATCAAAATATCTCATCCACCTATTTTTAATATCTTTTTCTAAGAAAAGCACTTTATTATTTTCATCCTTAATACCCCTCACTTGAACTATATCTTTACTTCTCCTATCTCTTTGCTTGGCTAACTTATACATATATCTTTCACCTTCTTTGGTATCTAATCTATTGTATAAATCACTAAAAGCTAAATTTTTTGCATCATATATTGCTTTCTTAGAATCTCTACAGGCCACTTTATATCTTTCCCAATTCTCCGAATTTTTACATCTAAATCAAGTTTTATAACAATGCTTCTTATTTCTTATCTTTTCTTGCACACTCTGACTCCACCACCAACTATTCTTATTAAAAGAAGCTTTTCCTTTTGATTCTCCAAGCACATCTTTAGCAACTTGCTTAATTTCACTTGATATTTTTTCCTACATAACATTAGCTTCTTTATGAACACCCCAAATTCTAATATCTTGTAGCCTGCTCTTAAAAATATTTTTATTTGTGTTCTTTAAGTGTCCCCATATAATCCTAGGACAATAATTTAGTTTATTTTTTCTCTTACAATCTTTCATCTTAAAATCTAAAACTAATAGTCGATGTTGGGTACTTAAAATTTCACTTGGTATGACCTTACAATCTTTATAATTAAAACGATCTATTTTTCTTATCAGAAAATAATCAATCTGTGTTTTACTAGATCCATTTTTATAAGTAATAATATTCTCATCTCTTTTCTTAAAAAAAGTATTAGCAACTACAAAATCATAAGCTAAAGCAAAATCTAATATAGTCTTACCTTCTTCATTAGTCCCTCCAAATCCATAACCACCATGAATACTTTTAAAATCTTCTACTACTCTACCAACATGTCCATTTAAATCTCCTCCAATAAATACTTTTTCTTCAAGAGGTATCTGTTGTATTAATCCCTCTAATTTATTCCAAAATTTTTCGCGCTTACCTCCAAAACCAAACCTACTTGAGGAGCATAAACACTTATAACATTGATAATCTTAGTATCAACAATCTTTAAAGCTATAATTCTATCTCCACATCTATTAATACTTATAACATTATCCTTCAAACTTTTATCTATAATCACACCTACACTATTTCTAGTTCGACTTTTACCTGAATACCAAAGTTTAAATCCTAAACTATCAATCTCCTTGGCCTTCTCACCAACCCATTTAGTTTCTTGAACACATAAAATATTTATCTTTCTATGAACCATAATATCTATTAATTCCATTAATTTACCTGTAGGAGTACCTATATTCCAAGATCCTAATCTAATTTTAGTTTCATGGACTAACTTCTTTGCCCGCATCCATCCAAAATGTGGGAACCCTTGCTTATTTAACATCGCACAGGCCGATGGCTCTAGCACATTTTTTGTCATTCAAGCCCTGTTATGTCGCCTGTGGGACGCCTAGCATTAACACAATGATTTAAAGGATTCATGTCATGATTATTTCGACAAATTTTACACTGGCTGTCGACTATCTAATGCAACCCTCCACTTTTTGCATCCGGACTTGGGACTGGCAATTTTCTTTATTGTTGCTTATTATTGTTCATTAAAGTATAATTATTTAAAATAATTTTTTCTACAAAGATTTAAAATCAACTTGGGGGAAATTTTAGTGTTTAGGGGTAATTTTATTTGTATCTAAAAATTGAAATAAATGGAACACCTCGACTTATGGTGCCATGATTCTATAATTGAAGTGCCTAAGCACTATCACCACCTTACAGAATCTAGAAATGCAAACCATGCTTGATGGTGTCCTATTAAAATAACATAGCACTACGGTGTTGTGATACCAATGCCTAGGCACTGTCACATTGACTTTAAGTTTTAAATGCAAGAAAAATATCCCATCCCACCCCAGCAGCAATAACCACCAAGTGGGAGCTGGGGAATAGGATGGTTGGAAAACTACCCAAGAGATGAGAATAGTTACCCAAAAATCTCTATAAAAGAGGGGGAATTGCCCACTACCCTTCTTCTTCTTTTCCCCTTCCAACTGTTGGGATTTTAGTGTTATTATAATTGATTCAAAACTCCCTCTCTCTCTTCCAAGTACTCTTAAATGTTATATTCTCTCTACAACACCTTGTTATCATAGTACTAGGGTGTGTTCTCCCTACACAAAGAAAAAAGCAAAATGCGATCAAGGTAAACTCTAAGTAAAAAGTTATTTTATGTAATTTCCCCCAAAAAAAAAAAATTCAAGAAAAATTCTAAACTTTTATCACTAATCCTGGATCTAGCAAGAAATGAAAATCCTCCCTCTATTGATCTTTGATCTATAGTAAGAGAAAAGAATTCAATTTTGTTAAAAAGCATTTTAGATGCAAGAATCTCAAGAATTTTAAGCCTAGAAGACATTCGCCATTAAACTTGGTTCTAGCGTGAGATGAAAATCTCGCCTCTATCAATTTTGGATCCAGAACAAAGGAGAAGAGTGCATCTTACACTAAAACATTATAAAATCTAGCACTCCTAAAGTGTTATGCTGCCAAATTTTCATAAAAAATTTTAAATTCTTTAAAAATATAGTTTAAAAATAGAGTTCCTGTTTTGTGGTGCCAAGGTGCTTAGTTCTCGGGAATGAAGCCTTTAATGATCTGCTTCATAGCACT
This sequence comes from Cymbidium sinense, assembly GCA_021442155.1. Lineage (NCBI taxonomy): Eukaryota > Viridiplantae > Streptophyta > Magnoliopsida > Asparagales > Orchidaceae > Cymbidium > Cymbidium sinense. The sequence goes on along the minus strand of CM038214.1, from coordinate 52,444,213 downwards.
AAAAATACAACACCATGGCACTAAGCTCTCGACTTAATATCATGTTTATAGCTCTGCAGTGCTATAGCACTAGCACTGTAGTGCTCCTTCCCAGGTTACACTTATTTATAATTACGAGATAGCGATAATTTCCCAATGCTGAGGTGTTATATCTTGAAATATATTCCACCATCAATTTTTTTTCTAGTGTGAAACAAACTCTTCCCTCCATTGATCTTGGATCCAGGACATGGGAGAAGAGTATTTTGCACTAAAAATTATGAATCAAGCATTACTAAGGTGTTATATTGCCAAAAATTTAAAATTTCCCAAAAGTATTGAATCTTAGGCATAGATGAAATAATGTCAAATTGCTGAGCGTCCGACATCGAGGCACTACACTCTTGAGAATTTAGAACTTTATGCATGCAACAAACAACACCAAGGTGGTGATGTTCTAGTGCTGAGGTGTTGAGTTCATGGAAAAATTAAACTTAGACACTTATTTGATAATGCCATGGCATTGATATCTCAGTACTGAGGCACTACACTCTCAAAAAATTAAGCCTTAGGCAACTAATAGCATTGAGGTGCTCATATTATAGCATTGAAGTATTGATCTCTCTAACATCAAGCCTAAGTCATATTTATAGCATCACAGTGTTATCAATGTAAGGCTAAGGCATGGAGTTCTTGCTTTTGCACTTATATCTTTCAACTTAATGGTGCCAAAGAGCTGATTTTACTGTGCCACGGTGCTTAGCCCTCAATTTGTTCAAAACTAAAAATTTTATTATTAAGCTTTTAAATCCTACAACATTTTATAGAGACAAACACAAAGTATAAAAATTAAAAATATCTTTATCAAAATCAAAAATTTATTATAATAAGGTTTTACACTAAAAAAAAGAAAAAAAAAAGAAAAATGCAAATAATAAAAAATTTTAAAAAGATGGAAAAAACTAATAATCATATTCATTATTTCCTCTTCTTCTTCTTGCAGCTCACATGGGGTGCTCACATAAGGGTGATAATGTGGTGTACTATGAGAAAAAGCCTGACTCGAGCTCGCGTGAAAGCCATAGTTTTTAAACATATGAATAAGTATTGAGTTAAACTCAACTATCTATAATAACTGTTATTGTTGGTGACCCATATGGTGTTCAAATTTCTTCTCCAGTTCCTATTACTACTGATTGGTTTCACCAACCCTTTTTCTTAAATCTAGGACTTATCCTCCAATTTTTTTGGGTTGCTCATTTAAAGTCTTGGAAGATTTAGGTCTAGACTGGGAAGTGCGTGAGATTTCTCTCACCTCAATCCTCAAGCCAAACCCTTTAGTTGCTTTTTTAGTTGGGGAGCCCTATGAATTAGGACTTTTTCATCAGACTCCCTTTGTGCACCCATTGCAAAACATAAAAAGTAAATAAGAGAAGAATGTCCATGCCCTATAGTAGTACTACCTCTAAGCATAATATAAATAAAATTATAAATTATACTCCCTACATCAATAGTAAAGTCCTTTTGAATTGCAAAATTCAAAATGATTCTATCCCTAGTCACCACTAATATTACTAGTGAGCATTAACTTGGCAAAATTGAGATAGTGCCAATCTTTGGCCTCAGTAGTTAGGTAAATGGTAGGTAAATTAATAATCTTATCTCTAAGAATTTTTCATTAAACATAAGAATTTCTAGCAAAAAGAAAATTAAGAATTTTATCAAAATCAAGATGATCATTATAGTAGAAGAGATACTGATCATACACTTCATCCTGTAAATTATAATATGTGTTAATAGTACTGCTACCAAAACTTATTAGTTTTTCTCGAATGAAAACTCTATTATTCTGGTGCTCCTTCACGTTGGCAAAGAATTCTTACAACATGAGAATGACGTAAGAGTTGTTGTTGTAGGAAAGCTTCTCCCACCCTCATTCATTGATAATCCTATCAATGCTTCCACCTAGATTGTAGAAGCTCCTCTCTAAAATGAGATTTTTGTGTATGAGAGCATGGCAGTATTGTTCCTTCTCCGATACACCAAAAAACCTGTTAGTCTTGTTGACAGCTATCCTTATCTTACCGTAGATGAAATATTTCACTAACATGTTGGCTTTCCTAAGTGGAATAAAGGTTAAGAGAGGAAAGGGCATAAGAACTTTAGTATCAACAAAAGATTTAGAATAAAAAAATGAGCAGCCTAGGCATCTTATTTATAGACTGGCCCTAATGTCGTGGTGCTACTTTATCAGTGCCGACGTGCTAAGCTTTTGGCTTCTAAAATATGGGACCAGCACTATGGCACTAAGATACTGGTCAGCATACCAAAATGGTCACCGCACAAGTCAAAAAGACATATTTATGGAATTTATGATAATTAATTTTGTAACTGGCCTCATGTAGAAAGCCAGACTAGACGTTGATGTAGTGCAACGGTGCTCCGACATAGCATCAAAGTGCTAGTAAAAAAGTTTGTTCTTTCTATTTAAAAGCATTTGTTTGTCTGTCAGACTGTATGAACTAAATTTTAACTAGCGCTATGGTGCCAAATTGTCAGTGCATAGGCACCGATCAACTTGTCAACCTGATCAAATTATTTCAATCTCATGCCATCTAAAGTGGTGTGGTGCTATACTTATAGCGCTGAGGCCCTAAACCTTTGAATTCTTTAGACATGAATTCTTTCCTTATAACTCAACACCAAGGTGCCATTTTAATAATGCCATGAAGCTACCATGATGGAACCTAAGCACTATGTTTCTAATGTTGAAGCATTGCTACTCAAAACTACAAATTAATATTAGCCATGTAAATATCAATTAAATAATTACATTCTAAAGGGATGTAAGTTCAATCTATATGTTCTCCATGTGAATAGTTTATATCCATATGACCTTCTGAGAGGATGCAAGTTCAATCTATATGTTCGCCATGCAAACAATGTATTTCCATACGACATTCCCAAAGGATGTAAGTCCAATCCATATAGTTCACCATGTGAACTTCTATAATATACTAGCATTCCAAATGGATGTAAGTCCAATTTTTATGTTCACCATGTGAACCTCTATACAATAAATTTTAGCTCTAATGGATGTAAGCCCAGTCATATGTTCTGAATGCGAACTGCTCTATAAATAACGGCATTTCGAAGGGATGTAAGTTTAACCCATATGTTTGCCATGCATGCATTCTATAAATCTAACATTCTAAAGGGATGTGCGCCCAATCAACTCATTCATCATATGAATAACCTATATTTATTTGGCATTCTAAAGGGTTGTAAGTACAACCCATATGTTCGCCATGCAAATGTTGATCTCATTTTTAGATGAGATGAATATCAATTTTGAAATTAGTAATTAGGATTTCCTAATCCTAGAGAGGAATCTCCTAATTAAGTGCTTAGGACACTACACCTAGTGACCTAGTGCATCCTCCTTGGATTTGTTCTAACCTAATGGGCTTAGGTAGACTAAATTCTAAATTTGGATTAAATGAAAAAAATTTAAATAAATCAAAATAAATTAAATTTAAATCAAAACAAATGAATTCAATTCTAAATTAAAGTGAAATCCAATCAACCCATTTGACATAGGTTTGACTAAGAGAGTCCCACCAAGTCAAAGGTCAACCCACAAAAAATTTAATCAAATGAAATCATTCTAAATATTAAAAATGATAAACTAAACATGTTTAATCATAAATCTAAAGAAATTTAAATTTAATTAGGCCTTACATAGGTTAATTAGACTACTTAGTCTAAATGAACTTAAATGGGACCTACTGGGTTCAAACTGAAATAAAATTGAAATCAACCCCATTTGATTACTCAAAATCATCTGGAAATGATAATCAAACATAATCCAGCCCATCATTGGATCTAATTTGGTCAAATTGGTCATTTGACACAAATGAACCTAAACTTAACACTTTAAAACCCATTTTAGGTCAAATCGATTCAAATTGGAATGAAATTGAAATCAAATGAAATTAACCACTCCAAATCATCTCGCACATGTGATTAGAGATGATTGGAGTCCAACTAAAATTCAATTGAGTCAAATGAGTCAATTGAGCCCAATTGAAATCAAGCTTAACCCATTTAATCCTGAATGTGTTGAAACAAAAAGAAATCCAAAATTAATTCAAATCCTAAATAATTTAATTGAATCAAAACTTAATCAATCCTTAATTAAAGATGATTGAACTCAAAATTAAATGAATTAAGTTATAATCAAAACACTTTGAATCAACATTCTTGAATTGGGTTCAAATGTACAATCCAATTCAAATGGGTGGACTTAACCTCAAACTCACATTGGGTTTTAGTTGGGTAGCCAAACACTAGCTTAAAGGTTTTAATGGTGATACAAAAAGCCATAAATGAAACTAAAGAGAGATGGGTTGAGGTTTTGACCAAGTAAATGATACTTAGCGGATTCCTCCTCCCTTCATCAAAATTCCTTAGATTTTATCCAAGTGACCTTTCACCACCTCTTGGAGGATGGTTCCAAAACTAAAATTCAATTGACCAGCCCTCAAGAAAAAAGAGAATTGGCTTCTTACAAGAGGAAAATGAAGAAGGAATATGGAAGGAGAAAGCCTAGCTCTCGGTCAAGAGAGGAAAGGGGAGGAGATGCCTTCATCCCCTCCAATTTCTTGTCCAAAGATACTCACATGACCAAGGGGGATAAAATCCACCCTTTTGCTAACCCTCTTGTTGTAATTGGCCAAAATCTGACCACCTAGAAGGTTGATTACATGGCTCTCGACCATGTATAAAATAGAGGAGGGATAGCTTTTCCTCCTCTCTCTCTCTCTCTCTCTCTCTCTCTCTCTCTCTCTCTGCCACCCAAAGCTAGAATAAATTCAGCCACACTGACCTTTAATGAAAACCAGGGGAGTGTTTCACCTCAAATTGAATGTCCCAACACATTATAGACGTTGAGGTGACCTCAATTAAATCCTCACTATGACCCCTCACCATCGATGAGCCAAAGAATGATCAAACCCAATGAAAAAAGGCCGCACGTTGGTCTCAAAGGCATTTGGTAGGGAGACAAGACACCGAATCATATCCACAGCTTCATCCCATTGAGGTGAAGGTATTCGAGTCAATCCCACTGTCAGAGATTGCCAAAGTTGAGGTATTCCTCACAACTAAGCTATATACCATTCAATTTTGGTTCTTTGTGAAAAGAATTTAATCCCCTTCAGGATCAAACCATATAGATCAATTAAAAGTCGATTGTTGATTATTTTATAATCAAAATCATGTCAAAATTTTCCTTGGATCACCAAAAATTTCTTCTAATTTGACGGACCCCTTGAGGAATAATCTTCATCATTCATTCCTCCTATTTAAAATGGACAGTTGAGATATTGTCGCACGATCTGATTAAACACCTTAAAGAAACCACATAACGACAAATTGTTGATTTTGATGGTTTTGTTAACTTTACCCTGTAATTTTAAAATGGTACCATTAAAATCATAAAACTTTAAAATGAAAAAAATAATTAAATATCTTAAAATGCAATATTAAGAATTAAAAAATCAATTAAAATGCTTAAAAAAAATTATTCAAATTAATCTAAAATTTCAAGAAAAAAATGAATGGAGGCACATACCATAGGAAAAAGTTTCATGAATTATTGTATTGTAAATCAAGAAATATCAAATTTCAAACCATAAACTTAAATTTTAATTAAATAAAACAAATAATAAAATGGATCAAATCACTTCACAACATTAGACTTCTTACATCATTGAATTGAAAACTTGATAAACCACAAATGCCTAATTTGGTAATTATATGAAAAATAATTAAAATCTTATAAATTTAATCAAAAAAATTATGATTGAAACATCTATCAAAGCATCTTTTAGAGAGGAATCAAAGAAAATAAAATAAAATATCCAAATAATCCTCATTAAATTAGTCTTAATTTGGGTCTTAATGAAATAATTAAAACCTTAATTGCACCTTAATTATGCATCTGATTAAAATGAAACTTTGAAAATATGAAATTGGGAAGGAACCCCACTTGCCATAAAAATTCAAAACCTAATTGACCTTTAGATTGGGAATTATTGAAATTTTCAAATATTTAGGTCATTATAAATCAAATAATAAGTAAAAAAATTCATAAATCATTAAATTCATAAAATAACTTAAATTAATCCTAATTAACATCAAAACACTTAAATATAGTTCTCCAACATCCTAAATCAAAATACTTGATCACTTTCATACTTAAGAGTTAACATAATTAATAATGAATATTAAGTTTGGTTAAACCTTAAGGTTAATGAACTCATAATCAAATAGTTAATGAAATCTTAATCCACAAGCAATGTAACCTAAAAATAGATTAAAACATTAACCTAGGTGCCTTTAGTTAACATAATTCAAACCAAATAAAATAAACATGAATTCAATAAACATAAACATAATTCAAACTAAATGTTAAACCAATTCAAATCAGATGAAATAAATGAATTAATTCAAATCAAATGAAATAAGTGAAATAATTCAAATCAAATGAAATAAATAAACCAATTTGAAAATAAACTAAACCAAGAATGAAAAATAAATCAAATAAAAAAAAATAATGAAGAATTAAATTTCAAAAGAATTAAAACATGAAATCCAAATTGAATTAAAACCCAAATCATCTAAATGAATCTAAAAATGATTAATTAAATTACTTAAGGATCTTAGTTAGGCGTTTAGGATGAATCTTTATCTTAAGATGAAGGTTTCATTCCAACAAGGGTTAGGATGTTGAATATAATGGGTTCCACCCAAAAGTAAAATTTATTCTACTCCTCATTATTGAAAACCTAAACAACACTTTAACAAAATAAAAGTGAAACTAAAAACAAAAAATGAAAATAAATCATTAAATCATTTGAATTGAAATCATCCATAGGTAAAAATCGAACAAACTCAAAACTCTAAATTGAAACTTGAACCTAAAAGGCCTAGCAAAGTCTTTCCGCACAACCCTATTCCCTTCACACATTAGATCATTAGGTCACAGACCCTAGAATTATGTTAGATCATTTTGTGATTCTCTATGATACTTTGTATTATGATCTGATGTATTTTTAATTTCTTTAAGGTGTACTATTTTAGACTACATATCTAGGATTATTTTCCCGTTAGACTAGATGATAGGATGTTCTTTTTAGAACTAACATTATCTTCTATATGGGGCTATGCTAAAAAGGACTACCATCAAAAATAAATTAAAAATTGTATTTTCGTGCATATTTGCTTAAGTCCTTCAGCATAGCCCATAAGACAAGTGGGCTTGGTAAACAACTAATGCTAAGTCCATATGTTTGTAAAATGTAACTATTATGTGCTATTTGTATTTACCTGACCTATGTTTTGCAGGGTTTAGGATTTATTTTTGAATTTGAAATGAAAATTTGAGCTTAAAATTAATTTATGATCTATGGGGCCTAGGTTTAATAGGAGCTAATCTTACCATCAGATGGTTGCAGTTGTCCCTTGTAAACCCCAATGAAATTCCCTGAAGAAGATGATGATCCAAGAAAGAAGACCTGTAGATCTAAACTTATAGTTCTAGGCTGGGCTGTATATGGGCAGAGCTCGGCTGCCCATTTGCTCTTTCTTTCGGGGTGTACAGAAGTACCTGACCACATTGGCCTTTCTTTAATTTAAATTGACTTGATTTATTTTTGGTACGAAATATAATTAATATACTTTTCAAGATTTTATTTTTGTGTTCTATTTTCTATGATGAATGCCTGGACATAGGCTCACAGAAAAAAATTAAATTTTCTACCCAATTAAATCTAATCAACTAAAATACAAAAATAAAAAAACTTGAAATATCACATAAGTTAAAGCCCTAGAAATAGCCTATAATCAATTTGGAATAATTATCTTTTCAAGATCATGCAATCATATTACTCTAATCTCTTGAATTTTGCGCTTCACCCATATACATAAGGGGCATTTAAGATGTGAGAATGACCACCTTCTTGGGAAAGTCTACCTTTCTATTATTTATTTGGCCCATAACCATTTCTAATTACATGGCATTTAGGCATAAAAATACATACCCAAGACCTTAAATGAATCATGAGTTAAACATCTAAAAATCTAAAAAATTGTGCATTAGTTAGTACATTTCATACCCTGCATGATCTTAGGGATTAGCAAGTGAGTCTAGGTTCTTAGATTCTTTTTTAAAGTATAATTTCCTAACCATCTTTCATACATGAGATTTGGCATCATGAATTTAATATGTGCTTAGGTGGTGATAGCAGGCAGCCCTTCCAGGTGGGTTGTAAGTCCAAAAGAGTCATAAATAAGTTTGTTCCCTCAAGTGAGAGGAATGGTCAAGAATTCCCAAAATGAAATTAGGACGAGCATCTAACTTATGTTAGAAGCATTTATAGACTTAGGTTTCGAAGCAACCTCCTTAGAGTAAGTCTACAATCCTAAGCATTTCTGTAGTCTTATGTTACTATAATCTAAGCCCTAGATATTTATGGAAATATCAACTCAAAATCTAAATTAAATTTCAAAATTTCAAGCCTAATGATAGGATAGTTGAAATGCCTATTAGTCATCCCAATATCAACAGGTATTTTCTACTTAATCCCAATTGGGCTTTAAAAATAACTCTTTCCAATTTGAATTGTTCTTAATTGAAATTCTAAATACCATTCCTTTTAAAACCAACTTAGAACTCCATATAAATAATTTCTTATTTCTTTAATCGATAGTATTCTTAGGAAGAGACCCTTCTTCTTGAGATGCAATTACATATAGCGGCTAGCCCTTATAGGGAACTATGAACTCAGTTTAAAATAAACCATGTTCGACTTACTATGTTGTTTAGGGGAAAACTCTCTAGTACATGAAAGACCCATTAGCCTTAAGTGCCTTTTTTTTAAATGATTGAATCCATTATAAGATAACATATTTATCTTCTGAGATAAAATATTTATTCCTTAATGACGCATTTGATCAGCCAAATAAGAAATCTCTAAACCCTATGTGGTGTCATACATTTTCCCCACAAAGAGTTCCAAAGCTCTTATGTAGATGAGTGAAGAACATGGTGAGTCCCCAATGAAGTTCATTACTCGCTTCCAGTGAGAGTTATGTTGAACTCATTTCTACATGAGGTTAATATCATATCTAAATTAGTAATTATGACACCTGATCCTAGATTAGGAGCCTCCTAATTAGATACTTAAGACACTATACTTATGACTTAATGAATCCTTTTAGGGTATGACCTAACCTAATAGGATTACGTGGAACTAAACTAAACAAATGATTGAATCAAGCACATTCTAATTAAAATTTGAATCTAATTATGTTTAGATCAAGGTATAACCCAATTAAAGAAATTCAAAAATAATTTAAATAAATTTAAATAAAATCAAATAAAAATCTCAACCAGATTCTTTAGAAAGATTGAAAGAGTCTCATCCCATAGATGAGAAAAAGCTTGGTTTAGGAGAGTATCACTAAGAACGTAAATTAATGGATGATATATCTTCAAAAATTGACTTGTAGTCTTTAGTGGAATAATAGTTGAAGGAAGCACTGGCACAATCCTTCTAATTTCAAAGGGTAGATCCTACCCAGAGAAATATGACTTTGTACCTTACTCGAAGGGATTTGTACCCCTCCTTTTAAAGTTCTTGATGGGACTAGCAATCCCAAATAATAGTTGGCATATTTTTAAGCGAGTTGTTGTAATGCGAGAGGAAGTGATGTCTTGTTGTTTAAATAGTTCATCAGTAGTTTGACTGGGGTTACTTTTGATTGGTATGTAGAGATGCCAAATAGTTTAGTGTGAACTCTCACTAGACTAGAAACCATTTTTGTGAAGTGATTCAATAGTTCGCAACACCATGTTATTATAGGTGACTTAGTTGTAGAAAAGCAAAATCCAGGTGAATCTGTCATAGATTATATCTTAAGATGGAAGATTCTTAGCCTTAAGTGTGAGCCTTTGTTACAAGGCAGCACATTGCAGAAATACTCCTCTAAAATATCAATGGCTCAGTTGCCATCAGGCTACTTGATCTGAAAAAGCTAGAAGAAGTCAGGAAGGAAAATGACCTGAATTATTGCTGATATCATCAGATGCTAGGCCATACCATTGAAGGCTGGTTCACTTTCAAGGATTGGCTTGAAAAAAATTATAAGAGAGGGTTGGTGATTATTCCTTAGCATTATCTTGTGGACCCTTCATAAAGGTCCATTAAGGTGATCAGAAGGGAATCTTCCACCTCTTCTATTTCCACTCCTTTAAATTATTGGGATTTAGTTTTATCTCGTTCATCTAAGAATTATTTAATGATGTAGATAAAAAATTTTATGCAAGATTAAATGAAGACCCAAAAAAAGATCATCCAGATTGATCCACCAGCTTAAGAAGACTTTGTTCCTCTTCAATCCCATTCAATACCATCAAATATTTGGAAAGAGCAGTGAGAGAGGAATGCTTATTATATCATAGAGGATTTTGTATGACATAGATGGAGGGACTAGAACTTATACTCTTATACCTTTATTTACTCATCTTGAAGATATGAATAAAAATCCTACCTCTAAAAGCATTTCTTAAAATCTTACTGATTAGTCTTTGGAAAAAGACATTAGTGATGAGGGATAGGTTGGCATAACAACTATTTTTTGTATGGGAGATATAAATAAATTCAATCTCTATAGTGGGAAGGTCCTACCACCACGCCTGACACCTGATAAGGACAAAGGCAAACAAATAGTTTACTAATATCCTACAATTCCACAAAAAGATCCAATAGTTGAATCAACTATCCCCATTATTGACTATAATGTTTAACCCATCTTAAGAAACATCCACCCTGACTTAGCATTTATGATGCTCTTATTTTATCCAAAGAAATGAGAGAATCATTAGTTCAGGCATTACTCGACCTAAAGGTATGCCTAACACAATTAGCCACAACTTCCTCAGATAAGGCTTGCTATTTCAAAAAAATTTCAATGATAACTTTCTCTAATGAAGATTTACTTCTGCAAACCGTAGATCATAATTGGCCCCTGTACATTTCTATTAAGCTGAAGAATATTAGATTATCAAGAGTATTGTTGATTTTTGTGCTTTAGTGAACATCATGAATTACAAAACATTGTCATTCTTTAGGATTGATACCAGAAGACTTAGTTCTGATAAAATGTTATTGAGGGGGTTTATGGGAGATAAGGCTTTGGGTTCAATCTCTCTATTATTGGAAATAGATGGGTTAAAAACCAAAGAAAAATTTTATATCATTGATTCAGAGACATCCTTTAATGTTATATTTGGCAAGCCATGGATACATGAGTATAGAATGGTTCCTTCATCACTCCACCAATGTATTAAGTACACAAGAGTTGGAGTAGAATATATTATAAAAGGTGATATACAACCATTATCTATTCATGAGATCGACCTTTATGATGATGTTGCCTATTATATGCCTAAAAGTAAATGTCTAATTCTAGGAAATTCAGTATTATTGAGGAACCAAAGAAATTGAAAGAAGATATCATAATGAATAAAAAAGAAGAGAAGAAAGAAAAAGAAAAGAAAAAGAACTTCCAATAATTTAAATTGATTTGAAATCTAGTTCTGATGAAGATTCTAATCGAAAACATGCCTCAATAAAGTTTAAGACCTCATTAGAATCAGATAGAGATGAAGAAGAAACACAAGCATTAAAGGATGAACTTGAATTATCCACTTATGAAAAATTGAAAGGGTATTTGGACACTTTTATTTTGACTCCTTTATCTAAAAACATAATTTTATAATTAGAAGTCAAAGTAACCCCTAACCTTTCAAGAGAGACTAAAAAGTTATCAAAGTTCTATTCTATATACATATCTTCAAGTTTAGATATCGATGTAAAACTTGAAGACCCAACTTCTGAAGAAATAATAGAACTCCACTTTGATTGGTATCCTCACTTTATTAAGAATTCTATAAAATATGCTTTGATTCTTTATGCTCGCCCTAAGGATATGGATCAACACATGGAAAGTTTATAGAATATTAAAAATTAAAAATTGAAATCCAATGCTAGCATTGGATTTGATACCATTTGACATTTATATAATAATGAACACTGCTTAATGATAAGCAATCATATGGAATCTGATCAACTTTTTAGAATTCTATCTAACCCTTTATAAGAGTTATATCTTGAAACATTAAATTATTGCTTAATTCAAAATGCATCCCTAGAATTTGAAGATGAAATAAAATCCACTATTGATAGATTAAAGAAGTTTAACCTAGAAAATGGAGAAGATCCAAGGACAACTTTTATTAGTTCACTATTAGGTCTAGAAGATTCCAAAGAGTTAAATAATTTACTTTATTAATATAAAGATTTCTTTGCATGGAATTATGTTAAAATTCCAGGTTTATCTCTAGATGTTACAGCTCACAAATTAGAGATTAAACCTGATGCAATTACAGTAAAGCAAGCTCCTAGAAGTATGTATCTAGAAATTGAACAAAAAGTGATTTCTAAAGTGAAAAAAATTAATTGAGGCCAATTTTGTATGATAAGAGAAATACCCTTCTTAGATAGCAAGCATCATCCTAGTAAAGAAAAAGAATGGCCAAACACAATTTTACGTAGATTTCAGAGACCTAAATTAGTCTCGTCCCAAAGATGAGTTCCCATTGCCAATACTAGAACATATGATGAATATACCCTCATTACATGAAATATTTTCATTTATGGATGAATCAGCTAGATATTACCAAATAAAGATGCCCATAAGATGAAAAACATACATCATTCAAAACTCTTATTAGGATATTTTGTTGCATGGTTATGTCATTCGGTCTCAAAAATGTTGGGGCTACCTATTAAAGAGCAATGACTAGAATATTCGATGATCTAATTCATAACCAAGTTGAGTGTTATATTCATGATCTAGTCATTAAAAGTAAGAAAATAATCACTTGTATGACTTATAGATTATTTTTGAACAATTGTGTCATTATAACCTAAAAATGAAATGCTTGAAGTGTGCTTTTGTAGTAACTCTAGAAAAGTTTATCGAATTTACAGTAATGCATCATGGGATCAAAATTGATCCTGAAAAAATAAAATCTATCATGGAAATATCACCACTTAGAAGTCTTATACAATTAAATTATTCCATGGAAGGCTTGCATATTTAATGTGATTGTATCAAACATATCTAGAAGATGCCAAGCATTTGTAGCATTAATAAAGAAAGATTCTAAATTTATTTGGGATGAAAAATGCAAGAATACTTTTAAAAGTTTAAAACAATATTTGATGAATCCTCCTATTTTGGTTGCCCTTGATCCTAGGGAAGCCAATAGTTTTGTATAGTGCAGCTTTAGATGAATCACTTGGAACTTTATTAGTTCAAGTTAACAAAGAAGGAAAAGAAAACACCTATTATTATCTAAGCCATAGACTCATTCTAGCAAAGATGAATTATCCACATATTGAAAAGAATTTTTTAGCTTTGATTTTTGCTGCTCAAAAACTGAGGTAGTACATGCTTTCACATAAAGTGAATTTAATATCAAGAGTAAATCCTTTTCAATATATTATGACCCACTCGATGTTGTATGAACATCTAGCACGTTGGTTAATGATTTAATTATAATTTGAGATTACATCTATTCTTCTTCATGTTGTGAAGGGTCAAGTTATGACTTCTTGATAGCCCATCCTCTACTCGAATGTGCCCCCTTGAATGATGATCTTCCAAATGAATAGATCATGAATTTAAAGAATGAGCCTACTGCCACTTGGAAATTATATTTTGATGGCATGGCATCATCAAAGAAAAATAAAGAGTTGAACTCTTCTATCTTAGGGAAGGTGGAGATCGGATTAATTTTTATAATTCCAAACAAAGGAATGATGCTATTTCCTATCATTTGTCTTAGACTTGTACAAATATTGAAGTAGAATATTAGGCTCTTATAACTGGGCTAGAGTTAGCAATCATTATGAATATTAAAAATATTAAAATATTTAGAAATTCCCAATTAGTTATTAACCTAATGAGTGAAATATATAATATTTTGCACCTAAAGCTTTTTAGTTATTACAAGTATATAATGAAATTCCTTAAAAAGATTTCTTTTGTGACTTTGTATAGAATATCATGCAAAGATAATTCTATTGTGGATTCTTTTTCTTAGCTTGCCAAAGAAATTATATGACCAAAAAGGAACTATATCTATAGATGTTTAGAATCAACAAGTAGTATTTCCTATAGATTTAAATTATATGAATAGAAAAATAGAAATGCAAAGGATAGTCACTCTTATTGAAGGTCAAGAAGATTGCGATTGGAGGAAGTTATTCATTGACTATTTAAGTGAGGGGAGGCTCCCTATAGATAAGTCATTAGTAAATCAAATTAATAAATATGCCTTATCTTTCGCATTATTCAACGATGTGTTGTATCATAGGTTGTTTGATCAAAGATAGCTACATTGTTTGGTTAAATAAAAAGCCCATAAGATTGTGATTGAGGTACATTATGGATTATGTGGCACTCAATAATCTAGATGTAAGATGAAATTGAAAACTAAAAAACTTTGATGTTAAATCACTACATGGAAATTGTACATCAATACCATCAAAGCTAAATACATGGTGTAGTATTACATTAGCCTCTTAATGTATTACACTCAATGATTTCCTTTTGGCCTTTTGAGAGTTTTGGTACTAACATTATAGGGCCTATTGATCCTTCTTCATCAAAAGAACATCATTTTATATTAGCTTCAACTAATTACTTTTCTAAGTGGGCTGAGGTGATTCCACTAAAAGAAGTGAAAGCATAACATATGCTTAAATTATTTCAAGAAATTATCATATATCATTTTGGCATTCAACATTGAATTATATCTGATAATGATCCATCATTTAAGTATATTAAAATAAATTACTTTTTGGATATACATAAAATTGAATGAAGATATTTGACCATCTATTACCCAAGGCAAATGGATTGGTTGAAGCATTTAACAAGAGTCTTATATGAATTCTTAAAAAGGTACTTGATGAAATAAATGTCAATGGAATGAAAAGTTGGTTGAAGCCTTATGGGCCTATCAGACCGTATATAGGACACCAACTACACCATATGCTTTAGTTTGTGGAAGTGAAGCTATTCTTCTTTTAGAAGTACAACTATCTTTTTAGAGGATAATAGTTAATAGAAACATGTTAATAGATCAAAATCATAAAGTTTGACTAAAAGAACTTGAGAGTCTTGAAGGATAATATCTAAAAGCCTAATAATACTATTACCCTCATTTTTGGATGAGGTTAATAACATTCTAAAATTAGTGATTAGGATATTTTAATGTTAAATAGAAATCTCCTAATTCAATGCTTAGGTCAAGGACACTATATCTAGAGACCTAAGGAATCCTCCTTGGGTTTGATCTGACCTAATGGGCTTAGGTGGAATCAACCCAAATTTCAAATTTGGATTAACTAAAATTAGATCCAAATAAATTAAAATAAAATTAAATTAAATTAAGGAAACCAAATCCAAAGTCAAATCTAGTCAACTCATTTGGCATAGGTTTAACTAAGATGGGTCTGACCTAGTCAAAAGTCAACCCACCAAGAATTTGACCAAACTAAATCATTCCAAATATTTCAAATGTTCAAATAAACATGATTAATCATAAATCAAAATAAATTCAAATTCATTTAGGCCTTAATTTTGTTCATTAGCCCACTTAGTCTAAATGAACCTAAATGGGTCATATTGGGCTCAAACCCAAATCAAATTAAAATCAACTCAATTTTATTATTTAAAATCATTTGAAAATAATAATTAAACATAATTCAACCTACCATTGGGACTAATTTGATTAAATTGATCATTTGACCTAAATGAAACCCAAGCTTAACTCATTATGACCACTTTGGGTCAAATGGATTCAAACTGAAATCCAATTGAAATTAAATGAATTCAATCACTCCAAATCATCTCACACATGTGATCAAGCATGATTGGAGTCTAAACCCAATCCAATTGAATCAAATTAGTCATTTGAACACCCAATTGGAATCATGCTTAACCCATTTAGGTCTAAATTGGGTTAAAATGAAATGAAATTCAAAATTAATTCAAAGTTAAATGAATTAATCAAATAAAAATTTAATCAAGCATCAACTAAAGATGATTAAATTAAAATTAAAAAGGATTACATTAAAATCAAACACTTTGAATTAAAGTACTTGATTGGGATTCAATTTTTAAATCCAAGTCAAATTGGGTTTAAATTTGAACTCAAATTCATTTGAGTTTGATGTAAGTAGCCACTTGCGAGTTCAAATATCCTTGATAGTGATGCTTAGAGGCCAAAGATAAAGGATGTAAATGAAAACCACTGACCAAATGGAAACATTTTGGTAAATTCCTCCTCCTTCCATCATGAAAATGGCTTGTCTTTATCCAAGTAAACTTGTACCTTTGGCCACCTCTTAAGAGCATGGTTCCAAGAGTTGAATCCAAGGAGATAAGCCAAAGAAAAATAGAACTTTGCTTCTTCCAAGGAGAAGCCAAGAAAATCCAAAGAGAAAAGGAAGAAGAGAAAGCAAAGACATGGCTTGCCCAAGCAAGGAAAGTAAGGTAGATGCCATCCTCTCTTCATGTGAACATCCAAGCATGTTCACAAGGCCAAAAGGAATTGAATCCATCCCCCTGCCAACCTTACCACTGCCAATGGCTAGATTCTGGTCACCAAGAATTCAAGAAATCAAGATCTTGGCCAAATATAGAAAGAGGGGGAGGGAGAGCCTATTCCCTCCCCTTTTTCATTCCAAAATGTCCACCAAGAAAAGAGATGAAGGAGGGAACCCTTCCCGTGGCCTCTTACTACCAGCACACTGGCAAACAAATGAAAACTGAGCTCCATTCATGTTGAAACCCATGGGAAGGTTTTCTCATCAAATTGAAGGCTCCAATACATTATAGAGGTTGAGGAAACCTCAAACGAATTCTCAGCCTAACCCCTCACTGTCGATGAGCCAAAAAATAATTGAGACTGCTAGAAAATCGAATTGGTGTTGGTCTAGGGATTAATCCACTGAGAGGTAAGCTGCCAAACTTCACCCACACCTATGTCAAGTCAAAACGAAGCTAATGGAGTCAATCCCACCACTGATGATTATCAAAAACGAGGTATGCTCCACCACCAAACCTTTAGATTTTCAATTTTGGTCCTTTTTGAAATGAAATTGTTCCCCAAGTGGATCAAAATATATGGATGGATTGTAAATTGATCACTGATCATTTTGTAATCAAAATTGTGATAAAAATCACTGATGATCATAAATAATTAGGCAAAATTGGTGGACTGTATCCATCTCTCATCGACGGATCATGGGATCTAATCCTCGACATCTTATCATTCTATTTGGAACAAACGGCCATCATTTAGTCGGACGATTCGATTCAATCCCTTAAGGAAGTAGCATAATCAATCGAACGATCGAGGATCATCCCATGTGGCACCTCTTTTGATGCAGATGCTACACTAGATTCACATGGCCAAATTACACCGCACCATGTGGAGGCGGCGCCACGGTAGCACCACGTCGATCCGTCATTATAAAATGGCTAATTCCCCCTCAAAAATTAATTAAAAATCATAGAAAATTCAAAAATTTATAGAACAAAATCTACAAATAAAAAAAAATGCAAACTTGGGCTCAATGGATTCATCTTGATGAGAGGAATCCAATAAAATTAAAATCCCCAATTAATTTTTGGATAATTTAGCCTTAATTTGACCTTTAATGAAATGAATTAAATCTTAATTAATCACAAACCATTAATTCAATTCAAATGAAACTTTGGGGAATAAACTTTGATGTTAAAACACCCTTTAGAAAATATTTTCATGAATTAATGCAATGTAATTCATGAGAAATTAAATTTCATATCCTAAGCCTTAATTTTAATTAAATAAGTTAAGATTAAATGAAATAATTAATGAAAATGAATCAAGTCACCTTAAATTAACTTAATGAACCTTAATGAACATAAAAACACTAATGAAACTCATTTGAACTTAATAAATCACAAATTGACTTAATTGAGTAATTAATTGAATTAAATAATTCAAAATCACAATAAATCAACAAAATGTCCCAAAATTATGAATGAACCCTCTTTGCAAACATCTGTTAGAGGGGAATTAATGAAAAATGAAATACCATATAATTTACAATAATTTATGCTTAATTTGGGTTTTTATTAAAAAATTAAAACCTTAATTACACCCTAATTAGGAATCTAATTAAGATGAAACTTTGGAAACATGAAATTGGCATGTACCCCACTTGCCATAAAACTTTCAAATCTAATTACTTTTTAGATTAGGAATTGTTGAATTTCCAAATCCTTAAGTCAATATTAATCAAATAATGAATAAAAAAAATTTCTTAATTTATAAAATCATGAAACAACTTGAAATAATCTCAATCAAACGTCAAAAACTCTTAGGATGGTATTCCAACATCTTAAGTCAAAGAATTTAATCATTTCCATGCTTAAGAGTTAATGAAATCAATAATGCATGTTAAGCTTAATTAAGTCATAAGATAATAAAATCATAATCATAAACACTTAATGAAATAAGAATATACAATCAATCTAACCTAAGATTGGATTAAACATTGACCTAATTGTCTTATGTTAATATAAATTAAATTAAATATCTAAACATAACTTTAAAAAATAATTCAAATCAAAATCAACTAAAAAAAATCAAACGAACCAATTCAAACTAAAGCAAATGAAATAATTCAAACCAAATTAAATTAAAAATAACAAAGCAAATCAAGAATGATAATCAAATCAAATCAAAAGAAATGAAATGGAAAATCAATTTTTGAAGAAAAGAATCAATCCAAAATCCAAACTAAATTCAAATTCTGACCATCTAAATGAAATCAAAAGATTTAATTAAGATACTTAAGAATCTTAGTTAGGCCTTTGGGATGGATCTTCATCTTAGGATGAAGGTTTCATTCCATTAGGAGTTAGGATGTTGAATAGAATAGATTCCACCCCAAAGGTGAGGTCCATTCTACTCTTCATTCTTCAAAATATAAACTTCACTTTAAACAAATAAAAGTGAAATTAAAATGAAAATAAATCACTAAATCATTTAAATTGAAATCATCTAAAGGAAAAATTCAAACAAACGCAAAAACTCCAAATTGAAACTTGAACTAACGATGCTTAGCAAAGTCTTTCTATACAAGCCTATTTACTTCTCACACTTGATCATTAGGTCACACACCCTGGACTTAGGTTAGGCCATTTTGTGATTCTTTTATGATTCCTCGTGATGTGTTGTGAAATGTTGTGCTTCACATGTCTTAGAGTTGTACTATTTTTGACTGCATGTCTAGGATTTTTTTCTCGTTAGATTGGATGGTAGGATAACCTTTTTAGATCTAACCTTATCTTCTGCAGGGGCTATGCTAGGAAGGAATGCTATTATAAATAATAATTAAAAATGTTCTTTATTATAGGTGTGCTTAAGTCCTTAAGCATAACTTATAGGATAGTTGGGTGTGGTGAAATTTTATTATTCCTGCCTTCATCTATCCTTCTTTTGGAAAAGAGGATAAATGAAAATAGAAATATATAATGCCTTGTTGGGACACCATGCAGATCCGCATATGTTCTTATTAGGGTGATCAAGCACGACATTGAAGAAAGGTGTACTATCCTGAAAGAGAGAACTCACCACCCTATAATGGATCTAATCATCTTAAGAAGGACTCATAAGGACTATGGGTCTTCAGAATGTACCACAGATTATTCTCCTACTTTACATGAAAAAGTAAAGAAAGGTTTATTTAAAACCAAGTTTGTTAAGTTCTCTATAGGGGCAAGCCCCCATAGTTAATTACATCATAAGGAACATGATTTATTCGGAATACTCTCGATTAAAATAAATAGTTATTGTCTCCAAAGATTTTGAAAGGTAGGACTTATCAATCAATTGGTTTATTTTTAGAAAAGTCAAGTAAGATTGATCAAGAGGAGGGAGTTCTTATCGAAGCCAAATGAAGATAAGTAGGGGATGCTTAGGATACTAGGAAGCCTAGTAAGCACCCCAAACTATCCAATGGTTTGGCTTTACATTTTTGAAATTGAATTGATTTATTTGAGTTAAATTTTATTAGAAATATATGGCTTATAATTCAATGATACAATGTCATGGAAATTCCTAAGAGGTGAGGATTTATGCATGTAGCCCGTGAAGGGAAGTAGTAACCTTTGAACCTAAATCTATGTAGCTTTGGTGAGGGCCAAAAGCATGACCTAAATCTAAGGTGAAAATGTGTATTTGGTTTACCTCCACATGAGAGAATAAACCACCCAACTGTTGGACTTATAACCACCTAGGGCTGGCCTCCAACTAACACCTCATATCATTTTAAATACATGTAGGCAAGTCATATGCTTTTGAAAGATAGCTAGGTTGTTATTTATTTAGAAAGAGACTAAGCCCTTAAACATACTCCCTAAGAGACTAGATCATATAGGGCATGATTTAATGATTTAAATCTAATGAAAATTTTATTGCATTTTATTTTCATTTTTGGACAATCCATTTGACATAGGCTTTAGGATTCATATGCCTAATGCATGAGAAATTAGATTATGGGCCAAAATTAAAAGGATAAGGAGATATATTTCCACCATGGCTCTCAAAGGTCATGCCAAGTTCTCTAGAAAAGATGGAAGCCCTCCAAGTCAAGAGTAAAATAATATGCATTTTATGCATGATGTGAGAAAAGTAATACAACATCCAGCTAAGGGGTTGCTAATTCTTTTATCTTGATTTATAACTTAGGCATTAGGCGAGGTTATGAGTTATTTTACTTTTAGTCTTGAGTTGATTAGTTGGATAAAAAATTTATTTTCTTAAGAGCCTAATCATCATGCAGGGCATACATCAAAGCAAGGAAGAAACTTGTAAAAGATGCCATCTTAATGCACAAGCTATACAAACATCAATCAATTTATAAAGCTAGCACAAAAGAATAAGAGGCACACAAACCCAAAAAGATATATGGGTAGCTGAGCTCTACACTTATACAACCCAGATTACAAATGAATAAATTATAATCAAGAAGGAATTCATTGTTATGGGGGTCATCATTCTTCATTTCTTCTTTTCTTCTTTCTTCTTTCTTCTTTCTTCTTTTGGTTAGTTAGAATATGGTTGCTCCAAAGGCTTCACATGATACATAAGACATAGTCATATGACCAATGTTCATCCTAATACCCACAACAAATATTCCAAAATCCTAATTACAAAATTACATGAAAATGGGAAAAAGGAAATCTAACTAAATCCTATAAAATAGAGATTAGCTAAACAAATCATACAATCCCAAGCATGTATATATATAATTGGACTTATCACCCCCATACATGGGTAACCAAGTCCACTTGGCCTATTTTGGATTATACTTAGGGGTAGGAGCACCTGCATAATAAAATTAGTTATATTTTTATTACAGTGCCCCTTAAGCACAATCTCCTGCATAAGATAATGGTTAGACTGAGATTGCTGTGGTGTTTATTTTTGAGAATGTGGGACACCACGTAGATCTTAGGGGGTACTTATTGAAGTGATCGGGTATGACATTAAGGAATGATGTACTATCTCGAAAGATAGAAATTACCAACATATAATGGACCTAATCACCTAATAAGGACTCCTAAGGTATGATGGGTCTTTGAATGTACTAGAGATCTTTCTCCTACTTTACATGGAAAAGTAATGTAGGATTATTTTAAGCCAGGTTCATTAAATTCCCTATGAAGGCAAGCCCCCATAATTAATTACATCCTAAGGAATGGAAATTCTTTAAGAATACTCTTGATTAAAGTAGATAATTAGGGTCTCCAAAGATTTCAAGGTTAAGACTATCAAAGCATTGGCTATTTTAGAAAATCAAATAGGATAGATCAAGGAGAAGACTTATTTTTGGAATCTAGAGGGAGAAAGTAGAAAATGTTCATGATACTAGGAAGTCTAGTGAGTATTACAATCTACCCTATAATTGGGCTTCATATTTTTGAAATTGAAGAGAGTTAATTATTTGAGTTGAAATTTTATTAAATTGATATGGCTTATAATTCCACAACATAAGATTATGGAAATGCCTAAGAGTTATGGATTTATGCTTGTAGCCCACAAAGAGAAATAACATCCTCAGATCCTAGATCTAGGGAGCTTTAGCGAGGGCTAAAGCATGACCTAAATCTAAGGCAAAAATGGGTATATGGTTTACCTCCACAAGAGAGAATAAACCACCCGACTACTAGACTTATTACTGCTTGGAGTGGCAGCCAGCTAACTCGTCCTACACTTTAAATCCATGTAGGCAAGTCTTATGCTTTGAAAGATGGCTAGGTTGTTGTTTATTTAGAAAGGAGACTAAGTCCTTAAACTCATTCCCTAAGAGACTAGATCATGAGTGGTATTAATTCATGACTTAATCTAATGCAAATTTTATCAAATTTAATTGATTCTTTTGGACTCTTTATTTTGACACAGGCTATGGGATTTTGTATGCTTAAATGCATGGGAATTTGATTATGGGACAAATCAAGAGAGAAAGGGGTGTTCTTCCATCGAAGGCTCTCACAGGTTAAGCCTTTATTCTTTGGCACAGATGGAATCCCCCTCTTAATAAGAGTGAAAGAATATGACATGCATGATATTATACATTAATTAATCCAGCTAAGGGGTCGCTAAAAATTTTATTATCTTGATTTAATTCCTAGGCCTTTATGTGAGGTTATTAGTTGTTTTAAAATTCAAGTTATGAGTTATTAATTATGGTAGAGAAATTAATTTTATTCTAAGAGCCTACCGCATTTAGGCCACACATTCAAACATCAAACATGAAGAAACTAGGAAAAGAATGCAATTCTAGTGCACAATCTAAACAAAACATCAAATAATTTTATAGATAACTGTAAGAGAATACAAGGAAGGTGTGGTCGAGTTTTACCGTACACTTTGAAAAGAGAAAAAAAGATGGGTAGCTAAGCTCTACCCTTTTATAACTTGGATTACAAAAATAATATATGCTATAGGGGTCTTCTTTTCTTCATTTCTTCATTTTCTTCCTTTTGATTTGATTTGCTCCAAAGGCATAACTGGGCATCCCAAGGACTAAGCCTTCTGGCCACTACTCATCCTAATCCCCCATAACACTAATCTTAATTCCTAATGCAAAATTATATTAAAATAGAAAAAGTAAATCTAGCTACACCTGTAAAATAAATATTAGCTAAACACACCATACGACCTAAATAGTTATATGAATAATTTGAACTTAGCACCCCACAAATGGGTAACCAAGCCTACCTGTCCTAACATGAGTTATGCTTAGAGGATAAGTAACCTACACAACAAACACATTTATATTTTATTACAATGACCCCTTAAGCACAACCCCTGCAGAAGATATGATTGAGTTAATCACGGCTTACCATCCAGTCTATGAGGCATACACCCTAACATCCAGTTTAAAATATTACATCACAAAACAAAACACAACATCATACATACAACACCCTAACTTAGCACTAAAAGTGGTGACTTAGTATTCTAATCTGTGTGCTTAAGGCTTGTGTGGAAAGACTTTATTAGGATTTTTTAGTTTATGTTTTAATTTAGAGTTTGAATTTATTAAAATTTTACCTTTGAGTGATTTCAATTTAAATGACTTAATGATTTATTTTTTATTTTTATTTCACTTTTATTTGGTTAAAATGATGTTTAGGTTTTCAAGAATGAAGAGGAATAAATTTAATTTATGATAACTCTTCTATTCAATCTTAAACATTAACTAAGGTCTTTAAGTATCTTAATTAGCCCATTTGAATTTGTATAATTCATTTGATTTAATTTAGCATTTAGAATTTTAGTTTGTTTAAGTATTTAATAGATTGATTTTGGATTAGATTCTTTGGTTTAATGAAATCTTGATAATTCAATATCCTTAATCTTTAATCAAGTTTAAGTTTGTTTAAATCCATGTGTTTTTGATTGATTAATTTTAGATTAGATGCTTTGGTTTAATTTAAATCTTGATAATTCATAATATTTAATCTCTAATGAAGTTTAAGTTTGTTTAAATTCATGTTTTTTGATTGATTACTTTTAGATTAGATGTTTTGGTTTAATTAAATCTTGATAATTCAATATCCTTTAAATTAATATCTAATTTCTTTGATTATAGTTATGATTTAATTTTATATTTATCATGGTTTATAGTTTATGGATTATTAATTGAGATTTTATTTTGATTAAGAGTTTGATTCTTTGTAATTAGATTTTATTTAATCTCATCCATGTTTGATCAATTTGGTATTTTGATTTAATTGGATAGTTGATTAGTTTATCTTTTTCTTAAGTAGGTTGAATGAGATTTGATTTGATTATATATTAAATTGATGAGAGTCTTTATTAATTTAATTTAATTTCATTTGATTTAATTTGATTACCTTTATTAGTCTATGGGTTTGCTTAGGTTCAATGTGATTATGTAATTAGTTTAATTAAGAAGTGTATTATGTTAATTATAAAGATTTATTTTAATTTTCAATTTGATTTTATATTTAGATTAATGATAATTAATGATTAATAGTTTATGTTTAATTTAGATTTTGATTAGTATTTAATTGCATTTATGTTTGATTAAGTTTTAGTTTAATATGATTAATTTGATTAACTTAATTAGTTTATTTGAGGGTTGTAATTAATTATTAAATTTAATTAGCAATTTTATTTATCCTTAATTAAAGAATTAACTTTAATGTTATTTATTTAAATTAATTTGATTCATTAAGATGATGGATTAATTCATCAAGTTTGCATTAATTAGATGTTTGATTAATTAAGTTAGATTAAGGGTAATTAAATTTTTAAATCATTAGATTAATTAAAGGTTTTTTAATTAATGACTTAATTTCTATATGAGTGATTTGAGAAGTTAAGTGTTTTACTTAAGTTTGATTTGATTAAAGATTATTTTATTATCATTTGATTAGATTAGGTGATTTAATTATTTATTTTTATTTCAATTAAACTTGATTATTCATAATCATAGTTAGGTTTGATTTTCTTCATTTATTATGTTCATTAGATTTCAGTCATGTTTGATTCAGTTGCTAGGTTTATGTATTAATGGCTAATTAATTATCTTATTCCAAATGGATGTGATTTAATTATATGCTAATTAAGTTTACTTTAAATTTATTTGGTTTAATTTGATTAATATCAAATGATTATGTTGAATTGGTTTATTAATCAATTTGTGTTTTAGTTTATTTAATGATTAATTAATATTTAATTTATTATAATTTGTTAAGTAGGTTTCATATTAAGATTCAATACTTGATGTTGGTTTAACAAGATTAATTTGATTTTACATTAAAGTTTTAATGATTTATTTAATTATGAGTTTAATTTAAAAATCTAATCATTTAATTGAATTTCATTAACTCAATTAGGTTCAATTATGTTTAAATTCAATTTCATTGAGGGATACATGATACTTTTCTGACTTAAGGTTCGATTATCAATCATTTGGGTATTACATCATTTCTGATTTTGATTTGGTATTTAAATTATTTTTAGATTATGTTTCAATTAATTCCTTAATTGATTAAACTTTAATCCTAAGTGTTTGATTGAGGTTCATTAGGATTTGAAAAATCACATTATTTTCTTAAGAGTCCTAGATGTCAACTGAAGTTATTTAAGTTATTTTAAAGATTTTTTTATAATTTTATGGATTTTTATTTTTTATTTTATTTAAAATGTATAATCTAAACTTTAAAATTTAATTTCTCCCAATCGAGAAGTTCTTTTCACTTGAGATTTTTATGATAGTTATGTTATAGCTTTAATTTCAATCTTTGAAAATTTCGACTCAATCCGATTTATATTTTTATAGTCATTATTGATACTTTATTTTTACTAAAACTTAAATTAAGCTCAAACAATTTAGAGAAATTTGGGGATTATGTGTATGTTTGATTCCTCTTGTAAAGATGAATCCAACGAGCCCTTATTTGTTATTTTTTTGCTAAGTATTTTTTTTTTTTATGGATTTTTAAAGTTTTAGGTGATTTAAATACTATTTAAGCTCAAATAATCTAATTTTTTTTGCTTAGCATTGTGAGCACTGTGGCACCGACGTCATGGTGCGCGCATGCACGGAGGCATGGCGTATAGTTGGCCATGCCACCGACGTGCATGGAAAATGTAGATCCGGGAAAATGATGTGCGTTCGATCCACCGATCGAGATCGACAATCCAAATCCTATCCATAGGATCAAAGAGAGATCGGTGTCGGGGTCAAGGATGTGGGTCGATCGACTGAAATATGATCCACTAAACGTGGGATCAGACGGCTACTGCTCACCGAAAGGCAAAATCGATGGGGAAAATGCAAAAAAAAGTGAAATGAGTTTCGATTGAGCTCATTTTCATGATTGTTTTCTTCAAAAAAATTATATTTTGTATTGAGATCAAATAAAATGAAAAATATGAGGTTTATCTAAGGGAAATTCCTAAAATCATAATAAAATTAACATAAAAACTGATAAATCCTAAGGCCAGCAAATGTTTGGCAAAATTTACCTGGTCGAGGATGGTTTTCGGTGGCGGTGAAGATCCGAGAGAGCTCCTAGGTGTACGAGAAAGCTTTGGAATGAGTGTAGCCTTTGCTTTCACTTTGGAATGATGTATTTTTAGGTGCTTGCCATTTCCTCATTGAAATCCACCCTATTTTGACCTTTTCGGCTCAAGAGAGGTGGGGAATTGGTGGTTCGTGGCTTTGGGGAGCTCTTGCGTGCTGAATAGTGGTAGGAGGAAGAGGGATGAAGCCTTATTTCCGCCTCCTTTAATAGTGGCCGAAAATCCAATTTTGTTTTTTGAATTTTTTGGCTCTAAAGTATTGTCATTTTTCTTGGAGTGGTTGGGATGGATGATGGATTGATGGAGGACTTTAAATTTTTGGTCCAATCTTCTCTATTGTTAACATATGATCAGCTCCGTTGAATGTAAATGTTAGGGAGGAGTTAAATGCATGTGATGTAGAGAATTAAATGAGGTTGGGTGGAATCCTATATGAGGGAGGATCCATGAGAGATTTAATTGGTTGGGTTAATTTTTGGGCTAATATAGGTTTGATTTTGATCAGCCCCAATGTTGGTTTCATTTGGCTCAATTTGGGTCATATGGGTCAATAGTCATATTGGTTGACCAATTGGTCAAATGGGTCAAACAAGCTTAGTTAAGTGATAATTTGAAGAGTTTTGGTATGATCAATTTGATTTAATTTGGCCTAAAATTGATTTAGAATCAAATGGGTCAAATGGGTCAAGTTGACCAATTTGATCAAAATTGGCCAAATTGGCTTGGGTTATGGGTTGATTCATGTTCAAATGGCTAATTGAAGATGAATGTGGTCTTTGGTTTGAATTAATTTGGATTTAATTTGAATTTTGGCCAAATTGACCATTTAGGCCAATTTGAGCTTAATGGCTCAATTGAGCTTGATTGATCAAATTGGGTTTAATAATGGCTTTGGTCAAGTTCAATAATCAATTTGTAATGAACTTAAGCCATTGGTTGCAATAAATTTAGATTGGATCATGATTTGACCCAATTTGGTCCTTTAGGCAAATTTGGGTCAACTTGGATCAAATGGATAATTGGCCTTTGTTTGGCTCAATTGGTGATCAAGTCATATTTAAATATTAATTTTGGGTTGATTCAAATCATTTGTTTCAATCAATTTTCTGTAGGATGAGTTTTGGCTAGTTTTAGTTCATTTGGGCTAAGGGTTGACTTGGTCAAATGAGTAAGTTGACTTGGTTTGATCTAATTGATTGAAATTAATCATCCTGAGGTGATCAACAATCATGGTGGAATGATTTGGTGAGCTTGGTTCAGTCCAATTTGGGTTGGATTGGAAGTTAGCTCAAATGGGTCCTTTATGTCACTTTAGGTCAAGTGGACCTAAGTGGGTCAATTAGTTTGATTTTTATTTGATTTTAGTTTAGTTGAACATATATATGAGCCTTGGATTAAAATATAAATTTATGGCAATCAATTTAGAGTCCAATAGGTTTTAGCTCAATTGAAAGTTTTAAGTCAAAAGGGCTAAGTTAGGCTTGACTAGGGTTGACTTGAATTTGGTTTGATGATTGTAGGTTTTATTTATATTTAAATAAATGATTAAATGAATGATTGATTCAAGAGAAAATTCATTGGTTTTGACTTGATTTGGATATAATTTGGCTAAGTCCAAAGAATTGGCTTAAAGGGCTTAGATTGAGTTTGGATTTGATTTTTGATTTATTTTTGGCCATTTGAATTTGGATTTCATTTATATTTGTCAATATAAATGAAAGAATAATTGATTTATAATGTAAACAATTGAGTTTGTATTGATTTAATGGGAGTTTTGGCTAAGCTTATGATGGTGGTTCATATGGCTTAGGAAGGGTCTTAGGGTTTGAATTTGATTTTGGGTTTCAATCATTTGGAGTCAAATTTGGGATATGGATTTGGAATATAGATTTGAATTTGAGGTTTGGTTTGAGATTTGAATCTTGGGTTTGATTTGAGAAAGTGTATCTAGATTGGGTTTAGGCTATAGGATAGGTGATTTCCTTAAGTCCTAAGGCATGGCCTAATCCTATGATTAACCCTTTTAAGTTTCCAGGCTTAGGTTAAGTATTCACCTAATCATTAGTGTCTAGAAGAGTCATAAGTCTAAGATGAGGAGGTTAAGAGCTCACTCCCAAAAGTGGGTCAACAATCTCCCTACCATTCAATCTATGCACATACACCCTAACATCCAGGCTAAAACATTACATCATAAAATACAAGCAAACATCAAACCATGCACCGCCCTAACCTAAAGCTAGAAGTGGTGGCTTAGCTTAATGTATGTTCTATTTAAGGTTTGGGGTTTGTTTAGCTAGGCTTTAAGGTTAGAGTTTTCTAAGTATGAAATTGTTCAACTTAGAGGGTGGTTTCATTTAAGTGATTTGGTTGATTTTTATTTTGTGATTTGATTAGGTTTGAATGAACCTACAATTAATTACTAAGTTGTAAAGAGAGGAAAAGAGAAGAGAACTTCTCTTTCCTCCCTACCTTAAGTCAATTTCTAAGGTAGATTCATATTTGATTATTGTTAGTGAATGTTTTATTATGTGTTTTAATTAATCCTAAGTTTAGATTTTCCCTAAACAAACCTATTCAAAAAGAAAGACATTTTAAGATTAAGTAAAGTGAAATACTATCACAAAACACACATCACTTCATTTCTTTCCCAACATGTGTAACATGCATATGGATGAATCCTAAGCATATCTATACATGCAAATGGAAATGTTTAGCACACCTTCATGATGAATGCTAAGGGAGGTTATTTAAGAAACTTTGGATGCTTCATGATGCATGATTTTGTTAAGTAGAAAAAGAGTGATTCTTTTATCCATTTTTCATATGCACATTCACAAGTATAAAAAACATAAGTGAGTATGACACCATTATTACCACCAGGGGTATAAGGTACAAGACCTACTTAGGGCTACTTAAAGCCTCGCAACCTTGGGGTTGTCCAGACTAATATACCAATTTTCTTAAATACATGTGCATGTACAAGAAGAAATGCATGGAAAGAGAATCATGCAAAAGTTGATGTTTGTTTGGTTAATTTGTTGTTGTTTAATTAACATGTGTAAATGTGAGAATCCTTCTTAATTCATAACATGGAAGTGGATAGGAAAGGATATAAGCAAGTGTTATGTTCTTTTAAAAGAACTATACACTTTGTAAATCCATCCAAATTCATGTTAAAAGAGAAGAGATTGAAAGCCACACAATACAAATCTTTATATTTATACTCACATGCAAGCTTATAAATAATCATAAGTAGCAAATCTTTCAGTTATGACATTTTATTTATAAGTTTTGAAAATAATTTTGGATTTAATAGTCATAATAGCCAGTCATATTCTTACTTTAGCCAAAATATGCAATTTGACTTAAAGGAAACATTTCATTTTTTAGTTTGATTTTCAAAAGGCATGAATGCATGATTTTCATATGACATACACATTTAGCATATTATGAAAGAAATAAAGTGATGAAAGCATGAAAATTCCTTCACCCTAATTAATTCCTAAAGATGATCTTATGAAATAGGATTATTTAAAGTAAACTAAATTTATTTTAAAGAGATTTTTATTTTGTTTTGAGTTTGATTTGAATTTAGGAAATGTGAAGAGGTTTGCTGGTCCTAACCCATTTTTCACATGTGTATGTGGTTTTAGTTTAATTTTAGAGCCATTAAGTGAGTTTGATGCTTTGCTTAGGTTATGGTGTACATTAAGTTCATTAATTATCCCTTACCTACACCACTTTAACATGTTTAATCAAATAATTATGAGCCAATGTATGACATTAAATCACACAAGGAATTTAAGATAACAATTCACCTAGGAAAGAAAGGGGCCTAATCAATTGGCTCATAATTAGTGATTAATTAAACAAAAGAGTTTAATTTAAGTACTTTCATAACCCTCCCTACACATGTAGATTAGATTTTAATTTCCTTAAGTTACTTAGCTTATTGAACACCTAAGCACCTACCCAACATGAATTGATTAAGTTCTATAATGTCATAATTTTGAAAAAGTTTGATTAATTAAGTCATTTAATTAAGTGATTAAACTATTAAATAATTTGCACTTTAATTAGATTTTTATCCAAATGAAATAAACATTAGGGAAAAGATTTGGGAGAGAATTCCTAATCTAATTCCCTAAGTCCATTCACTGTTCTAAGGTAATTAGCAAACTTGATTAATTAATTTATCACTAGTTAAAAAGTTAATTAATTATTTAATTAATTAAGAAGGTAATTAGGAATGGCTCAAGTAATTCCCCTAATTAAACTATTAATAAATTTGAAGAAAATTAGGGAAGGCAGAAGTCATCCCACTAAATGCACATGAGAAGTTTAGAATTAATAAGTGGGATAATTGGAGAGTAATTAACATAATCACATTCCCAATAAAACCCATATTCAAAAAATATTACTATTCAAAATCAATTAAAATTAATTTTTTATTATTCCACATTGAATTATCTTCACAATGCTTTTTATTTTGTATTTTTCTAATTTTTTTACATTTAGTTAAGAATATTTGAAGATTTAGTGATTAACAAAATAATTAAAACCCCTAATTATTAACTAATCCTATTGGCACCACGTGGACCGCTGACGCGGCATAACAAGATTCAGCACTTAAGTTACACATCTCATTGCCACATCAGCGGCAGTGCTACGCTCTTTCTCTCTGGATCGTCTGATCAAGGATTGGATGGTTGAGATCGAGCTTGTGATTTCTAAAGGGATTAATCACATATCCTACGCTAGCTTGATCATGACCATCTATCCAAAATGCACTGATGGTCGGTACATGATCCATCTCTGAGTTTACCTATGGGAGAAGGCATCTGTCCACTCTCTATGGCAAGATCCAAGCTCGATTAAGCTCAGATTGAACTCAAATTCAACCCACACCATCATCATGCAAGGGGGAAGACATCCAACGTCCAATTTTACTTGAGATGCAAATTCCTTTCACAAAGGACCACACACTCCCTATTTTAAGCTCGGGTTGAAGGAATACCTCGCTGAAGGCTATCACTAGTGCTCTAATATGTTGAGGTAGCTTGTCAGTAGATAAAGCCTTAAAGATTTGAGGCTTTGGTAGATCCTTCTATTGACCAAGGTGCTCCTCCTAAGCTTGCGGCCTTGATCAAGAACACTCTTCCCATGCCTTAAGAACTTGGATGAAGCTTGGAATGAGTTCGATTAGGTCCCCTCAAGGTGCTTGAAGGATGAATTGGCTTGATATTGAGTATTTGATGAATTGGAAATTCCAAGGAGCTCCCTATTTTGGCTTGAAGGAATCCAAAATGGGAAAATGGAAGTAGCTTTAAGAGTCTTGGAGGAGCTTGCAATTGCTTTCTTTGGCTTCCCTAGCTTTAATTGAATGTGAGTGAGTGTGAATGAAGTGAAATTAAGAGGAGTATATCTTCCCTAGGTGAATCATATAGAGCATAGAGATGCCATTTTGATCAAATTAACCCTGCAATGGGTTTGTTAAGGGTTGCATGTGATTGATTTTGGCAAGGAGGTAGTGAAGGCTTGTGAGTGGAGGAGGGATCCCATGTGCGATTTCTATGTGGGTGATCGGTTTGGCCATTGGGTTGGTTTGGCCCTCATTGGGTCATTTGCATCATGCTCACTAGTGTCCACTTTGTCCACTAAGAGAGTGCCAAGTGGCCATGAAGAGGATTTGACTAAATTCTAAGTGAATTTGGTCAAACATTACCCTTTGATCTTGGGGTTAAATGGTCATTTGGCTTAAATTTTAGTTTGAATATGTTTGGCATGATTGAAAAATGGGTTGGTCCAAGT
Organism: Cymbidium sinense; assembly: GCA_021442155.1. Taxonomy (NCBI): domain Eukaryota; kingdom Viridiplantae; phylum Streptophyta; class Magnoliopsida; order Asparagales; family Orchidaceae; genus Cymbidium; species Cymbidium sinense. Next base: position 52,411,599 of record CM038214.1, on the reverse strand, counting down.
TTCAATGAATTTGGAATTGATTTGATATGATTTGGCTTCATGTTGACCAAGGTTAAAATGGGTCAACTTGGGTCAAGTTGACCAATTGGTCAAATTGGGTCAAACCAAGTGTTAGGTCAAGTCCATATGACCATTTGAAATGCTTTGGCATCATTGGTTTGGTACAATTTGATTTCTATTTGGATTTGGTTCATTTGATTTGATTTAGGTCAAATGGGTCAAGTTGACCAATTTGACCTATTTGACCTATTTGGGTTAGGTCATTGGTTGGTTTAGGTTTCATTGGTCATATGAAATGTATTGGTATCTTTGTTTCCAATCAATTTTAGTTTAATTTGATTTTGGCTCAATTTTGACCTTTTAGGTCAAGTTAGGTTCAAGCTCAAATGGGCTAGGTTGGGTCTAGTTGGCCAATTGAGATTTTGGTCAAGTTCAACAAGTGATTTGGAATGAACTTGACCCATTGGTTTCAATCAATTTAGCTTAGATCAAGTTTTGACACATTTTAAGTTTTAGGTCAAGTTGGATCAACTAGGGTCAAGTGGCCAATTGGGCTAGATTAGGCTCAAATGATGACTTGGTCAAGTTCAAACATTGATCATGAATGAGTTTTGATCAATGGTTTCAATCAATTTGTCCTATGGTAGATTTTGGCTAGTTTAGGCTTCATTTTGGCTAAGTATTGACCTGGTCAACCCTTAGGTTTGACTTGGTTTTACCCAATTTGAGTGATTAATTATCTCATGATGATTGTTGCTCACAATGTGAGGCTTAGTTGGGCTTAGTTCAATCAAATTTGAGTAGAATTAGAATTTAGCTCATAAGGGGTACTTTAGGTCACTTTGGGTCAAGCAAGCCTAAGTAGGTCAATTGACCTGATCAAGGCTTGAATCAAGTTTGGTTTAACTCACATATGGACTTCGGATTGAAATATAAATCCATTTGTAACTGGTTTGGAGTCAAATGGGTTTTGATTCACTTGACAATTTCAAGTTTAAAGGGTGAACATGAGTTTGATTTGGGTTTGATTTTTTTGAATTTTGGTTTGATGATTGAAGTTTGTGTTTATATTTGGATTCATAATTGAAGGATTCATTGAATCATGAAAGAAATCAAGGGTTTGGCTTGATTTGAATTTGATTTGGCTAAGGTCAAGAATTTGGCTTGAAAGGCTTAGGTTGAATTTTGGTTAAATTTGGATGTGATCTTTGAATTTAGTTTTGGATATGATGATTGAATTTGATGTTTATATTTGGATTCATGATTGAAGGATTGATTGAATCATGAAGAAAAATCAAGGGTTTGGCTTGATTTGAATTTGATTTGGCTAAGTTCAAGATTTGACTTGAAAGACTTAGGTTGAATTTTGGTTGAATTTGGATTTGATTTGAGTTTAAGAAAATCAATTAAGTTGGAATTGATTTAAGTTTTGATGTTGATTTGATTTGGAGTTTGACTTGAAGGAAGGAAGTGAGGATTGGTACAAGCTATAGGGTAGGTAAATTTTCCAAACACCTGTAAGGCATGACCTATTCCAATGGCTAACTCTTCTAAGTCTCTAGGGTTAGGTTAAGTATTCACCTAATCGCTAGAAGTGTCTTAAGACTAAGGAACTCTTAATATCTAAGAGGAGTCTTATGTCTAAGATGTAGGGGTTGAGAGCTCATCCTAAAAAAGAAGTCAATAGTGGGCTTAGTAAGCAGCTAATGCTAAGCCCGTATGTTTGTGGAATATAAATGTTGTATGTTTGTTTTTATCTTATAGACATTTGTTTTGCAGGGCTTTAAAATTAATTTTGAAATAAAAATATAAATTTGAGCTTAAAATTAGGTTAGGATCTACAGAGTCTAGGATTAGTAGGAGCTGACCCTACCAGAAGATAGATGAAGTGGTCCTCTATGAAGCCCAATGGATGTCCCTAAAAATGGAGATTATCTTGGAAAGAAGACCCATGGATCTAGACTTGTAGCTCTAGGTTGTATATCAGAAGAGCTCAACTACCTGTTTTCCTTTTCTACTAAGGTATACTGATGGTACATTGCATTAGCCTTTTTATTAAATATAAATTAGCTTGATTTATTTTGGGTGCATAATAGAATTAAATTATTTTTTTGAGGTTTCTTTTATGCTCTTTTGGAATTGAATGCCTGGATTATTAGGCTCATTGGAAAGAAAACTAAATTTTATACCCAACTTAAATCTAAACAATTGAAACAAAACTAAAGAAATTTGAAACTTTACTTAAACTAAAGCCTTAGGTAAAACATAAAATCTTAGGTTTTGAAATCATGAAATCATATAACTCTAAATCTTTGAATGGACATTTCTCCCATTACACATAAGGGGCATCTGACTTGTGAGGATGATCACCGTTTTAGGGAAGCCTACCTTCTATTATTGATTTAGCCCATATCCATTTCTAATTGCATTAGTTAGATGCATTTCATACCCCATTTTTCTAGGGATTAAGGAGTGAGTTGAGGTTCATAGATTCCTTTCCTAAAATGCAATAGCAGCCATCTTGAATTCATAAAACTTGGCATCATGAATTTAAAATACGCTTACGTGGTGTTAGCTAGCAGCCCCTCCAGGTAGGCTGTAAGTCCAAAAGAGACAGTGATAGGTTAGTTTCTCTCAAGTGAGGGGAATAGCCAATAATTCCCAAAATAGAACTAGGTTGAGCATCTGACATATGTCAAAAGAACCTATAGACTATGTTCTGAAGCATCCTTTTCAAGAATAAGTCTTCACCCCAATGCATTTTTATAGTCTTGTGCTATTAGAATCTAAGTCTTATATTTTTAAGAAAATGTCAACTCAAAATTTAAATTGAATCACAAAATTTAATGCTTAATTATAAGATAATTGAAATGCCTACTAGGCATCCCAGTATCAATAGGAATTTCCTACTACACCTCATTAGGCCTCCAAAATAGCTCTCTCCAGTTTGAATCCATCCCAATTGAAAATTTCCAAAATCAATCTTTTGAAAACAAACTTAGAAATCTGTAGGAATAAAAACTCATTTCTTTAATCGAGAGTATACTTAGGAAGAGACCCTTCTTAAGTTGTAATTAACTATAGGGGCTTGTCTCTATAGGGAACCATGAACCCAATTAAAATAAATCATGGTCTACCTTCCATATAGTTTAAGGGAAAAATCTATGGTATACGAAAGACCCATTAACCTTAAGATTCTTTTATTAAATGATCAAATCCATTATATGAAAACATGTTTATCTTCTAAAATAATTTGTTTATCTCTTAATGATGCATTTGATCATCCAAATAAGAAATTCCTAAAACTCTATGTGGTGACATAAATTTTTCCCCATAAATACCTTGAAATATACCAATCATGTATGGTTCAAGATCATTATAAGTTGGTCCATCCTAGAACTTTCCAAGTAGCAGACTTGGTCTTGGTTCTTAAATGCCCAATTTTACTCATTGTAGGATAGGCAGCAAATTTAAGCCAACATGGGAAGGATTGTTCATTGTGGAGAATGTCTATGAAAGATGTTTTTAGTAATTGATAACATCTAATGGTGAACGTCCAATGCCACCTATTAATGGATGTTGCTTAAAAAAATTATTATTCATGAAATGTACTACATTTTTAAAAGATGATGATAATTAAAATTATGTTTAACTTTGCTTTTGCAATTTATTTAGCTCCAGCTATTATTTCTTTTAAATTTGGTTTTGAGCAATGTCTCGTAGACCCTTGAAATTTTTTTCAAGTCCTTCTAGGCATAATTTTTGCATTCATATAAAATGGAAGCAATCTTATTTAGGACACCCTTCTTATAAATCTCATGGCTCATCTCATCAAAACTTTTGCTACCTTTATATGTTCATAAATTAGTCAAGCTATAGTAATTTTATGACATTTCCTGGGCTATCATATGCATTACTTTTATTTAAGAATTAATAATACCTGAACTGAACAAATTACCAATATGCACAATAATATAATATAACATCAATGAATTTGATTAGAGTATACTAATAATAAATTAGTAAAACATCATCTAATAATTTGTATCTAAATAAGATATCATAGAATTATTAGGTATAAAAGATTCATAAGAAGTAGTACAAATAGTGGTAGCCATAATTCTATAAAAATTGGAATTTATATTAATAATTAAAAGTTACCTCAATGCTTGGGCCAGTGCCACTATATACTTGTTGTCTCTCTTAATGTACAACCTAATAACTATGGATTTCCTTATTAATATATGAAATTTTAATCAATTTAACTTAGTATAGTTACAATTTAAATGGAAATTCTCACCTAAATTTGACCTCACCACATTCAATCTTAAGTAATTAAACAGTCATACCACTAATACAATTTCATTCAAAATTAAAATTTGATTTACCTACTCAATTAATTAAAATCAATAAATTATATAGTATTCTAGTACACTAATCACTCCACTAGTACGTTAATTTTTTTTATTTTGCCTTTCTACTTCCTGATATAAAACAATACTCGTTATTGTTAATAGATAACCCACTATAAGAGCTTTTGGACTATATTATTAAACCCTTACTAAATTTAGCACATCAATGTCAATCACTCAATAAAGAAAAGAGGTTTGGGCACACTCAACTAAGGAGAAACAAAGAAAGTAATTAAGGACCATAGTTTAATAAGGAGCTACGATTGCTTCTATATCCATTTCACATCGCATACTCTAATGCAAGGTGATGGGCTGCAAGAAGTACAAGAAGACACAATATTTGGAAATAAATTTCATACCTCATAATATCTTCTTTTACAATTCCCATAGCTAAAGTCCTCCTTTAATTCTTAATTATTGCCCTCAAATCACCATTTATGCCATACTTACACATGCAAAATACAACTAATGTCATAACATACATCCCCAACAACCAAAACAATGATATAAATAATTTAAACACCTCCCACACTCAGAAGGCTACACAATAATCCACTCACACACACATGGCTGCACTAGAATTCACTCACACACACATGGCTGCACCAAAAATCATAACTCACACACATACATGGTTTCTCTAGAATTCACAACTTACATATACATAGTTGCACCAAAAACTACAACTAACACACACATGGTGGCTACCTAAGCCATCAATTTATACATTCAAAACACAAAATCATAACTCATACATGCCACAATAGCCCAAAGACATAGATTGCACCACTATAATTGTAATTTTAGTTATAACTCAAACACACCTGCATCACAAGAAATAGAGAAGGAAACTCACCTAATAACCAGCCCTAGAGGAAGGCCATAGACCCCTCAAGATTATTGAGTTACAGACTTATACTAAATTATCAACTTTCCAAAATTTAAAAAGATGGAAGAATAAGAAAAATTTTTATCAAATGGCACCACTCCTACATATTATGGTCATACATACCTATATGCATAAACAATTTCAAAAATTCTTATCTAAATTTTTCCTCCTCAACCTCCCACTTTTCCCTCAGTCCAACACTAATCTACTTGGTTGCATATAATTGCTAACTCAAGAGCCTTTTGGCTATATAAAATTCCACTTTACAATGAGTTCTCCACACCATAAAATAAAGACAACAATTAGTAAAGTGTCATGAATAGTAGCCATCACAAGGGAGATTACATAGGTAGTAGTCTATAAGGGAGAAGTCATGGGTAGCAACTAGTGAAAAGGTGGCACGACAATAACAAATATAGAAAAAAACCCCATCAACAACTCAATAAAAAAGGGAACCATAATAGTAACAAGCAGATTTGAGGGTTGCAGTCTTTAGGGAAGGATAAATTTGGCATATATGTATATTATAATAATAATAGGATCAATCTCAGCCTTACAATTTTCCTCTTCACTTAAATAAACCATTGCATGTCAATCAAAGTGGAAAATGAGTTGCAAAGCTAGAACATGTAGAAATAGGTTATTGAATAAATTTTAATTTAATTAAGAATTAGTAATATATATGAGCAAAATGTGAATTCCATTAAAAGAAAGTGATTACAATGACCCATTCAAGCCTCTAATGTAAGGTATAGCTAAATTATCATTATGAATGAGCTTCCTAAGGTCTGAGTTAAGAGAGGAAGAAAGAGGAAACCTTCATAGAGACTTCCCTCGATTAAGCTAAGAAATTATTTGGTTGATTTTCTTCACATAGAATATGCAAGAAAACTACAATATGGTCCTTCTCAAGTGATCTCGGTTTGAAGAGAGGAATAGTGCACCAAGGTTTAGCATAACCATGCCTGATTAGATTAACATGATTCAATGAGTCATAGTCAATCTAGAATAACCAAGAGCCAAAAGTTTGGAGAGAGAATAAGGTTGCCTTAAGAGTCAACAGATTAGCATGAAGAGTTAAGTGCACTATACAGGGGGCAGAGAAATATAATAAGTAGCATCCCAAGTGATCACAAAAAAGTCCACCAATCCTAACATACATGATGTTTACCTTGAAGTAGCCAGCAATATTAACATTTTTATTATACTGAGTGGATTTCATCCATAGGATTGTTTTCCAAGTTAGCCAGGATTGGCCTGGGCACATTCTTGTCAGGTTGTAATGGATTAAAGGGGATTCAACATAACACATCCAAAACTAAGAGCTTTACTAATATAATTGATAATGTGTAGAGTGGTTTCCATGGGGGAAGGAGGCTTGTTGTCATGCTTGTCAGAATTTGTACATACCAAATAAACTAATAGATGATAAGATGAATGAAAATGGATTGGTGACTATAGATTCCATTAATATGATCTTGAGTCCTCTAAGGGTTGACAACACCAAAATCACCTATGCCATCCTGCATGTTTAGAATGAAGAATCTATAAGCATGTTACATAATTCAATGGTAAAACAGCAAGTAGAGAAATTATGAAGCAAACCCTCCTCTTCTTTACCACACAAATACATTTAGACACTATTCTTAATCCTATTAGCTTTTGGATATCCTCAATAAGAATTAGTTTGTCAAACAATCCCTAATAGAAGAGTGCCTAGAATACATGATTTAAAGAGGCCAGATGACATCAGCAAGGTGAATAACCAAAACTACTATCCATATTAGTAGATGTGGGTCACACTATTAAAGATTGCTTCACTTTAAAAAACTAGCTTGAAAGAAACTACAAGAAGGGGTCAGTGATAATTCCTAAAGAGTACCTTGTGGACCCTAGACAAGGGTCCATTAAGGTAATTATAGATGACACTGAGACTTCCTCTAGTTCTTTTCTTTCAAATGAATGGGATTTAGCCTTATCTCATTCTTCTAAAAAATTACCTGATGAAAAATCAAAAAAATTCAATGCAGGATCAAACAAAGACCTAGAAGACCATCATCCATATTGATCTATCAAAGCCAAGAGATTTGGTTCCACCTCAACCCATTCAGCATATTCAGATGTTTAGATGACTAGAGATAGTATTAAGGGAGGAATATCTATTATATCTAATAGAGTTTTGTATGATACGGATGAAAAGGCTAGGCCTTACACTTCTTTACCTTTATGTACATGTTTTAAAGATATAAATAAAAAGCACACCTATAAAGACATTTCTTATATTTTGCATTTATGATGAATGTGTTATTATGAATAAATAAAAATAAAAAGGAGAAACATAAAATTCTCATGATGATGTACTTTGTGAACCAAGGTCAAATACTGAGAGTCCTATGGATGACTTATAAAGAAACCTTAATAGTATGGAAGTGGAACTGTCAAACTCTGAACAATCCTTCAAAAAGGATATCATTGTTGAGGGTCAGGTTGATACAACCACTAGAGATTTTATTGAGATAAATCTCCATAGTGGGAAGGTTTCACCACCTCAACTTCTTTTTTCTTAAAACAAAGGAAAGAAAATTATTGACCAAGCTTCAAAACCTTTGCAACAAGATCCGGAGTGAAGGCGACCATTCCTAAAGTTACTACAAAATTTTAGACCATCTTAGGAAATTTCCTACAAGACTAAGTATTTATGACACCCTTATTCTATCAAATGAAATAAGGGAACCATTAGTCCAGGAATTACTTGACCTAGAAATATGCTTGACTTAGCTAGCAGCAATTTCCTCATATGAGGCTTGCTACTTTAAGGAGATCCTTAGAGTTACCTTCTATGATGAGGATATATTTTTGGGGACTATAGATCATAATCAACCCCTTTACATTTTCATTAAGGTGGAGAATATTATATTGTCAAGAGTCCTTGCTGATCATAGTGCTTTAGTAAATATTATGAACATCAAATATGTATCATTCCTAAGGATTAATGTAAGGAGGCTTAGTTCTAATAAGATGTTCTTGAGAATGTTTAATGAAATAACAGAGAAAGCTTTAAGTTCAATCACTATATTATTAGAAATGAAGAATTAAAAATTGAAGTAAAATTTACATTATTGACTTAAAAACATCTTTTAATGCTATTCTAGATAGTCCTTGGATACAAGAGTATAGGATGGTTCCTTCCTCACTCCACTATTGTATTAAGTACTGCGTGACAGTAGCGCATACACCATAAAAGGTGACATACTACCATTCTCTATTCATGAGATTGAACTTTATGAAGATGCTTCCTATTATGTGCCTAAAAGGTAAGTATTCGATCTTATAAAATTTAATATTATTGAGGCATCAAAGAAAAAAAAAAGAAAATATCATATCAAATGAAAAAGAAGAAAAGAAAGAAAAGGGAAAAAAAGAAAAAGAACCTCAAAGAACCTCAAATAATTCAAATTGATTTGGAATCCAATTATGATGAAGATTCCAATCAAAAGAATGCTTCAACAAAAATTAAAATTTTATTAAAATCAGATAATGGTGATGAACAAATGCAAGCATTAATGGATGATCCTAATTTATCAATTTTTGGAAGATCAACAAAATATATGGATAATTTAACTCTAACTCCCTTATCTCTAACTAAAATCTCACAATTTGAAGTTAAAGTTTCCCCTAATCTTACAGGATAAGGTGGAAAAATGTCAAAGTTTTATTTTGTGCCCCGGTCTTCAGGCTTAGAAGTAGATGCAAATCTTGAAGACCCATCTTCAAATCAAATAATAGAACTCCCATTTGCTTGGTATCCTAAGTATGTAAACTAGGAAGTATGGTTTAATTTTTGTTTGGTATAGCTCAACACATAGAAAGCTTATGGAATAGAAAAAATAAAAAAATAAAAATCCAAATTCCTTTCACAAAGGACCACACACTCCCTATTTTAAGCTCAGGTTGAAGGAATACCTCACTGAAGGCTATCACTAGTGCTCTAATATGTTGAGGTAGCTTCGTCTAGTAGAGACAAAGCCTTATTAAAGATTTGAGGCTTTGGTATTTGGTATATCCTTCTATGGACCAAGGTGCTCCTCCTAAGCTTGCGGCCTTGATCTAGAACACTCTTCCCGTGCCTTGAGAACTTGGCTGAAGGTTGGAATGAGTTCGATTAGGTCCCCTCAAGGTGCTTGAAGGATGAATTGGCTTGATATTGAGTATTTGATGAATTGGAAATTCCAAGGAGCTCCCCTATTTTTGGCTTGAAGGAATCCAAAAATGGGAAAATGGAAGTAGCTTTAAGAGTCTTGGAGGAGCTTGCAATTGCTTTCTTTGGCTTCCCTAGCTTTAATTGAATGTGAGTGAGTGTGAATGAAGTGAAATTAAGAGGAGTATATCTTCCCCTAGGTGAATCATATGGTCTAGCATAGAGATGCCATTTTGATCAAATTAACCCTATGCAATGGGTTTGTTAAGCCATTTAGGGTTGCATGTGATTCGATTTTGGCCAGAGGAGGTAGTGAAGGACTTACCATGTGCTTAATTGAGTGGAGGAGGGATCCCATGTGCGCGATTTCTATGTGGGTGATCGGTTTGGCCATTGGGTTGGATTTGGCAGACTCAAACCCATTGGGTCATTTGCATCATGCTCACTAGTGTCCACTTTGTCCACTAAGAGAGTGCCAAGTGGACATGAAGAGGATTTGACTAAATTCTAAGTTAATTTGGTCAAACATTACCCTTTGATCTTGGGGTTAAATGGTCATTTGGCTTAAATTTTAGTTTGAATATGTTTGGCATGATTGAAAAATGGGTTGGTCCAAGTTTCAATGAATTTGGAATTGATTTGATATGATTTGCTTCATGTTGACCAAATTTGGTTAAAATGGGTCAACTTGGGTCAAGTAGACCAATTGGCCAAATTGGGTCAAACCAAGTGTTAGGTCAAGTCCATATGACCATTTGAAATGCTTTGGCATCATTGGTTTGGTACAATTTGATTTCTATTTGGATTTGGTTCATTTGATTTGATTTAGGTCAAATGGGTCAAGTTGACCAATTTGACCTATTTGACCTATTTGGGTTAGGTCATTGGTTGGTTTAGGTTTCATTGGTCATATGAAATGTATTGGTATCTTTGTTTCCAATCAATTTTATTTTAATTTGATTTTGGCTCAATTTTGACCTTTTAGGTCAAGTTGGGTTCAAGCTCAAATGGGCTAGGTTGGGTCTGGTTGGCCAATTGAGATTTTGGTCAAGTTCAACAAGTGATTTGGAATGAACTTGACCCATTGGTTTCAATCAATTTAGCTTAGATCAAGTTTTGACACATTTTAAGTTTTAGCTCAAGTTGGATCAACTAGGGTCAAGTGGCCAATTGGGCTGATTCAAATGATGACTTGGTCAAGTTCAAACATTGATCATGAATGAGTTTTGATCAATGGTTTCAATCAATTTGTCCTATGGTAGATTTTGGCTAGTTTAGGCTTCATTTTGGCTAAGTATTGACCTGGTCAACCCTTAGGTTTGACTTGGTTTTACCCAATTTGAGTGATTAATCATCTCATGATGATTGTTGCTCACAATGTGAGGCTTAGTTGGGCTTAGTTCAATCAAATTTGAGTAGAATTAGAATTTAGCTCATAAGGGGTACTTTAGGTCACTTTGGGTCAAGCGAGCCTAAGTAGGTCAATTGACCTGATCAATGCTTGAATCAAGTTTGGTTGAACTCACATATGGACTTCGGATTGAAATATAAATCCATTTGCAACTGGTTTGGAGTCAAATGGGTTTTGATTCACTTGACAATTTCAAGTTTAAAGGGTGAACATGAGTTTGATTTGGGTTTGATTTTTGAATTTAGTTTTGGTTTGATGATTGAAGTTTGTGTTTATATTTGGATTCATAATTGAAGGATTCATTGAATCATGAAAAGAAATCAAGGGTTTGTCTTGATTTGAATTTGATTTGGCTAAGGTCAAGAATTTGGCTTGAAAGGCTTAGGTTGAATTTTGGTTAAATTTGGATGTGATCTTTGAATTTAGTTTTGGATATGATGATTGAATTTGATGTTTATATTTGGATTCATGATTGAAGGATTGATTGAATGAAGAAGAAAATCAAGGGTTTAATTGATTTGATTTAGCTAAGTTCAAGATTTGACTTGAAAGACTTAGGTTGAATTTTGGTTGAATTTGGATTTCATTTGAGTTTAAGAAAATCAATTAAGTTGGAATTGATTTAAGTTTTGATGTTGATTTGATTTGAGTTTGAAGGAAGGAAGTGAGGATTGGTACAAGTAGGTAAATTTTCCAAACAAAGGCATGACCTATTCCAATGGCTCTTCTTAAGTCTCTAGGTTAGGTTAAGTGTTCACCTAATCGCTAGAAGTGTCTTAAGACTAAGGAACTCTTAATATCTAAGAGGAGTCTAAGATGTAGGGGTTGAGAGCTCATCCTAAAAATGAAGTCAATAGTGGGCTTAGTAAGCAGCTAATGCTAAGCCCGTATGTTTGTGGAATATAAATGTTGTATGTTTGTTTTTATCTTACAGACATTTGTTTTGCAGGGCTTTAAAATTAATTTTGAAATAAAAATATAAATTTGAGCTTAAAATTAGGTTAGGATCTACAGAGTCTAGGATTAGTAGGAGCTGACCCTACCAGAAGATAGATGAAGTGGTCCTCTATGAAGCCCAATGGATGTCCCTAAAAATGGAGATTATCTTGGAAAGAAGACCCATGGATCTAGACTTGTAGCTCTAGGTCAGGCTGTATAATAGAAGAGCTCAACTACCTGTTTTCCTTTTCTTCTAGGGTATACAGTGGTACCTGGTTGCATTAGCCTTTTTATTAAATATAAATTAGCTTGATTTATTTTGGGTGCATAATAGAATTAAATTAATTTTTTGAGGTTTCTTTCTGTATTATGCTCTTTTGGAATTGAATGCCTGGATTATTAGGCTCATTGGAAAGAAAACTAAATTTTATACCTGACTTAAATCTAAACAATTGAAATAAAACTAAAGAAATTTGAAACTTTACTTAAACTAAAGCCTTAGGAAAAACATAAAATCTTAGGTTTTGAAATCATGAAATCATATAACTCTAAATCCTTGAATGAGCATTTCTCCCATTGCACATAAGGGGCATCTGACTTGTGAAGATGATCACCTTTTTAGGGAAGCCTACCTTCTATTATTGATTTAGCCCATATCCATTTCTAATTGCATTAGTTAGATGCATTTCATACCCTACATTTTTCTAGGGATTAAGGAGTGAGTTGAGGTTCATAGATTTCTTTCCTAAAAATGCAATAGCCTAGCCATCTTGAATTCATAAAACTTGGCATCATGAATTTAAAATACGCTTACGTGGTGTTAGCTAGCAGCCCCTCCAGGTAGGCTGTAAGTCCAAAAGAGACAGTGATAGGTTAGTTTCTCTCAAGTGAGGGGAATAGCTAATAATTCCCAAAATAGAACTAGGTTGAGCATCTGACATATGTCAGAAGAACCTATAGACTATGTTCTGAAGCATTCTTTTCAAGAATAAGTCTTCAAACCAATGCATTTTTATAGTCTTGTGCTATTAGAATCTAAGTCTTATATTTTTAAGAAAATGTCAACTCAAAATTTAAATTGAATCACAAAATTTAATGCTTAATTATAGGATAATTGAAATGCCTACTAGGCATCCCAGTATCAATAGGAATTTCCTACTACACCTCATTAGGCCTCCAAAATAGCTCTCTCCAGTTTGAATCCATCCCAATTGAAAATTTCCAAAATCAATCTTTTGAAAACAAACTTAGAAATCTGTAGGAATAAAAACTCATTTCTTTAATCGAGTATACTTAGGAAGAGACCCTTCTTAAGTTGTAATTAACTATAAGGGCTTGTCTCTATAGGGAACCATGAACCCAATTAAAATAAATCATGGTCTACCTTCCATATAGTTTAAGGGAAAAATCTATGGTATATGAAAGACCCATTAACCTTAAGATTCTTTTATTAAATGATCAAATCCATTATATGAAAACATGTTTATCTTCTAAAATAATTTGTTTATCTCTTAATGATGCATTTGATCATCCAAATAAGAAATTCCTAAAACTCTATGTGGTGACATAAATTTTTCCCCATAAATACCTTGAAATATACCAATCATGTATGGTTCAAGATCATTATAAGTTGGTCCATCCTAGAACTTTTCCAAGTAGACTTGGTCTTGGTTCTTAAATGCCCAATTTTACTCATTGTAGGATAGGCAGCAAATTTAAGCCAACATGGGAAGGATTGTTCATTGTGGAGAAGGTCTATGAAAGATGTTTTTAATAATTGATAACATCTAATGGTGAACGTCCAATGTCACCTATTAATGGATGTTGCTTAAAAAAATTATTATGCATGAAATGTACTACATTTTTAAAAGATGATGATAATTAAAATTATGTTTAACTTTCCTTTTGCAATTTATTTAGCTCCAGCTATTATTTCTTTTAAATTTGGTTTTGAGCAATGTAGACCCTTGAAATTTTTTTTCAAGTCCTTCTTCATAATTTTGCATTCATATAAAATGGAAGCAATCTTATTTAGGACACCCTTCTTATAAATCTCATGGCTCATCTCATCAAAACTTTTGCTACCTTTATATGTTCATCATAAATTAGTAATTTTATGACATTTCCCGGGCTATCATATGCATTACTTTTATTTAAGAATTAATAATACCTGAACTGAACAAATTACCAATATGCACAATAATATAATATAACATCAATGAATTTGATTAGAGTATACTAATAATCAATTAGTAAAACATCATCTAATAATTTGTATCTAAATAAGATATCATAGAATTATTAGGTATAAAAGATTCATAAGAAGTACAAATAAGTGGTAGCCATAATTCTATAAAAATTGGAATTTATATTAATAATTAAAAGTTACCTCAATGCTTGGGCCAGTGCCACTATACTTGTTGTCTCTCTTAATGTACAACCTAATAACTATCCTTATTAATATATGAAATTTTAATCAATTTAACTTAGTATAGTTACAATTTAAATGGAAATTCTCACCTAAATTTGACCTTCATTCAATCTTAAGTAATTAACAGTCATACCACTAATACAATTTCATTCAAAATTAAAATTTGATTTACCTACTCAATTAATTAAAATCAATAAATATATAGTACAAATCACCACTTACGCTGATTTTTTTATTTTGCCTTTCTACTGAACAATACCGTTATTGTTAATAGATAACCCAGCTTTTGGACAATATTATTAAACCCTTACTAAATTTAGCACATCAATGTCAATCACTCAATAAAGAAAAGAGGGGGCACTCAACAAAAGAGTTTCATGGGTGCAGTTTTTTTTGTTCCCTCACACAATATCATACCTTTTTCAATTATAGCTAAGTCAAATTTATCTTCATACTTACACATGAAAAATACAACTAATATCATAACATACACCCCCCAACAACCAAAACAATGATATAAATAATTAAAACACCTCCCACACTCAGAAGGCTACACAATAATCCACTCACACACACATGGCTGCACTAGAATTCACTCACACACACATGGCTGCAAAATCATAACTCACACACATACATGGTTTCTCTAGAATTCACAACTTACAAATACATAGTTGCACCAAAAACTACAACTAACACACACATGGTGGCTACCCAAGCCATCAATTTATACATTCAAAACACAAAATCATAACTCATACATAAATAGCCCAGACATAGATTGCACCACTATAATTGTAATTTTAGTTATAACTCAAACACACCTGCATCACAAGAAATAGAGAAGGAAACTCACCTAATAACCAGCCCTAGAGGAAGGCCATAGACCCCTCAAGATCATTGAGTTACAGACTTATACTAAATTATCAACTTTCCAAAATTTGAAAAGATGGAAGAATAAGAAAAATTTTTATCAAATGGCACCACTCCTACATATTATGGTCATACATACCTATATGCATAAACAATTTCAAAAATTCTTATCTAAATTTTTCCTCCTCAACCTCCCACTTTTCCCTCAGTCCAACACTAATCTACTTGGTTGCATATAATTGCTAACTCAAGAGCCTTTTAAAATTCCACTTTACAATGAGTTCTCCACACCATAAAATAAAGACAACAATTAGTAAAGTGTCATGAATAGTAGCCATCACAAGGGTGATTACATAGGTAGTAGTCTATAAGGGAGAAGGCATGGGTAGCAACTAGTGAAAAGGTGGCACGACAATAATAAATATAGAAGAAAACCCCATCAACAACTCAATAAAAAAGGGAACCATAATAGTAACAAGCAGATTTGAGGGTTGCAGTCTTTAGGGAAGGATAAATTTGGCATATATGTATATTATAATAATAATAATAGGATCAATCTCAGCCTTACAATTTTCCTCTTCACTTAAATAAACCATTGCATGTCAATCAAAGTGGAAAATGAGTTGCAAAGCTAGAACATGTAGAAATAGGTTATTGAATAAATTTTAATTTAATTAAGAATTAGTAATATATATGAGCAAAAATGTGAATTCCATTAAAAAGAAAGTGATTACAATGACCCATTCAAGCCTCTAATGTAAGGTATAGCTAAATTATCATTATGAATGAGCTTCCTAAGGTCTGAGTTAAGAGAGGAAGAAAGAGGAAACCTTCATAGAGACTTCCCTCGATTAAGCTAAGAAATTATTTGGTTGATTGCCGTCACATAGAATATGCAAGAAAACTACAATATGGTCCTTCTCAAGTGATCTAATCAGTTTGAAGAGAGGAATAGTGCACCAAGGTTTAGCATAACCATGCCTGATTAGATTAACATGATTCAATGAGTCATAGTCAATCTAGAATAGCCAAGAGCCAAAAGTTTGGAGAGAGAATAAGGTTGCCTTAAGAGTCAACAGATTAGCATGAAGAGTTAAGTGCACTATACAGGGGGCAGAGAAATATAATAAGTAGCATCCCAAGTGATCACAAAAAAGTCCACCAATCCTAACATACATGATGTTTACCTTGAAGTAGCCAGCAATATTAACATTTTTATTATCGAGTGGATTTCATCCAGGATTGTTTTCCAAGTTAGAGATTGGCTGGCACATTCTTGTCGGTTGTAATGGATTAAAGGGGATTCAACATAACACATCCAAAACTAAGAGCTTTACTAATATAATTGATAATGTGTAGAGTGGTTTCCATGGGGGAAGGAGGCTTGTTGTCATGCTTGTCAGAATTTGTACATACCAAATAAACTAATAGATGATAAGATGAATGAAAATGGATTGGTGACTATAGATTCCATTAATATGATCTTGAGTCCTCTAAGGGTTGACAACACCAAAATCACCTATGCCATCCATGTTTAGAATGAAGAATCTATAAGCATGTTACATAATTCAATGGTAAAACAGCAAGTAGAGAAATTATGAAGCAAACCCTCCTCTTCTTTACCACACAAATACATTTAGACACTATTCTTAATCCTATTAGCTTTTGGATATCCTCAATAAGAATTAGTTTGTCAAACAATCCCTAATAGAAGAGTGCCTAGAATACATGATTTAAAGAGGCCAGATGACATCGAGGTGAATAACCAAAACTACTATCCATATTAGTAGATGTGGGTCACACTATTAAAGATTGCTTCACTTTAAAAAACTAGCTTGAAAGAAACTACAAGAAGGGGTCAGTGATAATTCCTAAAGAGTACCTTGTGGACCCTAGACAAGGGTCCATTAAGGTAATTATAGATGACGCTGAGACTTCCTCTAGTTCTTTTCTTTCAAATGAATGGGATTTAGCCTTATCTCATTCTTCTAAAAAATTACCTGATGAAAAATCAAAAAAATTCAATGCAGGATCAAACAAAGATCTAGAAGACCATCATCCATATTGATCTATCAAAGCCAAGAGATTTGGTTCCACCTCAACCCATTCAGCATATTCAGATGTTTAGATGACTAGAGATAGTATTAAGGGAGGAATATCTATTATATCTAATAGAGTTTTGTATGATGGGATGAAAAGGCTAGGCCTTACACTTCTTTACCTTTATGTACATGTTTTAAAGATATAAATAAAAAGCACCTATAAAGACATTTCTTATATTTTGCATTTATGATGAATGTGTTATTATGAATAAATAAAAATAAAAAGGAGAAACATAAAATTCTCATGATGACTTTGTGAACCAAGGTCAAATCACGAGAGTCCTATGGATGACTTATAGGAAACCTTAATAGTGGAAGGCTCAACAATCCTTCAAAAAGGATATCATTGTTGAGGGTCAGGTTGATACAACCACTAGAGATTTTATTGAGATAAATCTCCATAGTGGGAAGGTTTCACCACCTCAACTTCTATTTTCTTAAAACAAAGGAAAGAAAATTATTGACCAAGCTTCAAAACCTTTGCAACAAGATCCAGTAGTGAAGCTGACCATTCCTAAAGTCGACTACAAAATTTTAGACCATCTTAGGAAATTTCCTACAAGACTAAGTATTTATGACACCCTTATTCTATCAAATGAAATAAGGGAACCATTAGTCCAGGAATTACTTGACCTAGAAATATGCGACTTAGTAGCAATTTCCTCATATGAGGCTTGCTACTTTAAGGAGATCCTTAGAGTTACCTTATGATGAGGATATATTTTGGGGACTATAGATCATAATCAACCCCTTTACATTTTCATTAAGGTGGAGAATATTATATTGTCAAGAGTCCTTGCTGATCATAGTGCTTTAGTAAATATTATGAACATCAAATCAGATCATTCCTAAGGATTAATGTAAGGAGGCTTAGTTCTAATAAGATGTTCTTGAGAATGTTTAATGAAATAACAGAGAAAGCTTTAAGTTCAATCACTCTATTATTAGAAATGAAGAATTAAAAATTGAAGTAAAATTTACATTATTGACTTAAGAACATCTTTTAATGCTATTCTAGATAGTCCTTGGATACAAGAGTATAGGATGGTTCCTTCCTCACTCCACTATTGTATTAAGTACACTATGGACAGAGTAGCGTACACCATAAAAGGTGACATACTACCATTCTCTATTCATGAGATTGAACTTTATGAAGATGCTTCCTATTATGTGCCTAAAAGGTAAGTATCCGATCTTATAAAATTAAATATTATTGAGGCATCAAAGAAAAAAAAAAGAAAATATCATATCAAATGAAAAGAAGAAAAGAAAGAAAAAAAAGGGAAAAAGGAAAAGAACCTCAAAGAACCTCAAATAATTCAAATTGATTTGGAATCCAATTATGATGAAGATTCCAATCAAAAGAATGCTTCAACAAAAATTAAAATTTTATTAGAATCAGATAATGGTGATGAACAAATGCAAGCATTAATGGATGATCCTAATTTATCAATTTTTGGAAGATCAACAAAATATATGGATACTTTAACTCTAACTCCCTTATCTCTAACTAAAATCTCACAATTTGAAGTTAAAGTTGCCCCTAATCTTACAGGATAAGATGGAAAAATGTCAAAGTTTTATTTTGTGCCCCGGTCTTCAGGCTTAGAAGTAGATGCAAATCTTGAAGACCCATCTTCAAATCAAATAATAGAACTCCCATTTGCTTGGTATCCTAAGTATGTAAACTAGGAAGTATGGTTTAATTTTTGTTTGGTATAGCTCAACACATAGAAAGCTTATGGAATAGAAAAAATAAAAAATTAAAAATCCAAAGCTAGTGTTGGGTTTGGTACCATTGGACCCTTGGATGATAATGAACATTACTTAGTGATAAGAAATCATATGGAATCTGATCAACTTTTTGGGATCTTAGCTAATCTTTTAGTAGGATCATGTCTTTAAACTTCAGATGATCTAGATGATTGCTTAGATCAAAATGCACCTCTAGAATTCAAAGATGAAATAAAATCTATTATTGATGAATTAAGGGAAATCAACCTAGAAACTTAGGAAGACCCAAGACCAACTTTTAGTAGTTCATTATTGGGTCCAAAAGATTCTAAAGATTTGGTTTGCTTACTATCTGAATATAAAGATTGCTTCGCATGGAATTATGAGGAGGTGCTAGGTTTATCTCTCCATGTTGTAGTTCATAAACTGAAAATTAATTCTGTTGAAATTCTAGTGATGCAATCTCCTTGATGCATGCACCTAAAAATTAAACAACAAGTCATCACTAAGGTTAAAAAATTAATTGATGCTAGCTTTATATAAGAAGAATAGTATCCTTCTTAGCTAGCATGCATTGTCCCCATCAAGAAAAAGAATTGCCAAATATGCATTTGCATTGATTTTTGAGACTTGACTAATGCTTGCCCTAAAGATGAGTTCCCATTACCGATACCTAAACATATGGTGGGCATAGCCTTATTGTATAGGATGAATAATCTAGGTATAACCAAATAAAGATGGCTCCATAAGATGAAAAGCATATGACATTCAAAACTTCTATTGAGATATTCTATTACACGGTTATGCCATTCAGTCTTTAAAATGTCACGGCTACCTATCAAAGGGTCATGCCTAGAATCTTCAATGACTTAATTCACCATCAAGTCAAATGCTACATCAATGATTTAGTCATTAAAAGTAAGAGAAAGGAAAATCATTTGTATGATTTATGAATCATTTTTGAATGGTTACATCATTACAACGTAATAATGAATACATTGAAATGTGCTTTTGGGGTAGCTTCAGTGAAGTTCTTAGGGTTTGTAGTGAGGCACCATGGGATAGAAATCAATCCTAAAAAAATAAAAGTTATTAACCACATAGAAGTCTTACATAATTAAGATCATTCCAGGGAAGGTTCACATATTTAAGGAGGTTCTTATCAAATTTATTAGGAAGATTCCAACCATTCATGACATTAACAATGAAAGATTCCAAATTTATTTGGAATGAAGTGTCAAAATGTGTTTCAAAGCTTAAAAAAATATTTGATGAACTTTCTAGTTTTGGTTGAAGTAATTCCAAGAAACCCATAGATCATGTATACTACTACATTAGATGAATCACTTGTGGCTTTACTAGCCCAAGTTAATGAAGAAGGGAAAGAAAATTCATTTCATTATCTAAGCCCTAGATTCATCCCAACGGAAATGAATTATCCATATATTGAAAAACATAATTTGGCCTTAGTTTTTGCATCTCAAAAATTAAGGCATTACATGCTTTCACACAAAGTGAATCTAATTTCAAAGGTGAATCCATTGTAATATCTTATGACCCGCCTGATGTCGTCTAGACATCTAGCATGTTGGTCAATGATTTTATTATAATTTGAGATCACATTTATTCCTCTTTCTATTGTAAAGTGGCAAGTTATAACCAACTTCTTAGTAGCACATCCTCTACTTCAGGGTTTTCCTTTAAATCATCATCTTCCAGATGAATAGATCATAACTTTAGAAGGTGAACCTAATGCCACTAGAGAGTTATACTTTGAAGGCACCGCTTTGTCAAAGAAAAATAAATAATCAAATTTTATTATCCCAGAGGAGGCAAGGATATGATTTATTTTCATAATCTCAAATAAAGGAATGGTGTGATATTCTTATCATTTATCTAAGCTCTATACAAATAATGAAGCTAAATATAAGGCACTTATAATTTAGTTAGAATTAGCAATCCTTAAGGATGTTAAAAATATTAAGGTCTTTAAGATTCATAATTAATTATTAACCAAGTGAGTGGTATATATAAGATTTTGCACCTTAAGCTTTTCAGTTATTATCAGTACATAATGAAACTACTTGAAAAGATCTCATTTGTAACTTTGTATAGAATATCTCATAGAGAAAATTCTATAGCGGATGCTTTGGCTAAGCTTGCCAAAGAAATTATATTTCTAGAAAAAGAATCTATTTCTATAAAGTCTAAATTCAATAAGTCTTGCCTCTTATAGATTTATATTACACGAACAAAAAAATAGAAATGCAAAGAATAGCTACCTTAATCAAAGGTCAAGAAAAGTGTGATTGCAAGCAGCCATTCTTTGACTATTTAAGTGAGGGGAGGTTCCCTGAATATAAGCCAATAACAAATTAAATTAAAAAATGTGCATTGTCTTATGCATTCATTAATAATTTATTGTATCATAGGCCATTCAATCAAATATGGATACACTATTTAGATAAACAAAGAACCCCATAAGATCATGGTAGGTACAGATTGTATGGTGCCCAATGACCAAAAAATGAAATTGAAAATTAAAAGATTTGGATACTACTGGCCTTCGATATTAAATGACTACATGGAAACTCCACATCATTGTAATAAAAGCTAAACACATGGTGTAGTCATACATCAACCTCCTAATGCAGTACACCTGACGATTTCCTCTTGGTCCTTTTAGAGTTAGGTTACCAACATCATAGGGCCTATTGACCCTCCTTCATCAAAAGGGCATCATTTCATATTAGTCGCAACAGATTATTTTTCTAAATAAGCTAAAGTGGTGCCACTAAAAGAAGTAAAAGCATGTTAAGTACTAAAATTCTTTTAGTATAATATCATATATTGATTTGGTGTTCCTAACTGAATCATATACGCTAACAGTCCATCATTCAAATCCACTAAATTATATCACTTTATGGCTAGTCATAAAATTAATTGGAGATATTTGATCATCTATTACCCTAAGGAAAATGGATTGGACAAAGAATTTAATAAAATCATTATGAAGATTTTGAAAAAGACATTGGATGAAAATAAGTGCCATTGGCATAAAACAATGGTTGAAGTATTATGGGCTTATTATACCACATATCGAACACCAACTCAATCTACATCTTATGCTTTAGTTTATGGAACTAAATCTATTTTTCATTTAGAAGTACAGTTACCTTCATTAAGAGTAGTAATTAATAATAGCATTACAATTGATCATAATCACAAACTCTAGTTGGAAGAACTTGAACGTCTTAAAGGGAGATGCTTAAAAGCTTAACAAGATCCAATCCCACCTATAAATGGACATTACTTAAAGAAATACTATTTATAGTTTGTACTCAATTTCAAAATAATGATCAATAAAGTCATGTTTATCTTTATTCCTTTTGTAATTTATTTTGATTCAAATTGTTATCTCTATTAATTTTTTGTACAATGACGTTTAAAGTCTTTCAGATTTTTATATGTCCTTATAAATGTAGTTTTCATAGTATTAGGAACAAGCCCTTTTGGGGTACCCTTCTTATAAGTCATCTAAGGTTTGGAACAAGCCTTTACTGAACCATTCCTGATCATCATATCAAAATATACTATATAGGTTAAGATCAAGTCACTAAGACCCCTCTCCTATTAGTCACAACATGAGGATTGGATTAAGTCATCAAAACTCCATTTCCTCATTTATGGCTATTGAAGTTGGCTTAACCCTTAAAGGCCCCATCTTAATAGTTAATCACATAAGAGTAAGCCCCTAGTATGCATCATTCGAAATAGCAAGGATAGGATTAAGTCATAAAGACCACTTTCCTATTAACTTTTTTTTTGGAGGTTTAAGACCAAGTAATCAAAGACCCCTTACCTCATCCTAAGTTATTTAGGTTGGATTAAGCCATTAAAGGCTCATCTCTGATAGCCAAATGGAAAGAAATAAGTCTCTCAGTAAGTATTCTTTCTAAAAGATAAGAATAGGATTAAGTCACTAAGACCCCAACTTGTCAAATAGACTTAAATGTTAGGATTAAGTCATCAAGACTAATATCATATTAGTCAAAAATTTGAGGTTTATCAATAAGCATTAAGACCCACCTATTTCTCAAGATAGCTATATGAGAAGGAATTAAGCCATTAAAAGCCCTTCCTTAATAGCAAATCATAAAGTAGTAAGTCCCTCAGTAGACATCCTTATAAGCTTAGGATAAAGTAATTATGACCCCTTTCCATTCCCAACTATCTAGATTGGATTAAGCCATTAAAGGCCCCTTCCTATTAGCTAAATTTAAATCCTAGTGACCTTTACCTAATAGTCAAAATTTTTAGGATTAGGAATTAAGCTTTTGAAAGCCCCTTCCACTCAACTTAGCTATTTATGTTGAAATCAAGTCTTTAAAGACCCCTACTTAATAGCTAACTAGATAAGAGTAAATTCCTTAGTGGTATCTTTCCCTAGTTAAAATTCATATAGTTTGGAAAGGAGTAAGTATCTATGTTAGCATCCTCTCCAACTATTATCTTGAATGACATCTTTTCTAGATTTAAGGTCTTCCAATAGATCCTTTGTTTAGAATTAGATAGTCATTTAGATTATATTCTAATGAATATCACATAGAAAGATATAAGTCCTAATGCTTTCTTTCTAAAAGATAACCATCAAAAATAGTCAAAATGAAAACAAGCACTTTATGGGCATTTTTCTCTGACTACCATGACTATGTTAGGATTAGGCCTTTCATTGAGTCTACTCCTAATGGCATTCCTATTCTTAGAACATAGTTCCTAAGAATAAATCATTCTAAATTAAAATAAATTTAGGCATGTTTATGCCTGTCATTCAAAATCAAAATAGAATAAAATCTGAAATCAAAATAAAAATTAAAATTCTAAATTATAAAAGTAATCTCATATTCCTTCAAGCTTATTCTTGACTAATTCGGTCAACACCAATATGCGCAGTGTACTTTAGTAAGTCCATCAGACATATTGGGGGTCCATTTGTTGACCTCATTTTTGAGTGAGGTTAACATCATTTCTAAAGTTAATAATTAGAATACCTAATCCCAAATTTGGAATCTCCTAATTAGACACTAAGGACACTTCACCTACTAACCTAATGCACCTTTTTAAGTTCTAACCTAACCTAATAGAATTGAATAGAGCTAGACTAAATTCAAATCTAAATCCAAAATAATTGAAATCTAAATATAAGCAAACTTAAATCAAACTGAATAAGATAATTAACCTAATTATCCTATTTGACCCTATAGTCACTTAAACTTAAAGAAATTCAAATTAAATCAAAACAAACCCAAATAAAAATCAAATGAAAACATTAAATCAAATAACAAGCATGAAATCAAATCCAAATCAAAGACAAATCTGGTCAACCCTTTTGACATAAGTTTAACTTATGGGGCACACCAAGGCAAAGGTCAACCCACCAAAATTTGACAAAATGAAATCATTTCAAATGGTCAAAATGATAAAATAAATATGTTTAAACATGAATTTAAAGAAATATAAATCCATTAAGGACTTAATTAGGCTAATTAGATCATTTGATTTAAATGGACTTAAATGAGCCTTCTTGAATTCAAAATCAAAATCAAATTGAAATCAACTCAAATTGATTGTTCAAAATTATTTGAAATAATTATTAAATATAAATAAACCTATTATTAGAGTTAAATTGGTCCATATAATTATTTAACCTAATTAACCAATTCTTAACCCATTAAGACCAAGTTGGGCCAAAATGGGTTTTAAACTCTAAGTAAATGAAATTAATTAATCTAATTCATTCCAAATGCATGGATTAAAAAAAATGAAAGTTAAAAACATTTTAACCCAGGCAAGTCAATTTTACTCAAGTCAAGTAAACCAAACTGGCTTAGCCATAATGGGTTAAATATGGAATAAGCAAATGAACAATTTTCAAATCTATAAAACCCATTGATTAAAAACATCATAAATGATTAAATTGATATAATTTAGGTATCAGTCTAGTGCTAATCCATCAAATGGAGAAATCTAGATCAAGCTATATAAAAAGTTCCTAAATTTTATAACTTCAAAATATTTGAACCCAAACTTAAACTAAGCACCTTGGAATACATCCAAACCTATCCTAAGATGAGCTTAGGATAATTGGCAACTAAGATTAAGCCAATTAATGAAGTCCAGGTCAACCCAAGGGAAAGAATATTCCATGGAAAGAAAGAAATACATGGAGAGAAAATTTCCTTCCCCAATCCATTCCTTTCCCCTTGCTCCTCCACATCAGCACCCTTGGAGTTGTGTTAAGTAGCAAACCTACCTTGAAGCTAGCCTCCAATAGTGAAACTCACCTTGGCCAACTAAGGAAAGAAGGAAGTTTGGATAAAGCTTGCAGCCTCACATGGAAAACCAAGAGAGAGAGAGCCATTCTCAAGCCCATTTGAGCATCCCATCACCTTCCCCAAGAAAAATAAAGTTGAGTGTAATCTTTCCCCTGCCCCCACACCACCAACAAGCTAAAAATTGACCAAACTCATCAAAAAATGCGTGAAGCTTGGTCTCTAAGCCGATCCATGGGGAGGTAATCCAATTCCTCCTTCATAGAGGCTGGTCACACCTCCACAAAGCTAATCGAGTCATCCCACCACGTGAAATCACTCCTGGTGAAGTACACACGAAGCTCGACCTCCTTTACTTCCTATTTTGGTCCTTTATGAAAGAAACTTAGTCTCTAATGAGATTGAAATATATAAAGGTGATCAAGGTCAGTCCCTAATAGATTTGAAAATTTAATTTGGGTGATTTCACCAATTAGGTCACCAAAATTAATCTCGAATCAATGGATGGCTCTCGACTTTTTCCACCATCGAACAAGACATAATCTCCACCATGTGGCTCCGACGCATTTAAGTTGGATAAACCCAAAATCCCCAATTTTTGTTGGATAAATTTAGGTCAATTTGAAGTTGAATGAAAATAATCAAACTCAAATTAACCTCATAACATTGCTCCAATTGATTTGAAACTTTGAGGAAATGAAATTAGGTTTAATATATACTTTAGGAAAGAAATTCTTGATTTATTTCAAAGTAAATCAAAAGATATTGAATTTCAAACATTAAACCCTAATTTAAATGAAATAAATTTATATAAAATTAAGAAAATCATAAAAAATTATAAGATTAACATAAATTATCATAATAAACTATAATGTATCTAAATAACCCATTGAAACCTTCTTAAATTTAATAATCCATAAAATTTCCTAGTTTAGTAATTAGTTGAAGTAATGAATCCAATTAATCAACTTAAACTTTGGAAAATCATAATAAATCAACAAAAAATCTAAAATTTTAAAAGATCCTTCTATGGATGCATCTTCCATAGAGGAATCTAAGAAAAATAAAACCCCTAAGTAATTTCTACCTAAATTAGACTTGATTTAAGTTTTAATAAAAAATTAAAACATTAATTAGTCTTGCAATGCACACGTGATTAAAGTGAAACTTTAGGGAAATCAAAATGGAATGAAACACCTCTTGGCATAAAAGTTTCTAGGCAAGTTGATATCAGTATTGGAAGTTAATGAATTTCTCATTCTCTAGGTCAATTTACTTGAAATATTAAATTAAAAAATTATAAAAATTCTTGAAATCAGCTTGAAATATTTCAATTAATATCAGAACACTTTAAAAAAATTTCAACCCTCTTAAGTTAGGAAATTCAATTAATTATGCATTAGAGCTTAATGAAATAATTAAGAACATGAAATTTGAGTAAATCATAAATAATCAATTTAGGAAATCTATAATAAATAAATTAATCAATTAAAATAAGATGTAATTAACCTCTAGAATTCATAATTACATGTTAAAATCATTGGTATGAAAATTTCATAATTTTCAAGTGACTAAGTCATATAATTCTAAAGCATAAATAATTTAATCACACTTAAAAATAACTTAAACATTTTAAATGGCATAGGTTAAAATGGGTACAATCTCATTTTAACAAATTCAATTTTTAATAAGCCAACTAAAATTAAGAATAAGATGAGAGTTGACTTCAAGTCAATCCATGTTTATTAACATAATACTAATAAAATTAATGAAATGAATATAATTAAAATTAAGTGCACTTAAATGATAGATTAAAAATCTATGAATCAATACATTATGAAATTGAAATGTAATGAATTAATTAAATAATTAAATTAAATTAAAGCTTGAATTAAGACATCAATCTAAATAAATAAACATAAAATAAACAAAAAAATAAACATAAAATAAATATAATATGAACATCAATCAGCAAATAAGATTAATCCAAAACTAACAAAAAATGAACAAGGAATTGAATAATATAATAAATCTTAGTAAAATAAACTAAATAAAAATATCACATATTGGAATCAAAATGGAAACTAAATCAAGCTAAGTCAAACTAAAATAAACATTAATAAACATAACATCAATAAAATGAAATAATGAAATTACAAAATTGATTAAGTTAATTTATCCACACCCATTAACATAACATTAATGAAGTCAATGAATGAATGAAATAAATTTAAATAAAGTAAATTAAATAATCAAAACATATGAAATTAAATAAGAATTTAATAAAAAAAATTAAAATTAAAATAATGAATAAATTAAATCATTTAGACATTAATTTGCATTAAGAAGAATGAATCTTAATTCTAATCAAAATTTAAATTTTAATCTAACTAAATCAACTTTATAGAAATTAAGAAGAAGTTAATCAAGATACTTAGGATCTTAGTTTGACCCTTAGAATGAATCTTTATTTTAGGGTAATTACTTCATTCTGCTAGGATTTAGGATGTTAAATAGAATGGGTTCCACCCAAAATAAAACTTATTGTATTATTCATTCTTGACAACTTTAATTTAATTTTGACATAAATTAAATCTAAAAAATGGAAATAAAATCATAAATTATTACATCATTTAAATTCTAATCACCCATGGTAAATGAATCAAATTTTAAGATTAAAAAAAATCAAAATAACAAAAAAATATTTCATAATTAGTAACATATGGTATATAGTCTAGACACCCGAGGTCTTAGGGCTACTGATCCGAAGGAGATCTTAGTACCTCGAATCTCTTGTATAATAATGAAATGTACCTATGAAGCAAAATTATGAAAATTAAAAAGTCTCAAAATAAAATAAAATTAAATATTAATAATTTAAATTGAAATTTGAACTTAAAAGGACTTAGTACAACCTTACCACATAAATGCATTTTCTTCATATACTAGAATATTAAGCCACCAACCCTAAATTTAGGTTATGCTAATTTGTGATGTTTTATTATTTTGTGGTGTAATATTTTAGAGTTAAGGGAAAGGATTTTTTGTTCATTAAACTGGATGGTAAGACATTCTTTCTAAAATTAATATTGTCTTCTACAGGGGGTTGTGCTAAAAGGGACCGCCATAATAAATTATATATAAATATTATTTTATTGCATGTATATTTATGTCTTTAAGCATAGTCCAATAGGATAAGTGGGCTTGGCAAGCAACTAATGCTAAGCCCTTATGTTTGCAAATATAACTGCTAATATGTTGTTTACTTTTCTAGACATTTATTTTGTAAGGCTTAGGAATTTCTTTTTGAATTTTAAATCTATTTTGAGCCTAGAATTAGGTTAAGATCTATGGGGTCTAGGAATAGTAAGATTTGACCCTACTAGCTAGTGATACCATGTGAAGCCCAAAGGAGGTCCCTAAAGAAGAGATAATCTTGGAGGAAGACCAATAGATTTAGACTTGTAGTTGTAGGATGGGCTATGTAAGGGCAGAGCTCGGTTGCCCATTTCTCTCTTTGTTATGGGGTGTATAATGGTACTAGACCACACTAGCCTATTCTTCTAATTTGAATTTAAATTTGGCTTGATTTACTTTAGGTGCATAATAGAATGAACCTACATTTATAGGTTTCTTTTTGTGTTATATTTTTTGTGATAAATGTCTAGGCATTAGGCTCTTAGAAAACTAAATTATCTACCGAACCAAATTCTATGCAACTTAAACAAAAAAATAAAGAAATTTGAATCTTCTCATATAAATTAAAGCCCTAAAAATAACTTAAAGTCAACTATAAACAATTAGCTTTTTTCATTAATGCTAATATAATATTCTAAATTTTTGAATTTGGTGCTTAACCCATTTCATGTAAAGGGCATTTGACCTTTGAGGATGATCATGTTCTTGGGGAAGTTTATATTCTCTTCTTGATTTGGTCCATGATCACTTTTAAATGCATCTCATTGTAGGCATAAATTATATACCTCAAAAGCCTTAAATGAATTATGAGTCAAAATATAAAAGGTAAAATTTGTTGCATTAGTTAAGTACATATCATACCCTACATGATCTTAGCTAGGTTCTTAGATTCTTTTCTAAAAAGTTCAATAGCATAACCATCTTGCATTCATGAGACTTTTCATCATGGATTTAAAACTTTGTTAGGTGGTGTTAGTTAACAGCCATTCTAGGTGGGTTATATGTCAAGAAGAGTCAAGGATAGGTTTCCTTTCTCAAGTGAGCTAAAGAACCAATAATTCCCAAAGTCAAACTAGGTCAAGCCTTTGACTTGTGTTAAAGCAATTATAGACTTAGGATCTGAAGCATCCTACTGGAGTTAGTTTTCAACCCTAATGATTTCTATAGTCTTGTGCTATTAGCATATAAGCCCTAAATCTTCAATAAAATTTTAACTCAAAATTTAATTTAAATTTCAAAATTTAAAGCCCAATAGTATGATAGTTGAAATGTCCACTAGGTATCCCACTATCTATAAACATTTCTTACTTCATCTATTTTGGCTTCCAAAAGAACTCCTTCCACTTTGCAATGTTCCTTTTTGAAATTGCAAATTATAATTTTTTTTTGGAGCTAGCTTAGAAATCTATAGAAATAAATGCCTATTTCTTCAATTAAGAGCATTATTAGGAAGAGATCCTTATTCCTAAGATGTAATTAACTCTATGGGCTTGTCATTATAGGGAACCACGATCTCAAATAAAATAAATGTTGTTCTACTTTTTCATATAGTTCAAAGGAAGAATCTTTGAAATATTAATAAGGCCATTAGCCTTAGGAGTCCTTATTTAAGTGATTAAATCCATTATAGGGTAACATGTTTATTTTTCGAGATAATATGTTTATTTCTTAATGGAAAATTTGATTACCTAAATAAGAAATTCCTAAACTCTAAGTGGTATCATAAATTTTCCCCACACACTGTTAGCTAGCAACACTTCCATGGGGGTTATATGTCCCTGAGAGTCTGTGCTAGGTTCATTATTAGGAAGAGATCCTTATTCCTAAGATGTAATTAACTCTATGGGCTTGTCATTATAGGGAACCACGATCTCAAATAAAATAAATGTTGTTCTACTTTTTCATATAGTTCAAAGGAAGAATCTTTGAAATATTAATAAGGCCATTAGCCTTAGGAGTCCTTATTTAAGTGATTAAATCCATTATAGGGTAACATGTTTATTTTGAGATAATATGTCTATTTCTTAATGGAAAATTTGATTACCTAAATAAGAAATTCTAAACTCTAAGTGGTATCATAAATTTTACCCACAGAATGCTTACACTTCCATTTATATGTCCCAATCTCTAGGTTCATTTTTTTCCCTTTGGTAAGAAAAGAACTAATAATTCCAACAACAAAAAAATTTACATTAAAATGAGCTTTTGATTATGTCATGAGTGTTTATAGACTTAGGTTCTGAAGCATGTTTTTGGAGCAAGTCTTCAAATACTAGACATTTCTATAATTTTGTTCTATTATAATCTAAGTTCTACATTTCTAATAAAATGTCAATTTGAACCTTAATAATTTTGAATTCAAAATTATAAAGCCTAATAGAGGGTTAGTTGAAATGCTTACTTTGCATTCTAATATCTAAGCATTTCTTACTTTTTTTCCTATTGGACTCCAAAATAACTCTTTAACCTTGAAACATTCCCTAATGAATTTCTAAATCGTCATCCTTTTAAGATAAGCTTTGAAATCTATAGAAATAAAAATCTAATTCTCTAATTGAGAGTATTCTTAGGAAGAGATCCTTCATTCTTAAGATGTAATTAACTATAGGAGTTTTCTATTATAGGGAACTATGAGGCTTCCAATAAAATAAACTCTATTCTACCTCTCCATGTAGTCTAGGGGAAAAATCCTTGGTTCATCAAAGATCCATCAGCCATAGAAGTCTTTATTAAGTAATTGAATCTATTATAGGGTAATATTTTATTTTTTGAAATAATATATTTATCTCTTAATGATGCATTTGATTACCTAAATAAGTACCCTCAAGATCTGTAGTGTTCCAAACAAAATTCTCGATTTTTTGGTGACTTGATTGGTGATCTATTCCTTTCTCCATCTTTAGAAATAGATTTTTATTTCTATACATCGACAATATACTTGAGTTTTTCACGGGTTAGGATTTCCTTTTATTCTATTGGGTATCTCTCCATTTCATTCTTAGTAGAGTTTATTCAACATCCACTAAATGGAGTATCGAACTTCCTTATTTGTTGAAATCAAATAAGAGAAATTTTTTTAACTATTAAATTTTCAAAAATAAAGTTCTTTTATAAACCCTAGCCATATCAAAAATGGCTAACTTTTCCTAATCGGTAAAAGTTGTTTTTTTACTACATTTTGTTTAAAGCTTATTTTAATTATGTTAAAACTTAATTATAATTTGATCAATTTTCTTATCTGTAAAAAAAAAACGTTGGCCAACTGATTTTCACTACTACATTTGAGATTATCTTTTCTATGGATAGTAGCAAATTACTTGATGGCTTTATCATCAAGTTTGGGCTGACTTTGAAGATTTAAACATTACCAATAATGGAGTGACTCAAGTTCTTGTTAGCAATCATGTCTTATAGTTTTCTAAAGTGCCCCATAGCACTTTTGCCACTAGTAGGGAAATGGCCCTAGAGGCATCTAGGGAGATTCAAATAGGCCCTACATTAAGGAAAATAAAATTGTATGTTGTAGAGACACCTGATTCACTCTTTGCTACTACAATTGAAATAAGTTCTACTTCAGAGCCATCATTGATGACTAAAAGCTAAAAAAATATAGTTAAAAGGGTTGGAAGCCAGGCTCTTAGGGAAAGAAAACAAAATGAAATCATAAATATTTAATAACCAAGGGTGAGGAAGGGGTTTGCCCTTTTAGATACTTTCCCTATCCTAGGAGGTATCAAATTCTACCCTCTTTTTGTGGCCAAGGGAGAGGAGAATGTATCTAGAATTATGAATTTTCATATGAAACTAGAGAGAACTTTAGAATGATAAATAGAGAAGCTCATAGTAAATTACAAAAGATTCAAAATATACAATCTAATTCAATTAAAATAGATAAATATTCAATTGAAATTGAATAGACATAAAATTCTAAATAATTCAAAATTAGAATTAACAAATTCTAAAACTCTTAGGTCATCTTCTTATACTTAAGAAGGGTTATTTAGGCTTATGAAAGGAGAAATTTCTAAAGAGCTAGAGAGAGAAGTATTAAGGAGATCTATGACTATTCAAGGTAAAGGAAAAGATAAGATGGTCTTCCCCGATCGAAGAAGATCTTATCACCCCATGCCTATTTTACTAGACCGGTATCACCACCAGGGGAGGTCCCAACCTAGCATATGTGTGAATTAATTAGTTTAAGGAGAGATAAGGTTATTACTAGAAAAGAAACTAAAATAGTTTATGTTTGGAAAGATCCATTGGTCTCTGAGCCAAAGACTCACTAGTTATCACAATCAGTAGTACCATCTGTTACTCAACATATTAAATAAAGGCCATCATCATTTATGTTTAGGCCTCAAATAGAAGGCTTGTCATCATTTCATACATCTAGAAGAGCGTAGAGCCATTTCATCTATCTCCTTACAATAGAGATGTTGCATATGAGGGACACTTTAGTTTGGGTGCCACTCTAGCTATAGATCAAGTTCCCACCATCCAAAGGACTCATGGAAAAGAAATATCTGAAGTGAAGTCCATGGATGTAGAGGAAGAATTAGAAGCTATCTCTGATAACAATGGTGTTACACTTCATCTTACAAAAGAAGAAGTGGAGACTATTATTAGAGAGGATGAAGAAAAAAATAAGTATGGACCATGATCAGTGTAATTTAGATCAAGATGACTTGTTGGATGATGACCCTAGGTTACCCATCACACTGGTGGATACAAGGGCATAAAAAAGAATAAGAAGAAACACATAAGGATCTTATACCTGATCGTACACAATATTTAATCCTTTAGTTATAGAAAAATGATGATCAAATTTTGAGGATGGAGAGAAGATGGAGGAGATGATTGCCACTATGCAATCACTCCAAAGTCTAGTTCCCACCTCTTCCGAGCCACATTCTTTAGAGACCAGCAAAGTCCCATCTCACAAATGAGAGAAAGAATTGAATCAAATACATTTTAATTGAAATCTAAATCTGACTGAGCCAAGGCAATTGAGGTGGTTAACCCAATTAACCTGTCTAAACTCAAAATCTCTTAAATCTAAGGAAATTCAAATAAAACTCAAAATAAATTAAAATTAAATCAAATGAAAAGCATAAAGTCATTACCTAAATCTGAATGGATTTAAAACTAAATCCAAATGAAGGTCAAAGTTGGTCAAACATTTGACATAAAATTGACTTATGTGGGTCCCACCAAGTCAAATGTCAACCTGCCAAAATTTAACCAAATTAAATTATTTCAAAGACTCAAAATCATCAAATAAACTTGTTTAAACATAAATCCAATGAAATTTAAATCCAATAAGGCCTTAATTAGGTTAATTAAACCAATTAATTTAAATATCCTTAAATGGACCCTATTAGGTCTAAATTCAAATTAAAATAAAATTAACCCAAAATAAATGTCCAAAATCATTTGGAAATCATCTTGAAACATAATTTAACCAATTATAGGGTTTGACCCAATTAAACCCATGTAGACTCATTAAACTCAATATAGGTCAAAGTGGATTCAAATTCAAAATTCAATTCAAATGAAATGAAATCAATTAATCCAAATCATCTCAATACTTGAATAAACATATTTAATGCCTAAATTAGATCCAATCCATCAAATAGAACAAACCAAGCTAAACCAAAAGGTAGAAAATAAATGAACTAACCTAAGATATTTATCCCTAAACCTAACTGAAATGAGTTTGTTTGACTCATGAATCATTTGAAATATCATTTGAACAATTATTTTCTAAGTTAAATCAATAAATAGTAAACATTGATCACACTTAGCTTAATCCAAATCAAATCAAACTAAAATGGACTAAATGTGAGAATGTGAGCTTAAACCTACACTAATAACATTCCAACTCACCTAAACCCATTCTAAGATGGGTCTAATAGGTTGGTGTAAATTTAGAGAATTTTAAAGATCTCAAGTTAATCCAAAAAGAAGAGAAATATGGCATGAGAGAGAGAGAGAGAGAGATTAACCTCACTTTTGGAGTGAAGATTGATCATTTCCATCATAGGTCTAGGATTCTTTTAGACACCTAGGTTTTCTTTAGTGCTAGGATATAGTAATTAAGGGAACACTAAACCCATGCTTAAAGACT
The DNA here is from genome assembly GCA_021442155.1 of Cymbidium sinense. Lineage (NCBI taxonomy): Eukaryota > Viridiplantae > Streptophyta > Magnoliopsida > Asparagales > Orchidaceae > Cymbidium > Cymbidium sinense. Next base: position 52,376,953 of record CM038214.1, on the reverse strand, counting down.
TGCAAGGCATGACCCTAGGCCTAGAGCTTACCTTAGAATAAGTGGACTTCACCCACCTTAGGGCTTAAATTGATGATCATACCCATTAATTCATTTAAACCCAAACTCATATGATTGAAACCAAACCAACCCAAACTCATTTGAATTCAATTGATCTTGATTGAATTTGCTTTCCAATCCAAGCTCCAAGCTAAATTAACTTGATTCTTAACCTAAGTTAACCCACTTCAATTCTATAACTCAATTCAAACCAATTCAAGCTAACCAAACTCAATTTAATATTCTCAATCATTTTAACTGTGCAATGGGTCATTTCAAACTATTCCAACACTTGCAACCAATTAATTATTCCAAAAGTTAAAAGGTTCAATTGAGTTAAAACCCAATCGAACCTAAATCAATTGTAGTCAAAGCTACCAATCAACTTTAAATTTATCATTACATATATTCCAATCATCCATAGAATCAATTGGTCCAAATTGACTTGACCAAACCATTTAACCCAAAGTGACCTAAAAGGCCAAATTAGTACAAACTTCAATCAAACTCTCATCGGATCAAACCAAGCAATCCAATCTTTTCATTAATGATATAGGTCACTATTGAACACCCCACTATAATCAATTAGACCAAACCAATCCAATTTGGCCCCTTAACCCAAGTTGACCTAAAGGGCCAAATTAGGCCAAATCATGTTCTAAGTTAAATTAATTACAACCAATGACTCTTATCAACCAATAATTGAATATTGAACATAAATCAACCACCAATGGAAGCCAATTGAGCTTAACCAAGCCAATTTGGCCTCTTGACCCAAGTTGACCCAATCATAAAGGGCCAAATTGAACTAAATCAAATCCTAAACTAAATTGGTTGAAACCAATGCTTGTAATCAATCACCAATTTGATATTAGATATGATCCAACCTCTAGTTGGACCCAATTTGGTCAACCCAACCCATTTGACCTTCTTAGCCCAATTTGACCTAAAGAATCAAATTGAACCAAATCACTCTCTAATCCAAATCAATCAAACCAAATATTCCAATCTCGACCATTCAATTTAAGATCGGATGACCATGATGAAACCACGTCCACCCTTGCTGAGTCAACAGTTATGTTGGATGTTTTACATAACAAATGTTGTAGCACCACGTGGAAAGCATTGCCACATCGGCATCCACATGGCACTGACAGTTTAATAATATAATTAAATAGCCAAAACTTCAAAAAATAATAACAAATTGTAAAAAATAAAAAATGCAAATAAACCCATTTTGAAAGCTTAAGTAGAAGAGAATTTAATAAAAATAAAATCCCTAATTAATATTTAATGAATAGTGCTTAATTAAAGTTTAAATCTTAGGCTAATTACTTTAATTAAGGCCAAATTACTTGGCTAATTAATTCCAAATTTGGCATATTTATTTTAGGGGATGTCCTCTACCTCCCATATTTTTCTTGAAATTATTTATTATGTGGTTTGGGAAATACCAAATTTTGAATCCTAATTGCCCTCTTTAAATGATTTAATAATTATTGAAATTAATGAATAGTAAAATTAAGTAATTAATGTTAATTAGTTAATATAAATAGTAGGGTAACATGGGAATTAATTAGGACCCCCTTTCCTAATTGCTTCTAAATGTATCCCTTTAAGGTTTTAATTAATATGTTTAATAATTTAGGGTAAATTAAGAAAAATTAATAATAATGTGTAAATGAATCAATTTAAGTAACTCAGGTGCAATCCATTAATCCCTTTATGTGTTTAACAACCTAAATTCATTAAAGAAATTATGATTTTCCTATTAGTGTAAGAAAATAATAAGAGTATTTATCTTAAATCTTTTCTCTCTTTAATTTAATTAATTCTTAAGCATGAGCCTAATTGTATTAGATCTCTTTAGGTGCATTGCAAATATTTTTTTTCCAAAGCATATCATTGAAGGCTCATGTTTAGGTGATTAATTAAATTAAAGAAGCTTGGGAAGGGTGATTAAATTGTAATAATTAATAGATTGAACTTAATTAATCCATAAAACACATTTAATTTCCTCCCTTTAACATATTGAATAACCAACATGGGATGGGGTGGATTTTAAGTATTGCTTCCTCCTCTTTATGTTTCAACAACTTAAATATTAAGATTAAACATTAAAGGAACTTTTATTAGACTTAAGGGATGTTTATCTAACTTGATTGTCCTTACGTTCTAATGAAATCAAGTTTGGTGTATGGTCATATTCAATTACTTCCTTTCAATTATCATAAATGTGTATGTTATGTGCTTCATGTATTCATATTTTAAAGTTAAAAAATATGATTGCATTTAAATTACATGAGTTAGATAAATATTATTATATGGTGTGGCTATTATCATTAGTAAATCAAAAACTATTTTAAAATTATATGTTAATTATGAATTTTAAATCAATGCTTATTATAAATAATTAATTATGTGAAAATGAAATGTTCATCTATTTATAATCAAAAGATGGCAATTGATGGTTTTATTCCTATTTTCATACTTATGTATTCATGTATTTGAATTGGCAAGTATATAGCTTGGACATCCCAAGAATATGAGGATTTAAGTAGCCCCAAAGAGGTCTTATATAATCTCATTTCCTTGGTTTAATAATGGCACATACTTGCTTAATTTCATTTATGTGTGTGCATATATTAGAATATAAAGTAAAACCATTTTTCTTTTGCTATTAAGATTTACATAAGTAGAAGACATCTATACACAACCTTCTCATGATTTTATTTTGATGTTTATGTATATGTTTATGTTATTTGAATTGATAGCGGACATCCTAAGAACATGAGGCTTTGAGTAGCCTCAAGGAGGTCTTAGATAACCTGACTTCCTTTAATAACAACACTTACTTGCTTAAATTCGTTATACATGTTTGCATATGCTTAAATATGAGATGAAATTTCTATCAAATCTATGCATCAACCTTCATTAAGTGTGCAAAAATATGAATACATTGCATATATATATATATATATATATATATATATACTAAAAAAAAAAAAAAAAAAAAAAAAAAAAAAAAAAAAAAAAATTGATAATTCATGTTTTAATTTCATTAAGTCTAAACTTAATGTAAATAAAATTATGATGATTTCATTAAAAAATAAACTAGACTAATCTAAATGATATTCATGAATGATTTATTAAAATGTTAAAGCAGATCTATTTATAAATCAACTTAGGTTTGGGGTGAAAGAGTTAAGTCTCTTTCTTCTCTTCATAATAGCTAGGTCTTAAGTAAGAAGTGAACAAATTAAAAATACATAAGTTAAAACTCAATCAAGTTACTAAAAGACTTAAAGTAAAACCACCCTTAATGGGTAATTTAAATAATCCTAAACTTTAGGAAAGCCTAATCCTAAAGCTCAATTTAGACATACCACACTAAGCCTTGGCACACACATTAAAATACTAAGTCATTGATGTTAGTATTAGGTTAGGCATATGTTGTGGTGATATGTTTTATTTTGTGATGTGATATTTCAGTCTAGATGTTATGATTATTTATGCATAGATTGGATGTTAGGTGGCTATTAGCCTAATGATATTTTATGTAGGGGATTATGCTTGAGGGACTGTTGTAATAATAAATGAATATAAAATTCTTTTTCATTTGTAGGTGATGCTTATGTTCTTAAGTATAATAAGATTAGTGCTTGGTTACCCAAGTGTAGAATGCTAAGTCCAAATATGTAAAATATAATTGATTGGCTTGTATGCAGGTGTAGTTTGAGTTACTTTCCTTATAAAAAAAAATAACTTTTATAATAGGATTATGATTAGTGTTATGGGGTTTAGGATGAGCAATGGCTAGAAGGCAAAGACTTAGGAGGCCTTGTAAAGCCTGGAGCAAGCTAATCAAAGAAAGAAAAAAGAATAAGAATTGAAGATCCCCATAGTATTTATTTTATTTATAAGATTTAATTATAATCAGGGGTGTATAAGGGTAGAACTCAGCTACCCAACTCTTTTTTTTTCTATTATGGTGTATGATGGTCCCCGAATGCATTGACCTTTTATTATTTTATGAAATCAAAATGTTTGATTATTATGTTTAGACTATGCAATAAAAATGACATGCTTTTATAGGTTTTTTAAAGTGTGTATGTTTTATGCATGGCTTGGATGGTAGGCTCTTTAAGACAAAATTAAATTTTTTATCCTTACCAAAAATCTGTGGAGTTTTATTTCAGATGCCCGGTGGACACAATGCAGATCTTAGGGGGTACTTATTAAAGTGATCAAGTACGACATTAAGGTATGATGTATTATCCAAAAATATAGAAATATCACTCTACAATGGACCAATCACCTAATAAGGACTCTTAAGGCAGATGGGTAAAGGCACCAGAGATCTTTCCCCTACTTTACATGGAAATGTAAAGCAGAGTTTATTTTATGTTAGGTTCTTTAGTTCCCTATGGAGGCAAGCCTACATAGTTAATTACATCCTACAAAGTTAGATTTTCTAAGAATACTCTCGATTAAAATAGTAAATCAATTATCTTTAAATATTTCAAGGCTAGACTATCAAAGGATTTATCCATTTTGGAAAATCAAGTGGGAAAGTTCAAATAGAAAGACTTATTTTTGGATTCCAAAGGAGGATAAGTAGGGATCACTCATGATATTAGGAAGCCTAGTAAGCACTCCAATCTATCCTATGTTTGAAAGATAGATTTTTTTTACTTGAATTGAATTTTTATTAGAATGTTAGGGCTTACAATCCATCAACACAAGATTATGGAAATGCCTAAGAGGTGAGAATTTATACTCGGTGCCCAAAAGAAACAAAAAACCTTGGATCCTAAATCTAGGATTCTTTAGCACAAGCTAAAAATAACCTAAATCTAAATAGAAAGGGGACATTATGGTTTACCTCCATAAGAAAGGATAAATTATCCGACTCTTCTGGACTTACAACCGCCTGGAGTGGCCACTAGCTAACACCTCCTTCAGTTCGAAACCATGTAGTCTAGTGCCATATAATTGCAACATGGTTTAAGCTATTATTTAATTTTGAAAGATACTAGAGTCCTAAACTCCTAAGAGACTATATCATGTTTGGCATGAGCATATGACTTAGTCTAAATGCAAAATATTTTTGAATTTTTTATCATTTTGACACAATATTTTGGACATAGGCTTTGGGATATTTTATGCATAAATGTATGGTGAAATTGAGTTATTAGCCAAATTATAAAGAGAGAGGGTGAATCTGCACCATAAGGGGGTGCTCTCATAGGGAAAGCATTCCCTAAAGTGCAATAATGGAGGCCCTTATAATTCAAGAGTGGCATAAGATGATATGCATGATGTTGGATTCAATCATTTAGTAAATGGGTTGCTAAATCTTTTAATTATCTTGATTATATCCTAGGCTTTAGGTGAAATTGAAAGTTGTTTTAAACTTTTAATTATGAGTTGTTAATTGGGTAGAAAATTTAATTTTATCCTAAGAGCCTACCGCATCCAGGCCACACATTCAAATATCAAGCTTAAGAAACTATGAAGAAGATGCAATTCTATTGTGCAATCTAAACATAACAACAATTAAGCATGTATAGATTTCATAAAAGAATAAAAAGGGTAAGTGGCACCATACACCATAGAAATAAGAAAATTTGCTATTTCTACCCTTATACAACCCGGATTACAAAAGAATATTACAATTGAAATTAAATTAGATGCTATGGGGACTTCATTCTTCATTTCTTTGTTCTTCTTCCCTAGATTTGATTTGCTCCAAGGCTTCATAGGGCATCCCAGGACTATGCCTTCTAGCCACTACTCATCTTAGACCCCATAACACTAATCTTAATTCCTATTGCAAAATTATATTTTTTTTATGAAAAAGTAAATCTAACTACACCTATAAAATAGATGTTAGCTAAACAAACACACATTCCCATGTAAAATATTTTATAATTTGGACTTAACACCCTGCACATGGGTAACCAAGCCCACCTGTCCTAATCATGGATTATTTTCAGGTATAAGCAACCTTCAAATAAAACATTTATATTTATTTTAGCAGCCCCATTAGCATAATCTCCTATTGAAAATAACATTAGGTAAATCAACGACCTAACATCTAGTCTACGAACCACATTCCTAACATCAAGTCTACAATATTACATCATAAAAAAATATCACATCATTACATACACGATACTAACCTAATGCTAGAAGTGGTAACTTAGCATTCTAATGTGTGTGTTTAGGTTCAGTGTGGTATGTCTTAGATAGGCATTGGAATTATAATTTTTTAAGCTTGGAATTATTTAATTTAGCATGATGGGTGGTTTCACATGAAGTTGTTTAGAAAATTTGCAAATTTTAATTTGTATTATTTTTATTTCATTTGATATTTACTTAGGAGCATTGTGAAGAGAAGAAGAGGGCTTAACCTCTTTCATCTCTACCTTTGAATTGTTTTCTAAAGCATATTATTATGACTTGGTTTCTTTTAGTAAATGATTTATTACATGTTTTATTATTTCTAAGTTTGGGTTAACCTTAAAAGATTCTATTCAACATGGAAGGCATCTTAGGACTAATGTAATTGAATTACTATCACACATATAATGTTGAATCATTCCTCATTATCACCCACAACATGCATATGGTTTAAGGCTTAGTATACCTAAAAATGCAATGTATTTTTGGTTCACTTAAATGATTATGAATGCATACCTTTTTGGTAGAAGAAGGGATTTTCATTCTTTAATCAAGTACACACACATGTATATAAAATGTAAAAGTACTTGCCATTATTTAAACTAGGGAAGTGAGATAATCAATGAACTCTGTGGGGCTACTTAAAGCCTCATATTTCTAGGATGTCCAGACTATATATACTTGCTATCTTAAATATGTATGGATGTACACATAATCATCAAAATAAAAATAATGCAAGAGATTGTATTTTCATTGAATCATTTATACATATAAAATAAAGTTCTATCCAAATTCTATTACAAGTAGACATAAGAATGAAATCAAAATAAGTATGTACCTTTGTTAACCAGGGAAGTGAGATAATCAATGACCTCCTTTGGGCTACTTAAAGCCTCATATTCCTGGGATGTCCAAACTATATACTTATTATCATTCAAGCATATGTAAACCCATACGTGTATCATAAAGACAAAATAATACTCTAACATGCTTAGCTATAACAAATGTAAATTATATAGAAATATTCATAGCTAATATCACTTTCACTTTTCATTATCAACTTATAACTTTGAAAATATCTCTTAAAATTTACTAGTGATAATAGCCACTCATATAATAAGATTAAGCCAACACATGCAACTTGCATAAAAAAATTCTATTTGATTATTTGATTTGAAGGACATGAATGCTTTTATCAAATGACATACAACATTCATGATAATTGAAAAGGAATAGTTGAACACTTCAACATAATTCATTCAACTACATTAATTCCTAAGGACAATCATATAAAATCTTTTAAAGAAAATCAAAGCTTCTTATTAAGTTTGATTTTTGGATTTGGATTAATAAACCTAAAGAAGAGAAATTCATTTGATAGTTTTACCCCATCACATGTTGATGATTTCATTTATTTAAAGAGAAGTAATTAAGTGAATTTTATGAGTTAATTAAGTTTGAATCATTAATCAACTCATTTAATTACCCTTTTCTATGCTTTTTTAATTTAATTAATCATTTAATTATGACCTTCTAATGATATGCAAATGAGGAATTAAAATTGCAATGCACTTAGAGACCTAATGAAATGAAGCTCATAATTAATTATTAATTAAATTAAAAAACTTAATTAAATACTTATATGATTTTCCCACACCCACGGGTTAATCATAATTTTCTTAAGGGTCTTATGCTATAAAACACATAAAGATGAACCCTTAAATTGAATGTTAATTATCTAAAGTAATTATCATTTTAATTTGATTTAATTTTCATTATTAATTATTTAATTAATTCTTTAATTAATCCATGCATTAATTAGCCCTATTTATGAAATAAATTTGGGAAAGTAATTAGGAAAGAGGTCCTAATCACTCCCCCTCATCATTTCATTATTAATCAATGATTAAAGAAGTTTAATTAATTAATTATTATTATTTGGAATATTAAATAATCATTAAATAGCTTAATGAGGGTAATTAAGGTTTGAATTTTAAATTCTCCTAATTACCTAGCCATAAATCCCAAGAAAATTATGGGAGGCAGAGGTCATCCCATTAACTCAACATTTCAAGTTTGGGATTACTTGCCCAAGTGATTGAGGGCTTAATTATGCTAATTTTAAAAGATTCAAACCATAATTAGGCTCTATTCACTATTCAAACCATAGGGAAACCATTTTTATTAAAACTCCTCTATTTACCCTTTCCAAAATGGGTTTATTTGTACATTTTTGGATTTCTCTATAATTAGTTATGGATTTTTAAAGTTTTAAGCAATTAATTACATTTTTAACCTTAATTAATCTTTAATCCCATTGGCTCCATGGGAGATGATGTGGCGATGTTTCCACGGGTCACCGCTGGATCGATCACTTAAATCGTCTGACACAGCATGTTGAGTTAGCGGTAACAGACATGCTTTCATCCCTATTCCTAAGGGATACAAATTGAATAATCTAATTAGATTAATCATGGCCATCCATTCCAATCATGCAGAATGGACGGTGGATGATCCTTCATCCCCCAAATGATGGAAGATGGACATCGTCCACCCTCCTCCACTGGATCTGAGCTCATCGAAGCTCATAAAGCATCTGGATTGACTCCAAAAGTTTTAGGAATAAAATCTAAGGATATCCTATGATGGAAAACTTATGAAGCGATGATTTCTTTCATTAAGGCAAAACAACTTAGTGGATTTCTACAGTTTATTGAAATTTTCCTCACTAGAGCTCAGGACCGATGGTCCAAACAACTGAGATAGCTTCATCTTAAAGAGATAATGCCCTATTATGAAGCTTGTGAGTTTCCTCCCGTCCGTGGCTTTGTGGTCCAAACGCCACTGAAAATGTCATCGGAGTTGGTGTAAGGATGGTCTCTAGTGCTCAGGAATAGATTCATTTTAGATCAATGAAGCTCGGTGACCGTGTGGGTAAAGTTAATTTTGATTTTATGGAGTTTAGGTTTGGTTTGATGGAGTGAAGACTCTATTTCACTCAAGTTTAGTGTCATCGATGATGGGGAGCTCAAGGGAGGTTGGCAAAGCTCTAGGTAAGTTCATCTCCTCACTCTGAAGCTCTGGATGCCTTTGGTGTGTTTTAGAATGAGATAGGGAGGAGTATACTCTCTGCCCCCTAAAATTTGATGGTGGGGATTGGCTCTGATTTTGGTAGATGTTTGGCTAGTGCAGGTGGTCAGGGACGTCAAGGAATGGCTAAGGTGGAGCTCCTTGAGTTATTGAGTGAAGGAAGTAGGCTGGGGTGGTGTGTCCTTGTTTCCCATGGTGAACCAATGAGGAGGCTTGTGTTAGGTCACCTCCTCTAACCCATGACTGACCCAACCAAGTTTGGGTTAGGTTAGCCAATGGGTCAGAGGTCCAAGTTAAGCTTAAGGAGGCTGCCAAGTGCAAAGGGGTAGGTGAGACCACCCAAATGTGGACTTTGTTCCATTTGGAGAGTTGTACCCAATGGGTATTCACCTAATTCGGGTTTAAAATGGGTTTGGTTTGACTTGGGCTGATCCATGGTGACCCAAGAATGGGTCATGCCAAGTTTGGCTAGGTTTGAAGTTGGTTTGGTTGGGTTTGGCTCAATTTGACTCATGTAGGTCAAATTTGGTCAACTTAGGTCATGTTGACCAATTGGTCAAATTATGTCAAACCAAGGGTTGGGTCAAGTTCAAATGATGATTTGGCATGTTTTGGTTCAATTGGTTTGGTTTGATTTGAAGTATATTTGGATTTGGCTCATATGGTTTCATATAGTCAAATGGGCTAAGTTGACCAATTTGGTCAAATGACCAAATTGGCTTCAGTTGGGTGTTGGCTTAAGTTCAATTGATGATTTGAAGATGATTGTAAGTGTTGATTTCAATTAATTTGGATTTAAGAATCATTTAGACTAATTTGACCCTTTAGGTCAATTTGGGCTAAATGGGTCAATTAGCCTCAATTGGTCAAATTAGATTCACTCAAGGGTTTGATCATGTTCAATAATAAATTTTTGATGCATTTGAGTCATTGGTTTCAATCAATTTGATTTAGGTTTTGATTTAACCAAATTTGGTTGTTTAGATCAAATTAGATCAACTTAGGTCAAAGGGGCCAAATGGGTTTGGCTAGGTCCAATTGATGGTTAGATCAAATTCAATACTCAACTTATGGTTCATTAGAAGTAATGGTTTCAGTCAATTGAGTTTAGAATGAATTTTGGTTCAACTTAGTTCATATAGGCTAATTAGATCAACTTGAACCAAATGGGTCAATTTGAGTTGGATTGGGTTGAATCGAGTTGGGTTGAGTTTGATAATTGATTTAGGATTGATTAATAGATTTGATTTCAATTTATTTGGGTTTAATTGAATTTTGACTCATTTAGACGCTTTAGATCAAATGGGTTAAGTTGAGTTGATTGAAATGGTTTGATCAAATTAGTTTGATTGTAGGTTTTGGGAGAGTTTTAAATAGAGGTTTGAATGGTTGGAGTGCTTTTGTAAAATCAATTAAGTTTGGTTTAGTTGAAAAACATTTTGAGTCAAGCCTATAGGATTGGATCCTAGGATTAAGATGGGTTTAGGTTTAAATCATTTTAGCTTGGAGCTTGGATATGAAATAAATTCTATTAGGTTTAGTTAGATTGATTTGAGGTTTGGCTTTACATTGATTGGATAGACATAGGTCATGGATTAGGCCATAGGATAGGTAGGTTCAATTGGTCCTAAGGTGTAGCTTAAACATATGGTACACCTTACTAAGTCTCTAGGCTTGGGTTTAGTGTTCACCTAATCACTAGGAGTGTCCTATGACTAAGGAGGTTCTAGTATCTAGAAGATTCCAAAGTCTAGGATAAGGGGGAAGAGTCCTCACTCCAAAAGTAAAGATCACTAACTCATAACTAAATTTTAATGTAACTCATAATCTCAATCTAAAGCCCAGGCATATAAATAAAAAAATAAAAGATTTAGAATCCCCTGAGCTAAATGGTTGTATGTTATAATATCATGCATGTCATATTGTTCCATTCTTGAATATAGAGGATCTCCACTCTTGCACAATAAGAGACAAGCTTGACCTTTGAGAGTGGTTCCTTGTAGTGGAGAACACCTCTTATAGCTGATTTAGCCTATAACTGAACTTCATCATGCATGTAGGAATAATTGTCTTAAGCCTTGGTCCAAAATAAATGTGTCAAAATGATACAAAAACTTGTAAATTTTTAGCATTAGTCTAAGTCATGTTTGCATACCAAATGTTATCTAATCTTCTATGGAGTGTGTTTAGGATTCTACCTTCCTATATAATTAAATAATAGGCTAACTATCTTGCATTTATATGAGACTGGCCTACATGATTTTAAAGCATAGAAGGTTTTAGCTAGTAGCCACTCCAGACAGTTGAAAGTTTAAAAGAGTTGGGATATGTTCACTCTCTCTTGTGGAGGTGAACCACTATATTGCATTCTCCCCAATCAGATTTGAGATCATGCTTCTAGCTTGTGTTAAAGCCTTTTAGACTTAGGTTCTGAAGTAGCTTGTTTCTCTTTTGCTATAAGTATAAGTTCTCATTTCTTAGGCATCTCCACAATCTTGTGTTATTGGGTTATAAGTCCTAGCACTCTAATAAAATTTCAACTTAAACAAAAATAAATTGTCCTCTTCAAAAAGATAAAGCCTCATCATAGGGTAGATTGAAATATTCACTAGGCTTCCTAGTATCTTGGATGCTCCCTACTTATCTTCCTATGGAATCCTTAAATAAGTCTTCCATTTCAACCTATCCCGTTTGATTTCAAAAATAACCAATTCTTTGATAATCTTGCCTTAAAATCTTTGGAGAAATTATTTACTATTTTAATCAAGAGTATTTTTAAGAAATTCTCACTTCCTATGATGTAATTATCTATGGAAGCTTGCTTGCATAGGAAACTAAAGAACCCAACTTAAAATAAATCTCACTTTACTTTATCCATGTAAAATGGGCGGGGGGTGGAAGATCTCTAGTATATATGAAGACCTATCTACCTTAGCAGTCCTTATTAAGTGATTAAATTTATTGTAGGGTGATGCTTCTATCTTTCGCAATAGTACATCAAACCTCAATATCACACTCGATCACTTCAATCATTGTCTCCAAGCATTGATAGTGGACTTATGTTTTTTTTGTAAGTCCAAGACTATCATTTTTTATGTTGGACATCTTATCTAATTCATCCTTATTCAAGTGTGACGTACATCCTTTAGGTTTTAGAATCTCACTCTAGTAGTTTTTAAAACCTTTATTGGACCTCCAATAGGCAAAAAAAATCAACCAAAGAAATTACCCAAATAAATTAAGCAAACACAACCCAAAACTTCTAAGAACCTCTTATTGTAAGCATGGCAAAGTAAGGTTCATCCCCCATCTCAAAATCCATTTGAGCTAACTCTTAGTGAAGAAATTAAACAAAACATCCCTCTCAAAATTACAAATCTACCTAAAAAATATAAACCCCATCTAAAATAAGCAAGTTTGTTTGATGCCAGTTTCAACTCAAAGTTTAGTTAAAAGAATAACAACTAAAGGAAGGTCTAATCCTATGTATTTCTTCTCCAACAAAAAAGAAAGCTCGGTCCTTCCTCCCTCAAAGAAATTAGCCACCATATATTCTAGAAAGCTTATCTTCTCATTCACCTTGTGGATTTGTATGGATCAGGCCATACTCACCTCAATCTCAATCATTAAGTTTCAGCTTTGATTTGAGCATTTCAAGATCACTTATGATGGTCCTACCCTTAGTACAGTGAGTAGGGAGCAACTTATGCAGTTTAATATTTATTTAGATGTTGAGTTCCCATCATTAAAGAGAAAGGCCTTAGAGGTTCCCATGCCATGAAAGCCACTTGTGCTTGCCACTGTCTTTGTTAGGATTAGTACTAGCTCCCATCAAAAGTGGAAAGTTGAGGAAGGTGGGGCATGTCCTTAAAAACCAAATGCTCAAAGATGACAAAATTGATAAAATAGAGGAGAGTGGAGGACTTGATGGTAGTGTTAGAATTGTCCACATCCCTCATCCCATTCCTATGGAAGCCAACAAACCTAAATTGATACATATCAAAGACCATCCTAAGAGCACTACCCCAATGTTTCAGGATATCAGTACCTTGCATAGGAAGATAGCCAATAACACCTCCATTCATGAGAAGGGCATTAGGCATAGAGAGAAACTTGAATCATTGGCATAATAGGGATGATTCCAAAGGGAGTTACAGAGGAATTTGATGTACTTATACCATTTGCAACCATCCTTCAAGGTATTTGATGGCATTGAGAACCCTAGGTAGCATATAGCACACTTCTAGTCTAATTGTTGCAATGATAGTGACAGTGATGCCCTCCATTTTAGGCAATTTATTAGTAGCCTTTATGGAGTTGCCTTTGATTGGTTCGTTAAATTGCCTAATGGTTCGATGAAGTCTTTTGCATAATTATAATAGCTTTTCATCAAGAGATTCACAAGATAGTGGGAGTTATTGTAAGGACCTTGTTGTAAGAAAATAAAACCCATAAGTCCCTCCATATATTCTCAAGTGGGGAACTTGAGTATGAAATGTGAACCATAATTATAAGAATAATATGCCATTGAAATTGTTCTCAAGAATATTTATGGTCTAGTTGCTTTCATGCTTAAGGGCTTCACTATTAAGATATTTGAAAAACTAATCAGCAAGTCAGCCAATCTATAATAAGAAGCCAAGTAGTTGCCTTTCTCAGACCAATCATGCAAGCCCAAGCTTTAGAATGTATTTAAAAAGAAGACAAGGGTTGTATGATGGTTATCTTGGTGAGAAGCATGATGGGCCAGAGCTCAGTGACCTCCACTTACTTCCACTCACTTCCCTTCTAGGTGACAAAGGCCACCTCAATATATACATAGAGTGGCACTAGTATCTACCTTGGGTTAGTAACTATCAACTAACTCTGGGACAAACTCAATTCTCATTTAAGTGAGGTAATTAGAAAATCTTTAGAACCTTCAAGAAACTTGACTTTGTTCCCTAGAGTTTGAGAGTGGGTAGGAGTGATTATATTGTACCACCACATGTTAGGCCATGTCTTATAAGATTACATTCAGGATTAGCTTGAGCATCTGGGTCAAGAGACAAAGTGATCCTAAAGAATACTTGGTGGAATAGTCCTCGGTTCCATTATAGTAATTTAAACATATGATCCTCTAAATTAGAAGATTAAGATATCTCCATCGTACCTCTAAAATATCATCTCTAAAATCAAAAACTTTTCAATGCAGGATGACACTAGAAAGGTTAATGTGAGGAACAACTGGAGAGAAGCACAAAGTAGCCATCACTTGTAGTTTGGGATAATTCCATAGCACCATCATCATCTAAGTCTAGCATTCTCTCTTTCACAATTATAGTCACCACATCTACTAACTAGCACCACCACAAGATGTGTATCTATAGATGAGGGCAGAGCCTCTCATTCTTACTTTGAATTTTATCATGTACCTCCTAAATTGAAGAAATCAATGGAGAAGAATAATTCCACTTACATATTGTCCACTTTTGATGACCTCAGTGATTTCAGTCTTATTGATAGCTCTCCAAGCCACAAGAATAATAATTTAAATAATTCTAATCAATTCCATTCATATTCAAAAATAGATTACCCTTTTCTAAATCTCCATGGCTTACCACTTGAGATAGATTCTGATAAATTAAACTCTAATAATCCTTTAAGAAACATAGGTATACTTATGAGTGGTAGAACTCTTGATAAGTTCATCATCACAAGAAGTTGTGAGTTAACCTTTGGCAAAATCTACCTAATTACCTCAAGATGAGAATAATAGGTCACTAATTTTAAGATATTCACAAGATGCTCCACTTGGATATGCTTGTGGTTGGCCACCACTCAAAACTACCTTTCCATCAAGCTCACCAAAGCTTTAGGATTTGGGATCAACTCAAAATAGGATAAGATCTTCTTGAAATAACATGGGTATTATATTTGATAATATTTGGTTAGATATGGTTGGCCTTTTCTAGTGTTCAACAATTTTTTGAAGTGATTTCAGACTTATAAGGTCTTCCACTCAGGACTTAGAAAAATATTATTCATGGATATTTGAAGCCTCTCAAGGCTTTTCCTTTCTATTAGAAGCACATGGTATTTTGTATACCTCAATTTTGGTTGTCAAGTTGCTCCTTTCTAGAGGATCCCTTAGGCATGTGTTTACTATCATAATTAGATTAAGGCTTGATCTTTCATTAGCCATTTATTTAAAACTTGCATTGGCAGATTGATCTCTTGATCCTTTTTACGTGAGAGTCCATTTATCATTGTAATCTTATTTCAATGTCAGCTTGCTCTTCCATCACTTCAACCTTACTCAAGCTTCAACCTCATGTTGTTGGTGATTAGGGTTCTCTTAGTGTCCAACTTTATCTTTTGGTTTGGGAACCATATTTCTATTTCACAAATGTGTCTTGACCATACAAGTAGTTTTGACCTCCATTTGATTAATATTATTATTATTGTGGAGGTTTGGGAATGATTGCTCTTCATTAGTTGAACTTCATCTTTAAGAATTCATTGTCTTCCTTATCATTTGCTAGCTAATTTTGTCGGATAATTTTCCGGTCCTCCTTTGTCATGCGGTGAGCTTGCAATTGATGATTTGGGGTTCTTTTAATACCTAAATCAATCAAGACTTCATTAGATCTTTGGGCATATGTCCCAAATGTCACTCTGTTCACAAAATGTAATTATCAAGACCTTTTAGTAGTGTATCTCTAAGAATGTATATCAGATGTCACACTCTAGTGTTCACTGATTGTATGTGGTTTCGGGACATTTCGACAACTAGCCACTCAGTGTATTTAAGTCTGAGGGCTTATTATTGATGTTCACTGACTATGATGCTCGTAGGCTTGGAGTCCTGTTCAAAATGAGCATGATATTTTTGAATATTCTAAACTCGTCTATGGTAGGGGTTTGTAGGGTTGGTGACATAACTCACCATTTTCTTTATTTATCTTTGAAGGTTTTTATTTTTGACTGCCTTTAGAACCTTGTAAATTTTGGAGGAAATCGATTCCTCCTTGATGGTTAATTTTGAGGATCGGGACGCATATGTTTATCACAAAAGGATTTCTTCATATCTCTTCCTGATATATTTATTTTGACTCATATGAGGGGAACAAAGTTATTGCTAATTGACATTCACTTCCACTTGTGGTTTATTCTTTGATACAAAAGATTCCACAACACTTCAAGTAGCATTATATTTTCTACAAACCCTACAAGATATTTTGGTGCTAGAGATAGACTCTTCATAGTCATGTGTGCCCAGGGAAAAATTGGCATCATGCAAGTTAGTATGTTCCCCAGTACATTACTAAGTGGGTCAACTATAGTGGATTTTAACTTGGGTTTGGCGACTAGCTTTTCCTTAGTGGGGGTAGTTGGCATTACCTTTGACAATCTCTCAAAGATAGATCCTTCTTTATGCTAATGGCTTTGGGGTTGGGAGCATTTAGGATGATTACATTTGGTCGCTTCCCCTTAGTGAATGCATTTGGCATTCCAACGCCCTTGATTGGAGGCTTAGAGATAAGTCTAGCTAGCAGGAACTAGATAACCTTTAAGATCATTCCAAACTACAGAGTAGCTCTAGCGGAACCAGTATTGATCACTATCTGAGGGAATCTTACTGTAAATCCCTCATCAAGCTTTACAATCATCAAATTCTTGATATTTTCCATTAAGAAACCTTCTCATAGATTTTAAAATTTCAAATGATTATAATGTTTTATCTACAATGACACCATATATTTCCAACTAGAGATGGAGAGAAAAGTAATCCCCAATGGAGTTGGCAGAAATTTGATCACTTTGAGAAAAATAACTTGGCGGATGTGCTCCACCATCTTTGAATGAGATGGGTAAGAGTATGTTCTTTCATGAGATATATTCAATCAGATTTCCCCTAACATTATGCTAGGGTTTGTTTAGATGTAGGTTCTACTTCCTATGGATGGAAGCCTCCATAATTAGTTACCCCTCTTACTGCAACAAGAAAGAACTCCCAATTAAGGTTGAAACTAGACATATCTTAGTGATATATGATGGTGCCTTAAAAGTGTGTGTGGCATAGATGAGTGCCATGTAGAACTCGCATAACGAATAAAGAGGTTGGTCTTACATCTTTTTGGAATGCCAAAATATAATTTAGAATATTCTCTTAAAAAAAGATACATGTATTTACAACATAGTATATATATCGAATAATGAGTGAAAACATTATGTAACTTAAAGCATATGTTGTGAGAAATGATGATATGCCTAATCAAGATCTCATGTTTCTATTATCTTGAGCTATCATGGTCCCTAGTCTACTTAGTCGGAGAAATTATTCCTAACAGATGAATCTTTATCAGCAACCATGGGTTGCATTATCCAAAATGTTCTTATAGATGTGGGGTGACAATTATCTAAAGAGACAAATTGAAGTCAACTTTAGCTAACATAATGCTTTTTTCCTATTAAATATATTCCATGATTCATAAGTCAGGGAGCAAAGCCATTAAAAGAACATATGGACTACTATTGTGACTGAAATATAGTTGAGCTGTATAGATTCCAAGCCACCCAGTCAAAGGGTTTTGGTCATATATGCATTCCTGTGGTACCATTTGATAGCATAACCATGCAGAAAGAGGACACAAGCCATGTCCTTGCTCGCATGACATTATTTGAGGATGAGCATAAATATATTTACTTGACATAGGCTCTTTTATGAGTAAAGGTTTTCTTAGCTTATCATTTGTGATAAATAATAATGGATGGATGGATGATTGTTTGCTTAAAGTTATATTGAATGATAACTTCATTCAATTTAAAAATTTCCCCTTTGATGAATTTTGTAATCGGCACGACCATCATCGGAAAAAGAATAGGTTTTGGTAATGGACCTAGTCATAGGACCCCACTGTGGATTATCTCGCATAGAATCCTCAGACACTACAGTTATATTTTTATGCATATGTCAGGGAACATGCAAGAAATTCAAGCTTATTTTTAACCCATAAAGCATACGTTGGTAGTAGATTTAGGCTATTATTTTTGTGTTATGGCCCATGTGTGTTATTCAAGCTTATTTTAGGAATAGCACCTTAGTACTGCAAATATGGCGCCTCGGTGTTATAGAGGTTCATTTTATTCTTCTACTGGCGCAGGCGATGCCTCGACACTTATTATTTAATGATGTGGGGCTCTATGGAGTTTCATTTTGTTCCTCTGCCCAAGCAGGTTGTGCCTCGATGGTCATTGTGCAGCACTGCAACACTCTATAGTGATTCATTTTGTCTCTTTATCAGAGTGGGTAGCAGCTCAACGCTCATTATTCAGTGTTATGTTGCTTTGTAGAGATTAATTTTGTTCCTCTACCTAAGTTGGTGTGCCTCAATGCTCATTATGCAGCACTACGGTTCCTGTAGAAGTTTATTTTATTCTTCTACCGAGCGCCTGTCCTCATTATATAGCACCACAAGCAAGGTTCATTTTGTTCCTCTAAGGCAGCCTCGGCTTGTGATTACTACCACATCATTGTTGTAGGCAAAACTCAAGTGTATATTTTTTTTCTAAAATGCCCCAAAAGCATTAAAATGTTAAAGCATCATGGCGCTTGCTATATGGCATCGGTAATGGTATTTTCTATATATATGTCATAAAAGAAGTTAGTGCCATGACATTCATGATATAGCACCAAGGCATTGTTCATTTAATTATTAAAAATTTTGGTGGCATAACATCTTAACACTGCTAGATTTATTTTATATGTATATTACAGGGCACAATTATCCCATATTCTAGATCTAAGATAAATGGAGGGAGGGATTTGCTGCATGCCAAAACTAAGTTCAATGATAGAATAGGTTTTAAGGCATGGTGAATTGGTGCTTAAGGAATGGCTTTGCAGCATTGAATAAAGTGCAAGAGTTCAAAGGAGTTGATGCTGTGACACTTAGTAGTCAGTACCGTGGTGCCAATAGGTTGAGTAATAAGTCTTGTTGACTCACTTTTGGAGTGAGGATTCAATTTTCCAATTGTTGACCTCATTCTCCATCTTAGACATAGGACTCCTCTTAGACATTAAGAGTTCCTTAGTCTTAAGACACTTCTAGTGATTAGGTGAACACTTAACCTAACCCTAGAGACTTAGAAGAGTTAGCCATAGGAAGTGGTTATGCCTTAAGGGTGTTAGGAAAACTTGTCATCCCTATAACTTGAACCAAATCCTTACTTCCTTCTTTCAGGTCAAACTCCAACTTCAAATCAACTTCAAATTCAAATCAACCCCAAAATTAAATCAACTTCAAACTCAAATCAATCCCATCGAATCTTAATGGATTTTCTCAAACCATGAATGAATTCCAAATGATTGAAACCCATGATTGAATTCTAACTCCAAAATCTTTCCTAAGCCCCTTTGATTTCATCTTATGAACTTAGCTCAAATCAAAATTTAATCACTTCAAATTCAAGAGATTTTCTCATAACCATTTATATTTTCATTTATATTTACAAACATAAATGAAATATAAATGAAATATAAATTCAAATAACCAAAACCAATTCAAAACTCAAACCCAAATTTAACTTAAAACCAACCTATAACCTTTCAAGTCAAATTCTTGAACTTAGCCAAATCAAACTCAAATCAATCCAAACCCTTAGATTTTTCTTCATGATTCAACCAATCCTTCAATCATGAATCCAAATATAAACATAAACTAGAATCATCAAATAAAAACTAAATTCAAAACCCAAACCCAAATCAAACCCATGTTCATCCTTTGAACTTGAAATTGTCAAATGAATCAAAACCCATTTGACTCCAAACCACTTGCAAATGGATTTATATTTCAATCATAAGTCCATATGTGAGTTCAACCAAACTTGAATCAAGCCTTAATCAAGTCAATTGACCCACTTAGGCTCACTTGACCCAAAGTGACCTAAAGCACCCTTTTGAGCCAAATTCTAATCCTACCCAAATTGGATTGAACTAAGCCTAAGCACACATGTAATCATCATAAGATGATCAATCACTCAAATTGGGTCAAACCAAGTCAAAAGCCTTTGACCAAGTCAAACAGTCAACATTTGACCCAAATGAAACCCAAACTAGCCAAAATCTACCATAGGCCAAATTGATTGAACCATTGATCTAAACCAATTTATGATCAATAATTAAACTAAGTCATCATTTGAGCCAAACCTAGCCCAATTGGCCATGACACACAACTTGACCTAAAAGTCAAAATAGGTCAAATCTTGATCTAAGCCAAATTGATTGCAACCAATGGGTCAAATTCATTCTAAACCACTTGTCGAACTTGACCAAAGCCACAATTGGCCAACTAGACCAACCTAGCTCAATTGACCATGAACCCAACTTGACCTAAAAGGTCAAATCAAGTAAAATCAAACCAAACCAAAATTGATTGAAACCAAAGCTTGCAATATATTTCAAATGACCAACCAAACCTAAACCAACCCATGACCTAACCTAAATGGGTCAAATGGGTCAACTTGACCCATTTAACCTAAATGAAATCAAATGAACCAAAACCAAATATAAACCAAATTGAACCAAACCAATGATACCAAAACATTTCAAATGATCATATGAACTTGACCCAACCCATGGTTTGACCCAATTTGACCAATTGGTCAACTTGACCCAAGTTGACCCATTTTGACCTAAATGAGTCAACATGAGCCAAATGATATCAAATCAACACCAAATTTATTGAAAATTGGCACAACCCATTTTTAAATTATTCCAAATCTACCCAAATTGAAATCAAAGCCAAATGACCATGTTAGCCTAGGTCAATGAGTACCCTATGGTCTAGTTCACTTGGAATTTGATCATATTTCAACTCAAGACCACTTGGCATCCTCTTAGTGGACCAAATGGACACTAATGAGAGTGGTGCACATGACCCAATGGGTTTGGGATAGCCAAACCCAACCCAAGGCCAAAACAATCACCCAATGGAAAATTCTCCAAATGGAATCACTCCCACACTCATCTTAGAATGTGGGCAGCACCTCCACTACACTCCCCTACCAAAACTGAACCATATGAAGCTCCTAATAGCCTAACAAACCCATTCCATCTCATCAATTGATCCAAAATGGAAAAGGAGCTCACGATCATTCGATCCAAATAGCCAGAGATATACTCCCCCTAATTTCATTCCAATTCACATCACTTGCTGTCGATTGAGCCTAGGAACTCATAGGAAGCATTGTCAAGCTCTCCCAAGCTCAATTGATTTCTCCATTTTCTTGGTTTGCCTAAGCCAAAAATAGGGGAGGCTAAAGAGATTTCCAACTTAGCCAATTCTCCATAGAAGTTCAATTCCTCTTGCAAGCACCATCAGTGGACCCAATTGAGCTCACCCAAATAAAATCCCAAGCATTCAAGCCACGAGGGGGAGCTAGACCAAAGTCGCAAGCCATTAAAGGGAGCTTTAGCCAATAGGAAGATCCACTTCACCTCAAGCCTTCAAACCTTCAATAGGCTTCATCTCTACTACAAGTAGCTACCTCAATGGTTGGGAGCGCTGGTGATAGCCTTTGGTGAGGTATGCTTCAAAATTGAGCTTAGGTATAGAATTCTTTGGTCCTCTGTGAAGGGAACTTTAATCCCAAGTGAATTCCATAGTTGGAGGTCTTTCTCTTTGCTCTTAGATGGTGAGTGTTCAATCCCTACTCAATTCGAGCTCAAGTGAGCTCGGATCAAGCCTTAGAGGATGGAAGGCCATCGTCTCCCGCAAGAGAGGGCAGAGATGAATCATGGACCGTCCATCCCACATATTTTGGATGGATGATCCTGATTAATCTGATATAGATCCACTGATTAACCCTTTAGAAACTGTTGGTTTAATCCTGGCCATCTTATCTTTGATCGGATGGTCCAAGGAGAAAATGTGTAGCGCTACCAACTAACTGTGCAGCTAATTTGACAACTTAAATAACCAATTCCATCATGCCATGTGGAAAAAGCACGTCGGTCACGGTCCACATATGGGATTATATATATTAGGGTTATTTAATTATCATTAATCACTAAAACTTCAAAAATATAGAACTAAATGTAGAAAAATTATAAAAATATGAATGAGGGCTCATTTTAAAGATAATTCAGTGAGGAATAATATAAAATTATTTTAAGTGATTTTGAATAGTGGTTTTTCCTTAATTTGGGTTTATTTGACATCTTAATAACCTTAGTTACTCCCTATGACTTCATTAATTAAATCCAAACTTCTTAGGCATGTTTTGGGGGTTGACCTCTGCCTCCCCTAATTTTCTTAGAATTTATTAGTGAGTTAATTAGGGAAATCATTTAATGAATCCCTAATCACTCTCTTAATGTAATTAAGGGTAATTAAGCATGTGAACATTGGTTTAATGACTTAATTAAGATAATTAAACATTATTTAAGTGGTTAGGAGGTCTATGAATCCTTAGGTGTTCAAAAGCTAAAGGTAAATTTAAGGAAATTATTTCCAACCTGCATGTGTGGGAATGTTATGAAAGTACTTAATTAAACCCTTTAGCTTAATAAATCAATAATTGTGAGCTAATTGCATTAGGCCCTTTCTTTCTTAGGATTCATTGCTGATTTAAATTTAATGTGATTGCATATCATATGTTGGCTCATAATTGTTAGGTTAATTATGTTTAGGAGGTGTAGGTAAGGGGTAATTAATGAACTTAATTCACACCTTAACCTAAGCAAAAATATAAAATGAACTTAATGGTTCTAAAAAATTAAACTAAAACAACACACATATGTGGGAGATAGGTTAGGACCAGCAAACCTTTTCATATTTCTAAAACCAAATCAAACTCAAAATTAAATTAAAAAAATATCTTTAAATAACCTTGATTCACTTTAAATGATCTTATTCCATAGGATTGTCTTTAGGAATTAATTAGTGTGAATGAAGTTACATGCTTACATAACTTTGTTTCTTTCTAAGCATGCTAAATGGTGTATGTCATATGAAATCATTCATTCTTGTATTTTGGAAAATATATTAAAATGAAATGTTTCCTTTATGTCAAATTGCATGTTTTGGCTAAAGTAAAAAATATGAATGGCTATTATCACTATTAAATCCAAAATTATTTTCAAAAACTATAAATCAAAGATGACAAATGAAAGGTATGCTACTTATAATTACTTATAAACTTGCATGTGATTATAACATAAAATGTGCATTATGTGACTTTTCCTTCATTTCTCTTTTAACATAGTTTTGAATAGGATTTGCAAAGTGTATAGTTCATTTGAAAAGAACACAATACTTACTTGAATCCATTCCTATGTTAACCTTCAAGAAGGATCTTCACATTACACATATAAATTAAACAACCAAAATCAAACAAACAAACATAAACCTTTTGCATGATTCTTCATCCATTCATTTGATTTTGTTCATGCACATGTATTTAAGAAAAGTGGTATATTAGTCTGGACATCCCAGGATTATGAGGCTTTAAGTAGCCCCAAGTAGGTCTTGTACCATACACCTCTGGTGTAGAAAATAATGGCATCATACTCACTTATGTCTTTCATACATGTAAATGTGCATTTGATTAGTGGATAAAAGAATCCCTCTCTATTCTACTTAACAAAATCATGCATTCATGAAATATCCAAATTTTCTTAAACAACATCTCTTTGCATTCATCATTAAGGTGTGCTAAGACTTTGCATTTTTATGTATAGCTATGCTTAGGTTACATTCATATGCATGATACACATGTTGGAAAGAAATAAAGAGTTATGTGTTTTGTGAAAGTAATTCACTTTAATTAATCTTAAAATGCCTTTCTTATTTAAATGGGTTTATTTAGAGCAAATCTAAACTTAGGATTAATTAAAATACATAATAAAATATTCACTAACAAAAAATCATTAATGAATCTATCTTAGAAATTGCTTAAGGTAGGAATGAAAGAAGTTCTATTCTCTCTCTTCTCTTTACAACACTTACTAATTAAGTGTAGGTTCATTCAAACCAAATCAAATCATAAAATAAAATTAACAAATCAACTAAATCACTTAAATGAAAACCACCCTCTAAGTTGAACCCTTTCACACTTAGAAAATCTTAACCTTAAAGCCTAGCTAATACATACCACACAAACCTTAAATGGTACACACATTAGGCTAAGTCACCATTTCTAATCCTATGTTAGGGTGGTGCATGGTTTGATGCCTAATTTTTTTTTGTGATATGATGTTTTAGCTTGGATGTTAGGGTTTATATACGTAGACTAAATGGTAATGTGATCTTAGTCTAATCATGTCTTTTGTAGGGGATTGTGCTTAAGGGGCATTGTAATAAAAATATAAATGTCTTTGCTAAGCAGGTTACTTATACCTCTAAGGATAATCTAAAAAAGGCAGACTTGGTTACCCATGTGTGGGGTGTCAAGTCCAATTTATTCTTATGCATGCTTGGGATTGTGTAGTTTGTTTAGCTAAAATCTATTTTACATGTTTTAGTTTGATTTACTTTTCCTTTTTCATGTAATTTTTATAATTAGGATTTGGAATGAATGTTATGGGGGTTTAGAATGAACATTGGTCATAAGACTATTTCTTATGTACCATGTTAAGCCTTTAGAGCAACCACATTTCAACCAACCAAAAGAAGAAAGATGAAAGATGAAAGAAGAAAGAAAAAGAAAAGAAGAATGAAGAAAGAATAAATGAAGAATGAAGACCCCCCATTACATGAATTCCTTTTGATTGTAATTAATTCATTTGTAATTCGGGTTATATAAGGGCAGAGCTCGGCTACCCAATTTCTTTTCAGGTTTGTGTGGAGCCCGACCACAAAAGGCCTCTTATTCTTCCGTGCTAGCTTTATAAATTATTTGATGTTTGTTTAGCTAGTGCATTAAGATGGTATGATTTTCCTAGTTTCTTCGTTGCTTTGATGAATGGCTGGATGCGATTAGGCTCTTAAGAAAAAATTAATTTTCTATCCAATTAATCAACTCAAAAAAAATTTAATAACTCATAACTTCACCTAAAGCCCAAATTATAAATCAAGATAAAAGATTTAGCAACCCCTTAGCTAGATGTTGTATGTTTCACATCATGCATAAAAAGCATCTTGCTTCACTCTTGCTTATGAAGGGCTTTCACCTTTTCTAGGGAACTTGGCTTGACCTTTGAGAGCCATGGTAGAAACACAACTTTTCTTGCTAATTTTGGCCCATAACCAACTTCTCATGCATTAGGCATATGAATCCCATAGCCTGTGTCAAATCAATTATCCAAAAATGAAAATAAAGCCTAACAAAATTTACATTAGACTTAAGTCATTATTCATTCCCAACATGATCTAGTCTCTTAGGAGTGTGTTTAAGGACTTAATCTCTTTCTACAATAGTAACTTAGCTATCTTGCAAATGCATATGACTTGCCTACATGTATTTAAAATCATAGGAGTTAGTTGGCGACCACCCCCAGGCGGTTGTAAGTCCAAAAGTCGGGTGGTTTATCCTCTCTTGTGGAGGTAAACCATATGGTCATTTTTGCCTTAGATTTAGGTCATGCTTTGGCCTCACCAAAACTCCCTAGATTCAGATTCTGAGATTGTTGTTTCCCTTCACGAGCTACAAGCATAAATCCTCACCTCTTAGGCATTTTCATGATCTTGTATCATGGAATTGTAAGTCCTATATTCTAATAAAATATTTCAACTCAAACAAATAATTATCCTCAAGTTCAAAAATGTAAAGCCCAACCATATGATAGTTTGGGATGCTTATTAGGCTTCCTAGTATCATAAGCATCCCCTACTTATCTCCTTTTGATTCCAATAATAACTCTCTCCTTTTTTATCAATCTCATTTGATCTTCTAAAAAATAATCAATTGATTAATAGTCTATATTGATAAATCGAAATCAATGATCATTTACCTTAATCGAGTATTTGAATCCCATTCCTTAAGATGTAATTAACTATGGGGCTTGCCTCCATGGAACTTAATGAACTCGATTTAAAATAAACCCTACTTTAATTTTTCATGTAAAGTAGGGGAAGAATCTCTAGTATATACGACTCATAGTCCTTAGAGTCCTTATTAAGGTCATTAGGTCCATTGTAGGATGTGACTTCTATCTTCGAGATACATCATTTTAATATCTTTCATCACCCTAATAAGAATATCTACGGATCTACATGGTGTCCAACACAAGGAGTGTTATCTTTGTTCTTCATTTTATATTTTTCTCAAAAGAAAGATAGAATGAAGAGTGAAGATAAATATTCACCACACCTATCTTAAGCCTAAGAGTCTTCTAAAGATCTTCTTAGCCATAGGACACTTCTAGTGACTTAGTGAACACCTTAACCCAAACTTAGCGACTTAAGAGGACTTGCCATAAGTTTAGGCTATGCCTTAGGATCCAAAGGTAACCCATCCATGGCCTAAGTCTCATCTATCCCCTTAGCCAAATCAATCTAATCCAACCAAAACCCAATTGAATTTCATTTCATACCCAAGATCCAAGCCAAATGATCCGAGCCTAATCCTATCCTAAACCCAATCCTATCCTAAACAAAACCTATGGACTTAACCAAAATTCATTCTATCAAACCTAATTCAATTGATCTTCACAAAAGCACTCCAACCATTCAAACCTTCATTCCAAACACTACCAAAAGCTACAATCAAGCCAATCAACCAAAATCAATTCAATTAACCCAAGCTATTCCATTTGAACCCAAAATGTCTAAATGAACTAAAATCCAATTAAACCAAAATCAATTGCAATCAAAGCCATTAATCAATCTCAAATAAATTATCAAACTCAATTCAACTCAAAACCAATTCAATTGACCTATTGGGTTCACTTGGCACAAAGTAACCTAAAGGACCCATTTGACCCACCAACAAACTAAATTGGATAAACCATTCAAAACCACTTATATTTATTGTTGATCACCCTTGATTGATCAATTGTAATCAATTACACCAAACCAAACCAATTTGATTATTTGACCCAAGTTGACCCAATTAGCCTACATGAGCCAAATTGAACCAAACTCCATTCTAAATCAAAATGATTGAAACCAATGATCCTTACGAACCAAAAATTGATCTATGAGCATGACTTGACCATCAATTGAGCTAAACCAAGTCCAATTGGCCTCTTGACCCAAGTTGACCCAATTTGACCTAAAATGCCAAATTGGGCCAAATCTTAATCCAAATTGATTGCAACCAATGACTTGAACTCATCTCAAATTGATTATTGATCATGATCAAACCCTTAGTTGAACCCAATTTGACTAAGTCAACCTAATTGACCCATTTACCCCAAATTAACCTAAAGGATCAAATTTCCCTAAATCATTTCTAAATCTAAATTGATTAAAATCAAAACTTACAATCATCTTCAAATCACCAATTGAATCTAAATCAACACCTAACTCAAGCTAATTTGGCTAATTTGACCAAATTGGTTAACTTAGCCCATTTGACCCATTTGACCCATATGGGCCAAATCAAAGTCCAATCCAAATCAAGCCAAACCAATTGAATCAAAACATCATAAATCATTATTTGAACTTATCTAAACCCATGGTTTGACCCAATTTGATAAATTGGTCAACTTTATCCAACCTAGCCAAATTTGACCTACATGGGTCAAATTGAGCCAAACCCAATGAAACTAATTCCAAACTTATTCAAACTTGGCATGGCCCATGTTTGGGTAACCATAAGTCTACCCAAATCAAACCCAACCAAACTTGAATTGGCCCATTGCCCACTGGGTAAAGTTCTCCATATAGGACAAAATCTATATTTGGGTGGTCAAACCCCCTACTTTGCACTTGGCATCCACCATTAGCTTACTTTGGACCCTTACCCTATTATGACCCAAGGCTAGTTTGGTCAGCCATAGGTCAAGGGAAGTGAGCTAACCCACCTCCTCCCATTGGCACACCTAAGAAACTAAGGACAAGCCATGGCAGCCCACCTTTTACCCTCACCCACTCAAACCAAGCCACCACAACATCTCTCTAACGTCCCCGACGCCCATGCTTGCCATACGTCTACCTAGGTAAAGCTAATCTGAGCCATCAGATTGGAGGAGGAGGAGAGTATACTCCCCCTTATTCCACTCTCACAAACATCAGAGCATTCATAGAGCTTGAGAGAGTCGAAACAAACTCCTCCTAAGTTTCCTCCGGGTTCTCTGAGCCTCCCCATCGCCCAGAACACCAAACCCAAAATAGGAACTAGCCTATCTCTGTCCAACCTCACCTAACCTCCACCATTTTCAAATTAAGTTTACCCACACCTTCACCAAGCTCTGAGGATCAAGAACAAATCATTTCCTGATCGATTCGAGCACTGGAGGCCCATCCAAGCTTAACTCTGATGAGGATTCCAGTGGCTTTTGTCCATAGAGCCATCGAGAGGAGGTGAGACACGAGCTTCTCAGTAGGACTTCATCTCTTTAAGATGAAGCTACCTCGGTCCATAGAATGCCAGGCCTGAGCTCCGGCGAGGTAAATTTTGGCAAATAATGGAAAATCTATTTTTATTTGGTATTTGTGAAATAAATTATGATTTCATACAATTTCCACTCAGATCCCTCTAGATTTCTTCCCTGAAGCTTTTTTAGTCGATCCTAAGGCCTCATGAGCTCCTGGGAGCTTGGATCAGTAGGGTGAACTCATCATTCGGGGGACAAAGGATCATCCCTAATCTATTCTATGTGATTGAAATAGATGGTCGTGATTAATTTGATTACATTTATTTAACTTAATATTATAGAAACCATGAGATTAATCCCTACTGTCCAACCTTAGATCAGACGATGGGGATGAAAGCACATCCATTGTGGCTGACTCAGCTGCAATGTCGGATGATTTAAGTGACCAATCCTATGATGCCATATGGAAAGTGCTGCCATTAGCTCTTGCATGGTTCCAATGGGATTAGGGATTAATTAAAATATGATTATTTGCATTTAAACTTCCTAAAATCATATATAACTATAGAAAAATCCAAAAAATACAAATAAACCCATTTTGGAAAGGGTAACATAGAAGAATTTAATAAAAATAATTTCATTTGATTTTAAAAGTTATTAAGGCTTAATTAAGGTTTGAATGTTTCTTTAATTAGCTTAATTAAGCTCTAATTACTTGGGTAGTTATTCCCAAACTTGGCATGTTGATTCCTTGG
The DNA here is from genome assembly GCA_021442155.1 of Cymbidium sinense. Classification (NCBI taxonomy): domain Eukaryota; kingdom Viridiplantae; phylum Streptophyta; class Magnoliopsida; order Asparagales; family Orchidaceae; genus Cymbidium; species Cymbidium sinense. The sequence continues at coordinate 52,347,418 of CM038214.1, read as the reverse complement.
GATGTCCTCTACCTCTCATATTTTTCTTGGGATTTATTGGATGGGCAATTAGGGAAATTTTAAAATCCAACCTTAATTACCCTATTAATTAGTTTAATGATTATTTAAAAATTTAAATAGTAAAATTTAATTAATTTAACTTCATTAATCATTGATTAACTTTGAGATGATGAGGAAGAGTGGGACCTCTCTCCAATGACTTATCCAAAAATCTCATTAAAAAGGTTGAATTAACTTATGGTCTAATTAAGAGATTAATCAATTAATTAATAATGAAAATTATGTAGATTAAATTGATAATGACTTTAGATAATCAACATTTAAATTAAAGTTCCTATTTATGTGTTCAATTGCATAAAGACCCTTAAGAAAGTTATGATTAGCCCATAAGTATGGGAAAATCATAAAAGTACTTAATTAGATTCTTTAATTTAATTAATATCTAATTATGAGCTAATTACATAAGGTTCTTTAGGAGCATTACAATTTTACTTTCCTCATATGCATATTATTTGTGGCTCATGATTAAATGATTAATTAAAATTAAAGAAGCATAGGAAAGAGTAATTAAATGAATTATTTAACGGTTCAACTTAATCAAATTATAAAAATCACTTAATAATTCCTTAAAAATTAAAATTACCAACATGGGAATGGGATAGAAAATAGCAAATGATCTCTCCACTTCAAGTCCAATCAAAATCCAAAACCAAAATAATAAGAAGTTTTGGTTTTCCTTAAGTGATTTTATTTTATGTGATTGTCCTTAAGAATTAGTGTAGTTGAATGAATTATATGGAGATGTTTGATTATTATTTTTAAATCACCTTAAATGTTGTATGTCATGTGATATCATGCATTCATATTTTCTAAATCAAATGAAATTTTTTTATGCAAAATTGCATGTGTTGGTTTAATCTTATTATATGTGTGGCTATTATCACTAATAAATTCAAAATTACTTTTGGAAAGTTATAAATTGATAATAACATTTGGATTGATAGTAGTTATTAATACATATAGGCTTTGCATGTCATTATAGCTTAAACATGTGAAGATAGTGCTTTTTTTCTTGGGTTCATGTAAGGATTTACATATGTTCGAATGGTACTAAGTATATAGTCTGGACATCCCAGGAATATGTGACTTTAAGTAACCCCAAGGAGGCCATTTGATTATCTCACTTCCCTGATTATTAAAGGCACATACTTATTTAATTTCCATCATATGTATGTTTATATTAGTATTTGGTTAGAGCTTTACTTTACATGTATAAATAATTCAACCAAAAATATAATCTTTTGCATGATTTTCATTCTTATAGTTTATATATATGCTCATATGTATTTAAGATAGCAAGTATATAGTATGGACATCCTAGGAATATGAGGCTTTTAGTAGCCCCAAGGAGGTCATTTCATTATCTCACTTCCCTAGTTTAAATAAAGGCATACTTACTTACATCTTTTATACATGTCTATGTGTGTTTAATTAAAGAATGAAAGTCCCCTCTTCTTTTAAAAACATATGCATCCATTATCATTTAAGTATGCTAAAATATGTTCTATGTATAAGTATCCTAAGTGTTAAATCATATGCATGTTATGGGTGATGAAAAGGGATGGTTCAACATATTCTATGTGATGGTAATTCAATCACATTAATCTTAAGAGGCCATTTCATGTTGAATAGAATTCTTTAAGGTTAATTTAAACTTAGGATTAATAAAACATTTAATAAATCATTCACTAAAAGAAACTAAATCATAGAAATGTGCTTTTTGGGAATAACTTAGGATAGGGATGAAGGAGGTTAAGCCTCTTTCTTCTCTTTATAACACTTAGATGCTAAGTGTAAATAAAATGAAGCAAAACAAAATTCAAATTAAAACTCACTAAACTCCTAAATAAGTTGAAATAAAACCATCCCTCATGTTAACTTAAATAATTCAAAACTTAGAAAATTATGATCCAAAAACCAAGCTAAGACATACCACATAAAGCTTAAGCACACACATTAAAATGTTAAGTCACCACTTCTAGCATTAGGTTAGGATAGTCTATGTAATGATGATGTAATATTTTAGACTGAATGTTAGGGATGTGTATCGTAGATTGAATATTAGGCCATTGGTATCTTAGTATTTTCTGAGATTGTGCTTAAGGGGCTTGCTCCAAAAATAAACATAAATCTTCTACTTGCAAGTTATTTATGCCCTAAGCCTAATCCAAATTAGGACAGGTGGGCTTGGCTACCCATATAATTGCTTGGGTATGTATGTATGTTCAACTAACATCAATTTTGTAGGTGTAGTTAGATTTACTTTTCTATAAAAATATAAATAGGAATTAGGATTAGTGCTATGGGGATTAAGATGAGCAAATGATAGAAGGTTAGTCTTGGGGTGCTCTGTGATGCTTTGGAGCAAATTAAATCAAATCAAAAGAAGAAAGAAGGAACGAAGAATGAAGACCCCAAAGCATGTATTCAGTTCTAAATTATAATATTACTTTTAAATCTGGGTTGTATAAGGGTAGAGCTCGGCTACCCAACTTTTCTCTTTTTCCAGGTGTACGGCCTCTTATTCTTTCATGGTAGTCTATATAAAATGATTATTGTTATATTTAGTTTGCACATAATGGCATGATTTTTATAGTTTCTTAATGATTGATGTTTTAATGTGTGACCTGGATGCGGTAGGCTCTTAGGATAAAATTAATGTAACTGAAATTTAAAATAACTCATAACATCATTTTAAATAGCTTAGGTTGTAATTAAGATAACTAAAAGATTTAGCAATCTTTTAGCTATATGTTGTATGTCTAACATCTTGCATGTCATATTATACCACTCTTGTAAAATGAGGGCCTCCATTTCAGTAATTTAGGGACCACTTGACCTATGAGAACAACCACTTATGATGGAGCTTCACCATATTTCTCTTTTGATTTGGCCAATGATTAAATTTTATCATGCATTTAGGAATTAAAAAATCCTAAAGGCTTTGTCTAAAATATTGTGTCAAAATAATATAAAATTAGAGAATATTTTGCATTTAGATTAAGTCATAATGCTCATAACAAACATGATCTAGTTTCTTAGGGAGTGAGTTTAGGACTCTAGTCTCTTTCAAATTAAATAATAGCTTAAACCATCTTGCAATTACATAAGACCAGCCTACATGGTTTTAAATCATAGGAGGTGTTAGTTGGCGGCCATTCCAGGTGATTGTAAGTCCAAAAGAGTCGATTTATCCTATCTTGCTGAGATAAACCATTGTGTCTCCTTTTCGCTTAGATTTAGGTCATGCTTCTAGTTTATGCTAAAGCTCCCTAGATTTAGGATATGAGGTTGCATATTTCCTTTGGGATATGAGCATAAATCCTCACCTCTTAGGCATTTCCATAATCTTATGTTGATGGATTATAAGCCCTACCAAAATAATAAAATTTCAACTCAAACAAAATAAATCCTCTCACTTTCAAACATATAAAACCTCACCATAGGATGGGTTGGAATGCTCACTACGCTTTCCAGTATCATGAGCATTTGTTACTTATTTTCCTTTAGATTCCAAAAATAAGTCTTCCAATTGAACATTCCCACATGATTTCTGAAATAACCAATTTATTGATAGTCTTAACCTTAAAATCATTGGAGATAATGATTGATTACTTTAATCAAGAGTTTTCTTAGGAAATCCCATTTCCTAGGATGTAATTAACTATGGAGGCTTGCCTTTATAGAAAACTAAAGAACCTGACATAAAATGACTTTACTTTTCCATGTAAAGTAAGGGAAAGATCTCTTGTACATATGAGGATCATCATGTTAGGAGTCCTTATTAGGTGCTTAGGTCCATTGTAGGGTGATGCTTCTATCTTTCGTGATAGTACATCATACTTTGATGTCATACCTGATCACTTCAATAAATACCCCATAAGATCTATGTGGTGTCCACCCAGCGCATTCAAAATAAAACACCATAGATTTTTTTGGTGACTCTTTGGAGTTGGTTCCTCTCTCCATCTTTAGTAGTCAATTCCAAGCATCGATAGTCGACTTATATTTCATATAAGCCCAAGACTATCTTTCTTTCCATTGGCACTTTGCTTATTTTATCTTTAAGTGAAGGTGGCCAGCATCCTTTAGGTTTTAGGACCTCACTCCAAGTAAGTCTTAAAACCCCTATTGGATCCCCAAGAGGTGAAAGATAAATCAATCAAAGAACATCTTACCAAGTAGCTTAGTGAAGTAAGGTTCATCTAATATTCAACAAGATTTCAATGAAATCCAAAGCAAAAAAATAAAGAAAATTCTTTTCCAAAATTTCAAATTTCTTTTCAAACAAAATTAATGAAATCCCCATTTAATATAATAAAATTTGTTAAATGAGGGTTCCCACAGTGATCAAGTTTGGTCTTGGCTTTGAGCACTTCAAAGTCACCTGAGGGACCGCCACCACTATCATAGAGAGGAGGTGGCGGGCAAGAAGCTTGATTTCTGTCGATTTTGAGTTCCCTTTACTAAGAGGAAAGTAGGTTCCCCTACGGCAATATAGTTTCCCCCTACAGTTCGGCATGGACTATTATCACCTCTATGGTTGCCCTTGATGAAAGGATGGCTATCTTGGCTTCGAGATAGTTTCCCCCACCTTTGAGGTCGGTTCTAGTTCCCTTCCTTCCTTACTCACCAAAACTCAACCCCATAATAAGAACCACAAGATAAAGAGACATAATGTGTGTGACCAAGGAGGTAGATGAAGCCTCCCATGTCACTAAGGAGGGTTCCCCTCGTGATACCTCTCCACTCTTAGGTGGAAATAGGTTCCATCCCCTCTTAGCTTTAGAGGGAGAGGAGGACTACCAAAGGATGGCTGCATTACCCCCATCGTCTGCAGAGTATGAGACACTAGCTAGGGATAGGAGGAAGCCCTATGTTAGTCTATGATCTATGCTTCATAGAGTTGGGAGAGCCCATGGACACTCAGAGTTTGGCACACTATATGATTTAAGGAGATTGGTCCCTCGAAGTGTTATGGATCAGATTCACCGAGAGAGGGCCACTGAGGCCAAGGTAACTTCTCTAGTAGGAAAAATAAAGAGGAGGATATTCACCAAGTAGTCAGCGGCGTCCACTTTGATTGATTTTTTTTTTTCGAGGGCGATAGTATCATCCTTACTCTAGCAATGAGGAGATCTCCAAGGAGGTAGGTAACCTTCATTGCTACTCATCGTCCACCTTCACCAGTTCAGGTTCCATAATTTATAGTCCCCACCAAGTTCCATAAGCCCCCAAATAGAGAGAGAACTTCTCCTTTGGTGATCTGGCTATGGCCCAAGGATCCTACTCCATCTATTCCACCCATTGAGGTGAGGTGAGTCCCACCTTCCATCCCAGCGGTGAAGAAGGAGTGGCGACCCAGAGTGTCATGATCACTCCACCATCACAATAGTTGAAGGAGGAGAAGGGAGGGATGAGGTTGTCCCCATGATGGTTAATGTGGAGAGAGTACTACCTCATAGTATTTAGTTCATAGCTTCAATAGATCTCAACCCAATAGTTAGGTCGGCCAAATATATGCGGGTCAAGTAGAGAATCCTTGGATGACAAGGACTATCATGCTATGGTAAGGAAGATTGTTGAGGATGATTAGTTTGACCAGGAGGAGGGTAGACTAGACTTTGATGTCGATGAGGATGACATGTTAGATGACTTAGCAGAAGTCCAAATGGTTGATACATGAGGATCCCTGGACAAGGAGAGGAGTCTAGCTAGGAAGGCACTATAGTTAAGGAGGGTGAGGTATTAGACTCAACTCAATGCCTCCTCTAACAAATTAATTAGAAGGATGATAATATTGATTTGATGGAGAGAGGGGTAGAGGAGTTGATGGCAGTGGTCCTAGCCTTGTAGAACCAACCCCTAGTTTCACAACCATCTCCAATGGAGGCTGATCAGACTGAGCTAGTTCATACCTTAGATCATCCCAAGTGCACTCCTATGGATGACAACGTCGATACCTTGCATAGGAAGGTCACCGATAGCACCTCCATGCATGAAAAGGACATCAAACAAATGGTGGAGCAACAGTGAAGGAAGTGTTGGTGCAAGCCCAAGGGAGCTCATCTGCTCCAAAAGGTAGACCCTACCTAGAGGAATATAATGTAGTTCAATACCCTAAGGGTTTTGTGCCTTCATGATCTTTGATGGCGGTAAGAAGAGTACATAGCACTTAGTTGTTACATCGATGATAGTGGCGTACTTCTTTTTTCGATTATCTATCGTGGTAGCTTTTGATTGATATGCAAAATTGCCTAACAGTTCAGTGAAGACCTTTGCAGAGTTAGAGCATCTCTTCATTAAGAGATTCATAGGAGCTTAGCAAAGGGTAACTATAGATGACCTCATTGTTGAGAAGTAAAAGCCAAATGAGTCCCTTGTTGATTATATTCTTAGATGGTGTAACCTACATATGAAATGAGAACCACAGATATAAGAGTAACATGCCATTGAGATTCTACTCAAGAATATTCATGGTATGATTGCCTTCATGCTCAAGGGCTACACCATTAGGGCATTTAGAAGCTAATTAGCAAGGCAGCTAACCTACAAGAGGAAGCCAACTAATTACCCTTTTTAGACCAGTCATCCAAGCCAAGGCCTCAGAAGGTCTTTAAAAAGAAGCTAAGATAGTAGTGGTAGTCAATAAGGGGAAGCAGGTAATGAGAGTTTAGTTTGAGAGGCCCAGATTTTAGCAGCCTTTGCTACCGCCTCCTCTTCCATTTCCTCGACCACCATAATGGCCACCACCACCATAGCAGCCTACTCAGCAGTGGTATCAATTTCCATCACTAGATACCTACTTTCCACCTACTCATGCTGACAAACTCAACAAACCATATTCATTCAAGAGGGAGGTAGTCAGGAAGATCTTTGAGAACCTCTTGAAGAAGCTTATTATGCAGCTACCCGAGCCTAAGAAGCCAGAGGAAATGGACAGGAGTGATGATCCTAACTACTACACCAACCATTGCATGCTAGGCCACATCTTAGAGGATTGCATTACCTTTAAGAATTGGCTTGAGCATTGCTGCAAGTCAAGAGCAAACATTATCCCTAAGGAAAACTTAGTAGAGCAACCATCTAGTTCCATCATAGTAATTTTTGGGGATACATCCGATCCTCTTAAGATAAAAGAAGGTTGGGATATTTATTTATCCCGTACCTCTAAAAAGATAATTTCTAAAATCAAGAAACTTTCTCATAGGTGCCTAAATTAGCTCAAACCTCCAACATCAAAGAAGGTTTGCCAGTTGTGAGGGACAACTCAGGGAGGGTGGAAGCCCAGCAACAATAATAGCCTTCTCTTGCCCATGATAGATCTATAGTAAAACCACCATCCAATTCCAGCACTCCTTCGACTATTGCAGCTACTACGACCTCCATTAGCTCTTCCACCTAGAGCATTGCATAAGCGATTAAGGGCACTAAACCCCTCAACCCCCTTACTTTACTTGATTTCTATTATGTACCTCCCCAAAATTAAGGAAATCAATGAAGAAATCTGATTCCACTTACATCTTTGTCATGTCTAATGATTTTATTGATTTTATTCCAATCAAAAGCTCTCCAAGTGAAAATAATAATAACTCAAATGATATTGATCAATCCCAATCTAATTTAGAAATAGATTTTCCTTTTTGAATCATTCAGGTTCACCTCTTGAGATTGACTTGGAGTCAACTAACTCTGAGGATCCTTTAGGAGAAGTGGTAGGTATATTCAATGAGTAGGTAGAACTTTCAACAAACTCATCATTCCAAGAAGTCACTAAAGTCAACCTCCAGAGTGAGAAAGTTCTACCTCTTAGGGTAGCACCTCAGGATAATGGAAAATAGGTCATTGGTTCCAATGAGTAGAAAGCCACTCCACAAGATGCTCCACTTATAGATATGCTTGTGGAGGACTAGCCTAAAGTTTATTACAACATCCTTGCACACCTTAGAAAGTTGTCAGCTAAGTTAAGCATATATGATGCCCTTGTCTTATTTAATGGGATGAGGGAATCTCTAATCAAAGCCTTGCTTGATCCAGAGATATGCTTAGGTCATCTGACCACTACTATAGAGGAAGCATGCTATTCAAAGAAGATCCTAAGAGTTACATTCACTGATGAAGACCTACTTCTAAGAATGATTGAGCATACCTATCCTCTCTACATTATAGGGGATGTTGGCAGATTTAGGCTATCTAGAGTTCTAGTTGATCCAGGTGCATAAGTGAATATTATGAGTCTAAGAACAGTTGCCTACTTGAGGATCAACATCTCTAAACTCTAAACAGAGAGGATGATGTTGAAAGGATTCAATAAATAAGGTGAGAGGGCCTTATGCTCTATAATGTTGCCCTTAGAGATAGATGATTGGAAGACTGAAGCTAAGTTTCACATAATCGATTTGGATACATCTTTTAATGCTTTGCTTGGGAGACCATGGATACATGATAACAACACAGTTCTATCCTTTTTATATCAGTGCATCAAGTTCCTAAGAGGTGGAATCGAGTATTATGTCAAAGGAGATCTCAAGCCCTTCGTAGTTCATGAGATCAAGATATATGAAGATGCGGCCTACTACCTCCCTAAAAAAAACAAAATGTCTATTCTCATGAACTTAGTCAAAATCCAAATGTAAAAGAAAAAGAAAGAAAAGAAAAAGAAAAGGAGAAAGAAAAATAAAATAAAAGGGAATGAGAAGAAGACCTTAGGGAGGAAGTGGAGCATGAGATTAGATTCCACCCATAGTTCATTACTCCATTCAAACAAGTGAGGAGGATGACCCAACCTCCATAATGACGAGGAAAAGGAAAGTACAAAGGGAGTCTCAGTGGTGGAAGGCCTCTGTAGTTACCACCCACCAAGAAATACATTCCAGCTTATAGGAGTACACCTGCTATCCACATAGACTTAGAATCTAGTTCAGGAGGTGAGTCTTATGTAGTCAGCATACTAGCCTGCTCTTCTCAATAGTAGATCCTGTTAGAGGTGACACTCGAGCTAGGTGACAAAGACCAGATTCCCAAGCAAAGCATAAGTGTATCTAAGTCTTCATTATGTGAAACTATTAGGCATTAGTTGGGAACCTTAGCTCAAGCCCACTTTCATCATAAAAAGTTGAGGGTTTAGTAGTTAAGGAAGCCCCTAAATCATGTACAATCACCAAGATTCAAAGGTTCTATCCTGGGAAACATCCTCGAGTTAAGAAGTTGATGTAGAACTTAATGATGCTTCATATAATATAGAATTACCTTTTGATTGGTACTCACCTTGTGTTCATAACTTTGCAAAGAAAGGTTTAGATCCACATACTTGGTCTAAGCACAAGTCGAAATACTTCGAAAGGCTATGAAATAATAAATACAAGAATTTCAATCAATACTAGGCTTCAGTATAGTAGGCCTAGTTGATAATGATGATTACTACATGGTCATCACCAATCATTTGGAATCTGATAGGTTCTTTTCAAATCATTAACTTGTATGAGGAGTGCTTAGAAACTTTAGATGATCTAGATGATTTTCAAGTCAAGGATGCAACTCTAAAATTTGAAGAAGAAATCAAGTCAACCATTGATGAACTCAAATAATCAACTTGGGGATTGAAGACAATTCAGGCCCGCCGTACATCAGTTCTTTATTGAATGAAACTTTAACCAATGACCTAGTTAGGCTACTCACTGAGTTTAAGGACTACTTTGCATGGAGTTATGAAGAAATGCCTGGATTGGCTCCTAACGTAGCGATCCATAAACAATGTGATATGCTAACTTATCAAGTATCTCCTAGACATACGATTAGACATTGAACAACATTTTCAAGTCAAATTCGATGTTGGTTTCATTTTAAGAAGAAATACCCCATCTAATTGACTTGTGTCATCCCAGTTAAAAAGAAAAATGGCCAAATTTGTATATGCATAAATTTTAGGGATCTTAATAAGGCATGTCCAAAAGACAAATTTTCACTACCAATACTAGAATTGATGGTGGACATTGCCTCATCTCATATAATCTTCTCTTTCATGGATGGTTCTTCTAGATATAATCAAATAAAGATGGCACTTGAAGATGAAAGAAACATTGCCTTTAAAATCCCAAGAAAAATTTATTTCTATAAGGTCATGCTTTTCGGCCTTAAAAATACTAGTGCCACATACCAGCGGGCCATGACTCGAATCTTCAGTGAAGTCATTCATCTCCAAGTCGAATGCTACGTCGATGATCTCATCATCAAAAGTAAAGAAAAGGAAGACCATCTCTTTGACTTGAGAGTAATTTTGAGCGGTTAAGACAATATAACCTTAAAATGAATCCTCTAAAGTGTGTGTTTAAAGTAGATTGAGGGAATTTTCTTGAATTTATTGTCTAACATCATGGAATCAAAATCAAACTAGAGAAGATTAAAATGATATTAGAAATGCCACACCTTAAAAGTCTAACTCAACTTAGATCGTTCTAAAGCGGTTGGTGCATCTAAGACACTCTATATCCAACCTATCAAGCATATGCTAATAATTTTCAACACTAGTAAAAAGGATGCTAAGTTGAAGTGGGAGGACTAATGAGAGCATGCCTTCGAGAGCATTAAGTAGTATCTGATGATGCCACCAGTCTAAGCCATGCCTATCCTGGGCAAGCCGCTTATCCTCTACATTGCTACATTAGATGACTCCTTTGGCACTTTGTTGGCCCAAGCCAATGATGAAAGGAAGGAGAATGCACTCTAATATCTCAACCATCATCTAATCCCTGCTGAAGTAAACTATCGACCCTTTAAAAAGCATTACCTAGCTTTAATCTTTACATCCCAGAAGCTACTACATTATATTTTTTTTTATAAAGTAAACTTGATTTCTAGAATCAACCCACTGCAATATCTCATGACATGCCCAATGTTATCCAGACGGTTGGCACAATGGTCCATGATTTTATCACAGTTTAATATTATATTCATATCCCTCTGTATGGTGAAAGGAAAAAAACACTCACAGGTTTCTTAGCAACACACACATATCTTGCTAACTCTCCACTTAGTGATGATCTCTTTGATGAACAAACCATGAACATAAAGGATACTAGCATTCACCACTAGGAAATATACTTTGATGGTGCGGCTTCCTCTCAAAGAGGAGAAGAACCATAATCTACTCTTTCGGGAAAGGAAGGGATAATAGTTCTCTTAATGCCAGACTGTGATATGATGAGATTCTCATATCATCTATTCAATTCTTACACCAACAATGAAGCTAGATATGAGGCTCTGATTGTTAGTCTAGAGTTATCCATTTTGCTCGGCATCTAGAATATCCACATCTTTGGGGATTCTCAATTAGTGGCCAATCAAATTGCTTGGGTCCTATAAGGTCCTCAAGCTAGACTGCATTACTACCATAAGTAGACCATGGAGTTGTTGACCCAAATCCCAAAAGTGAACATCTAGAAGATCCCTCGAGGAGAAAATCCCATTGGAGATGTGTTAACCATACTTGCCAAGAAGTTGGCATGTCTAAAAGATGAGTCCATATCAATAGAGGTCTATAATAGATGAGTTCTGCCTCTTATTGATATTGAACTAATCAAAAATACTCTCATGAAGGGAAGGTTGCTATTGCCAAAAAGGATGAAGAACTAGACTGGAGGCAACTTCAAGAGAAGTCCCAGACACATCAAGTGAAAGAAAGGGCACTTTCCTACGCCCTTGTGGATGGTGTCTTATACCGGTGGTCCTTCGATCATATGTGGCTACATTATTTTGCTAAGAACAAAGCCCATAGGATATGATTGAGTGAATCCGATTATGCGAGCTCACTGTCGTCCAAGATGAAAGCCAAAATCAAAAGACTTGGGTACTATTGGCCATTGATGATCACAAATTGCATGGGCATAGCAAAGCATTGTCACCAATCCCAAGTACAGGGAGTGGTCCTACACCAACCACCCAACATTCTACATCCAACAATGGCCTCATGGCCATTCAAGTGTTGGGGTACTAACATAGTGGGTTTGATTGATCCTCCTTCATCTAAGCTACAGACTACTTTTCTAAGTGGGCGGAGGTGATTCCGCTCAAGGAGGTCAAAGCTCAATAAGTGCTCTAATTTTTAGGAACCATATTGTGTATAGATTTGGGGTACCTCACGAATTATATCCGATAATGGTATTGCATTCAAGAGCACCAAAATTAACAACTTTGCCTAGAGACATAACATAGATTGGAGATACTATACCATCTATTACATGTGGATGAATGATTTAGTAGAATCTATCAAAAAAACTCTCATCTAAATACTCAAGAAGACACTTGATGACAACAAGCAATGTTGGCAATACCAATTAGTTTAAACTTTATGGGCCTACCACCACCTACAGAACTCTAACTCAATCTACCCCTTTCTCTTTAGTGTATGGGTCTAAAGTCATTCTACATTAGAAGTCTAACTCCCATCACTAAAGATATATGTTGGTAGAAAAATTACAACCGAACAGAATGTCAAGCTACGATTGGAAGAGCTCGATGGTTTGGAGGAGAAACACTTATGAGCATGCCAAAATATTGAGTTGTATGAAGAAAAAATGATTCAAGCTCAAAATAACTTGGTCCACCCTAGAGCTTTTCAAGTAGGAGAGCTTGTTTAAGTTCTAAGGAGACTAATTATTGCCCATCGTAAGTTTGAACCCACTTGGGAAGGCCCTTTTAAAATGAAGAAGGCCTACCAAGGTGGATCATACCAACTCATCAACCAAAAGGATAGCGCCCGATGCTTCCAATCAACAGGCTCTACCCTAAGAAATATTACCCATAAAATAATGTTCAAGAACAATTTTCATCAATAAAATTTCATTCAAATCAAAATCTATTCAGATTGAAAGCATTTCCATTTGTGAACCTTTCGTGGTGTGTTTAGGGTATTTGTAAGAGAACCCAAGTGGCATCTTATCCCTCATTTGCTCAACACAAACAAAACATTACACACAAACATAAATAAATTAAACACAAATCCAATCACTTCAGACTACCTTGAGTTGAGATAAGACCCCAAGCGGCCCTCACTCAATAGCTACTATAGGTCGGGTTTGGTCCACTACATAGCTAGTGGATCTTCCTAATGGTCTTTCTTGCTTAGGATAAGTCCTTGTGCTTTCTTCCTAGCTTAAGCATTGCACACCAATGAGCACCCTGTTAGTGTGGTATGTATTTTTGCATGACCAATGAGCTACCTCGATGTTGACTTTCTTTAAGAAGATGTGAGTCCCCGTGCTTTCTTCTTGAACTAGCCACCATGCACTAATTGGGTCCAAGTTTATCTTTGAGGATTAGGGTAAGACCCCAATGGCTCCTTTTCCTCATAACTACTTCGAGTTTGGGTCTGATCCTTCTTTGTGACTTCCCACTGAGTAGTCACCCTAGGATGGATAGTAGTTGTCTAGCTGATGATAGACTATTCCAATGATCAGTTCCACTTAGGAAGATATGAGTCCCGATGCTTTCTTTTTAGATTGATCTTCACACATCAATGGGCACCTTAGGTTGGTTGGTGTTCGCTTTGCTTCCAGCAACCCACTTGGTGGATAACATTTAAACATATGTGAGTTCATGTACTTTCTCCTTGAGCTGGCCACCGTATACCTATAGGTTTTATCTTTTTTAGGGATCAAGATAATGCCCCTAGAGGCACCTCTCCTATGGGCATTCTATTTGGATTATGTCTTTACGACCCCATCTAGACACTACCCAGGTTACTACTTTTCCTTTCCTAGTTGCCACCCCTATGGTTGAAGTTTTGTATTGTGGATGTGTGAACTCTCCTTTGGGCAAGTAAATAGATAGGCTAAAGCCCCCGTGACTCCTTCTTAGTGTATCTCCTTGCAAACCAACAGGGTCCACGATAAATAAATAAAAAAATAAAGATAAATCTATTATGGATTAGGATAACGCCCCTGGAGCACCTTTTCCCAAGCAAACATCCTATCTTTTTAGGGTAGTGTTAGAAAAACTCTTTATAGGAACTTCCTTGACTACTCTTGAGTTGAGATAAAATCCCAACAGCACTCAATAGTGGTCGCCCTAGGTCAGCACTCCCTATAAGAACCATCAACAAGTCATCCCTATGGTTAATTCTACTTTAGAAAATGTAAGTCCTTGTGCTTTCATCCTGGTACAACCATTGCACACTGATGGGCAACCCCAAGGATGGATAGTCCTACTGTTTGGGTAGACTACCCCTTTTAGACTGGTAAATCTAAGATAGGCCTAGGCTTTCATAGCCCCTTCTTAGTGCGGTCCATTACACATTGACAGGGTCCAAATCCAAATCAAATCAATCAAGAAATCAAATCAAATCAATCAAATTAATCTCCCCCAGTGGAGTTAAATCCAAACCAAATCAAAATCAATCAATTCAAAAAAATTAAACTAATAAACTAAATTAAATAAATTCAATCCCATTTCCCTAGCAGATCTCCATTCTATAAATCAAACCTAACCAAAAAATTAAAATAAATTCAATCAAATCTATATATGTAGTAGATTCCTACCAAATTAAGTCAAATAAACCCAATCAAACCTCAATCCCTTTTATGTCATTGGCATAAATCAATCATGAAATCTAATCCAATTCATGTTTGATTCCCCAACGGATCTCTCTTCATGTCATTAACATGAAATCAATCTTCAACTAATTCCAACCAAATCTTCTTGCTTTCTTATGTCCTTGGCATGAGATGAGTTACATTGCACTAAGATCATGATTCTATGTACTTCTTGGTTTAGGTATAGATAGTCTTTATAAGTACTTGTAGTCCTTTTGGACAATGATTCTATCTACCTCATCTGTTATACCACACCTATTGGGGGTCCTTTTATTGACCTCAATTTTAGAGTGAGGATTCAATCTTCCTATCTAAGAGTCTTTTAGGCACTAGGATCTTCCAAGTCATAGGACACTTCTAGTGACTATGTGAACACTTAACCAAACATAGGGACTTAGGAGTACTATAAGCACTCTTAGGATCCAAATCCAACCCATCCTATGGCCTAAACAAGTCTCATGCCTATCCCAAAATCCAATTTCAAATTAATCCAACCAAAACCGAATTGAATTCCATTTCATACCCAAGCTCCCTGCCAAATGATCCAAACCCAATCCTATCCTAAACTAATCCTATGGACTTAACCAAAATTCCTTCAATCAAACCTAATTCAATCAATTTTTACAAAAGCACTCCAACCATTCAAACCTTCATTCCAAACTCTACCAAAAGCAACAATCAAATTAATTGACCAAAATCAATTCAATTAACCCAAGTTAGCTCATTTGAACCCAAAATATCTAAATGTGCCAAAATCTAATTAAACCCAAATCAATTGCAATCAAAGCCATCAATCAATCCCAAATCAATTATCAAACTCAATTTAACTCAATTCAATCCAAAACCAATTTAATTAACCCATTAGGTTCACTTGACCCAAAATGGCCTAAAGGACCCATTTGAACCAAACCCCAATCCAACCCAAATTGTATTGAGCCAAGCTATTCAAAACCTTTTATATTGATTGTTGATCACCCCTGATTGATCAATTACAATCAATTGGACCAAACCAAGCTAATTTAATCACTTTACCCAAGTTGACCCAATTAGTCTACATGAGCCAAACTGAACCAAACTCCATTCTAAATCAAATTGATTGAAACCAATAATCCCTACTAACCCAAAATTGATCTTTGAACATGACTTGACCATCAATTGAGCCAAACCAAGTCCAATTGGCCTCTTGACCCAAATTGACCCAATTTGACCTAAAAGGCCAAATTAGGAAAAATCTCAATCTAATCCAAATTGACTCAAAAAATTACTCAAACTCATGCCAAATTGGTTATTGAACATGACCAAATCCTTGGTTGAACCCAATTTGACCAAGTCAACCCAATTGACCCATTTAGCTCAAATTAACCTAAAGGGTCAAATTGGCTTAAATCATTCCTAAATCCAAATTGATTAAAATCAAAGCCTACAGTCCTCTTCAAATCATCAATTGAATCTAAATTAACACCTAACCCAAGCCAATTTGGCTAATTTGTCCAAATTGGTCAACTTAGCCCATTTGGTTCATATGAACCCATATGGGTCAAATCCAAGTCCAATGCAAATCAAGCCAAATCAATTGAACCAAAACATCTCAAATCATCATTTGAACTTGTCTCAATGTATGGTTTGATCAATTGGTCAACTTGACCCAACCTAGCCCAATTTGACCTACTTGGGTCAAATTGAGCCAAACCCAACCAAACCAATTCAAACTTGGCATGACCCATCCTTGAGTCACCATGGGTCAGCCCACATCAAACCCAACTCTAACTAAACCTGAATTGACCCATTGCCCAATAGGTAAAGCCCTCCACATAGGACAAAATCCATTCTTGGTGGTTAAACCCGCTCCTTTGCACTTGGCAGCCACCTTTAGCTTAGTTTGGACCATTGACCATATGGCTAACCTAACCCAAGGCTGGTTGGGTCAGCCATAGGTCAAGGAAGGTGAGCTAACTGACCTCCACCCATTGGCACACCTAAGAAATAAAAGGCAAGCCATGGCAGCTCACCTCAGTCCCCCACTAACTCAAACTGAGCTACCTCAACATCTCTCTGACATCCCCAATAGCCTACACCAGCTAGTCGTCTACCCAAGGCAGAGCCAATCTAAGCCATCTAATTTGAGGGGGAGAAGAGTATATTCCTCCCCATTCCACTCTCACAGACTTCAGAGCATTCCTCGATCTTGAGAGAGTCGAAATGAACTCCCCCAAGCTTCTTCAGAGTTCCCTAAGCCTCCCCATCACTGGAAACACCAAACCCAAAATAAGACAGAGCCTATCCATGTCCAACCTCACCTAACCTCTACCATTTTTATATTAACTTTACCCACACCTTCACCAAGCTTTGGCGATCAAGAATGAATCAACTCCTGATCGATTTGAGTACCAGAGACCCATCCAAGCCTAACTCCAGTGAGGATTCCAGCGATGTTTGGTCCACAGAGCCACTGAAGAAGAGTGGAAATTTTATTTTTTGTTTGGCCTTTGTGAAAGAAATTGTGATTTCATGCAATATACACCATTATATCCCTATAGGTTTTTTCCCTAAAGCTTTCATAGTTGATTTTGAGGCCTCACAAGCTCTAGCAAGCTCGGATCGAGCAAAGGAGGGTGCAACGGTGTCTGTCTTCCATCGCTGGGGGATGAAGAATCATCCACCGTCCATTCCACATAATTGGAAAGGATGATCATGATTAATCCAATTATATTTATTCGATTTAATCTTATAAAAACCAGGGATTAATCCCCACCATCCGATCTTAAATCAGACGGCCGGGATGAGAGTGAGTCCACCATTGACTCAACAACCACATCAGACGATTTAGGTGGCCAATCCTACGATGCCATGTGGAAGCCATGTTAGCTCCCCTATGGCACCAATGGGATTAGGGATTAATTAGGCTTAAAAATGTGATTAATTACACTAAAACTTCCTAAAATTATAACTAATTGTAGAAATAACAAAAAAATACAAATAAACCTATTTTGGAAAGTCAAACATAGGAGAATTTAATAAAAAAATAATTTTATTTGATTTTAAATAATGATTAAGGCTTAATTAAGGTTTCAAGTTTTCTTAATTAGCTTAATTAAGCCCTAATTACTTAGGCAGTTAACCCCAAACTTAGCATGTTGATTCCTTGGGATGTCCTCTGCCTCCCATATTTTTCTTTTGGATTTTTGGTTAGGCAATTAGGGGACTTTGAAATTCAAACCTTAATTACCCTCTTAATTAATTTATTGATTATTTAAAATTCTAAATAGTAAAAATTAATTAATTTAATTTCATTAATAACTCATTAATTGTGAGATGATGAGGAAGAGTGATTGGACCCTCTCTAATGATTTATCCAAATTCATCTCATTAAAAAGGTTTAATTAACTTATGATTTAATTAAGAGATTAATCAATTAATTAATAATGCAAATTAATTATATTAAATTGATAATCACTTTAGATAATCAACATTTAAATTAAGGGTTTCTTTTTATGTGTTCAATAGCATATAGACCCATAAAGAAATTATGATTAGCCTATAAGTGAGGGAAAATCATAAAAGTACTTAATTAGATTCTTTAATTTAATTAATCTCTAATTATGAGCTAATTACATTAAGTTTTTTAGAAGAATTGTAATTTAACTTTCCTCATATGCATACTATTTGTGGCTCATGATTAAATGATTAATTAAAATTAAAGAAGCATATGAAAGGGTAATTAAATGAATTGTTTAATGGTTCAACTTAATCAAGTTATAAAAATCACTTAATTATCTTTCCTTAAACAAATTAAAATTACCAACATAGGAATGGAATGGAAAATAGAAAATGACCTCTCCTCTTTAAGTCCAATCAAAATCCAAATCCAAAATTAGTAAGAAGCTTTGGATTTTCTTAAGTGATTTTATTTAATGTGATTCTCCTTAGGAATTAGTGTAGTTGAATGAATTATGTGGAGATGTTTGATTATTCATTTTTAATCACCTTAATTGTTGTATGCCATGTGATATCATGCATTCATATTTTCTAAATCAAATGAAATTTACTTATGCAAAATTGCATGTGTTGGATTAATCTTATTATATGTGTGGCTAGTATCAGTAATAAATTCAAAACTACTTTTGAAAAGTTATAAATTGATAATAACATTTAAAGTGGTAGTAGTTATGTGTTTTTTAAATTCCAGTTTTGAGTTTGTTAATTGAGTAGAAAAATTAATTTTATCCTAAAAGCCTACTGCATCCAGGCCACACTTTAAAACATCAATCACTAAAAAACTATGAAAATCATGTTGTTCTAGTGTGCAAACTAAACATAACAACAATCATTTTATATAGACTATGAGTGAGTAGTATCACAAAAAGAGAAAAGTTGGGTAGCTCTACCATTATATAACCCAGATTTATAAAAATAATATTATAATTTAGAACTGAATACATGCTATGGGGTCGTCATTCATCAATTCTTATTTCTTTTTTTCACTTGATTTAATTTTCTCCAAGGCATCATAGGGCGGCCCATGACTAAGGGTTCTAGCCACTGCTCATCCTAATACCCACAACACTAATCCTATTTCTATTGTAAAATTATATTTCATGGAAAAGTAACTACACATGCAAAACATATGTTAGCTGAACATACATACAAACCCAAATAGTTAGAATTTACAATTTGGACTTAGCACCCTACATATGGGTAGCCAATCCCACATGTCCTAATATGGATTAGGCTTAGGGGCATAAATAACCTGCAAGTAGAATTTTATGTTTATTTTTGGAGCGGCCCCTAAAGCACAATCACCTATAGAAAATAATATTAGGCTACCAATGGCCTAACATTTAGTCTATGATCCACATCCCTAAGATTCAGTCTAAAATATTACATCATAAAATAAAACACATCATCATTCAATACACCATCCTAACCTAATGAGAGAAGTGGTGACTTAACATTCTAATGTGTGCTTAGGCTTTATGTGGTATGTCTTAGCTAGGTTTTTGGATCATAATTTTCTAAGTTTTGGAATTTTTTAAGTTAATATGAGGGATGGTTTCATTTCAAGTTGTTTAAAAGTTTAGTGAGTTTTAATTTGAATTTTGTTTTTCTTCATTTGATTTTCATTTAGCATATAAGTGTCATAAAGAGAAGAAAGAGGCTTAACCTCCTTCATCCCTATCCTAAGTTATTCCCTAAAAGCTCATTTTTATGATTTAGTTTCTTTTAGGGAATGATTTATTAAATGTTTTATTAATCCTAAGTTTAAGTTAACCTTAAAGAATTCTATTCAACATGAAAGGCCTCTTAAGATTAATGTGATTAAATTACCATCACATAGAATATGTTGAACCATTCTTTTTCATCACCCATAACATGCATATGATTTAGCACTTACTATACATATACATACAACATATTTTAGCATACTTAAATGATTATGGATGTATATGTTTTGAATTGAAATGGGGACTTTCATTCTCTAATTAAACACACATACACATGTATGAAAGATATAAGCAAGTACATGTCATTATTTATACCAAGGAAGTGAGATAATCAAATGACCTCCTTGGGGCTACTTAGATCCTCGTATTCATGGGATGTCCAGAGTATATACTTGCTATCTTAAACATATTTGCATATATACAACTATAAGAATGAGAATCATGCAAAAGAGTATATTTTTGGTTGAATTATTTATACACGTAAAGTAAAGCTATATCCAAAATTCTAATGGAAGCATACATAAAAATGAAATTAAATAAGTACGTGCCTTTATTTTGAATGAAATTCTAATACAACATAAATCAAATGACCTCCTTGGGGCTACTTAAAATCTCATATTCCTGAGATGTCCATACTATATACTTATTATCATTCAAACATATGTAAATCAATACATGAACCTAGGAAAGAAAGCAATATCTTCATATGTTTAAGCTATAAACACATGCAAATCTTATATGTATTCATAACTACTATCACTCCAAATTTTATTATCAATTTATAAAAAATTTAGCAACCCCTTAACTGTATTTAAGATAACTAATAGATTTAGCAACCCCTTAGTTGTATATTGTCTAACAACATGCATGTCATATTATACCCCTCTTGTAAAAATGAGGGCCTCCATTTCAACACCTTATGGATTGCTTGACCTATGAGAGCAATGCCATATGCTGGAGCTTCACCCTCTTCCTCTCTTGATTTAGCTAATGATTAAATTTCATCATGCATTTAGGCATAAGAAATCCCAAAGCCTTTGTCTAAAATATTATGTCAAAATAATATAAAATTTAAAAAGATTTTGCATTTATATTAAGTCATAATGCTTATACCAAACAGAATCTAGTCTCTTAGTGAGTGAGTTTAGGACTCTAGTCTCTTTCAAATTAAATAACAACTTAAACCATCTTGCAATTACATAATACCAACCTACATGGTTTTGAATTGTAAGAGGTGTTAGCCGGCTGCCATTCCACCGGTTGTAAGTCTAGAAGGGTGGGTGATTTATCCTCTCTTGTGGAGATAAACCATTATGTCCCCTTTCCACTTAGATTTAGGTTGTGCTTCTAGCTTGTGCTAAAGATCCCTAGATTTAGGATCCAAGGTTGCATGTTTCTTTCGGGCTATGAGCATAAATCTACACCTCTTAGGCATTTCTATAATCTTGTGTTGATGGATTTTAAGCCCTAGCAATCTACTAAAATTTCAAGTCAAACAAAATAAATCCTCTCACTTTCAAACATATAAAACCTTACCATATGATAGATTAGAATGCTCACTAGGCTTCCTAGTATCATGAGAATTTCATACTTATTTTCCTTTGGATTCTAAATATAAGTCTTCCAATTGAACGTTCCCACTTGATTTCTAAAATAACTAATTTATTGATAGTCTTAACCTTGAAATATTTTGAGATAATAATTGACTACTTTAATCAAGAGTTTTCTTAGAAAATCCCATTTCCTAGGATGTAATTAACTATGGAGGCTTGCCTCCATAGGGGACTAAAGAACCCAGCATAAAATAAATCCAACTTTACTTTTCCATCTAAAGTATGGAAAAGATCTCGTACATATGAAGACCCATCATACCTTAGGAGTACTTATTAGGTGATTAGGTCCATTGTAGGGTGATGCTCTTATCTTTTGAGATAGTACATCATACCTTGATGTCTTACCCAATCACTTCAATAAGTACCTCCTAAGATCTGATAGTCCACTCATTAAAACACCACAGGGCTAATTTTCCTGAGAGCATGGCACCTCAGTGCTAAAATTTAGCACCGCGGTGCTTAGAGTCAGGAATGCACCTTTTAGAGAGAAAGTCTTGCAGAATCTAGTGATTCTTATAAAAATTTTGGCAGAGTGATGTTTTAACAATGCTAGATTCTCATATTTCAATGGTATTCTTCCTTATTTTGGATCTAAGGTCAACGGAGGTAGGTTTTTCTTCTTCTCGCATTAGAACTAGCAGTGTAGAAAAAGAAAGACAGGGTAAAAGAATTAAAAAAAAATTATTATAGAGAATTATTTACTTAGAGTTGACAAAAGATGGCTTTAGTAAGGGTTAGAGTTGATCTTGTAGCAAATGCAGGTTCATAGAAGTAAGAATTCACAAGAAAACTCAAGAAACCAAGTAGAACTAGAGAGAGGAAAGAAGAAGAATAGTATGAATTTTAAAAAATCATAATAAATCAATCAAATTTTTAAAAATTCTAAATGAACCCTCTATAGATGCATCTTCTATAAAGGGATTCAAGAAAATTAAAATCTCTAATTAAAAGATTTAATTGAAATAATTAAAACTTTAATTAGTCTTAAATTATATATCTGATTTAGGTGAAAATTTAGAGAACTTAAATTGGCAAGGAACTCCACTTATCAAAAACATTTCAATGTCAAATGATCCTTGGATTAGAAGTTGTTGAATTTCTAATCCTTAGGTCAATTTATGTGAAATAATAAATCAAAAAATCATAAAAATTATAAAAATTTATAAAATCAATTTAAAACTTTAACATAAAACTTGTAGAAAATTTTAAACTCTAAGAAATTAAGAAATACTTAGGGTCTAATGAAATAAAATAAAATCAAACCTTAAGTTTGATAAATTCCTAATAAATCAACCAATTAATTGAAATGAAAACCTTTTGAACTAAACTGGATTTACAATATTAACTTAAATTGATTAAGTGGATTTGCTTAAGCTAATGACATAAACATTAATGAAATAAATAAATGAAATCAATTGAAATTCAAATAAATAAAGTAATTAAAATTCAAAATAATCAAGGTTATCTAATCAAGTTAACTCATCCAAATTCATAAACATTAATGAAATGAAAAAGAAAGATTAAATTAAATAAACATTTAATTAAATGAAAGGAAACACTCTAAATTTTAACCAAAGGTTATAAATCAAAAATCATAAACTCTAAACTTTTAAAAGAAACTTACAATATTAATCAAATCAAACTCAAATTAAAATAAATCACTTAATAAATTCAGAAGAAGCTAATCAAGAAACTTAAGAACTTGACTAGAATTGGATGAAAGTCCATTCAATTAGAGTTTAAGATGTTGAATAGAGTGGGTTCCACCCAAAGTGGGACTTATTTCATTCTTCATTCTTTGAAAAATAAATTTTGAATTTAACATGAAAGTAAACTTAAAATTGGAAATGAAATTAGAAATCAAATTTTGAAACCACTTAATGGTAAATTAAACAAACCTTGAAAAAAAAAATCAAAACTTGAACATAAATGTATAGTAAAGTCATACTACACAAGCCAATTTTTTTTCACACACTAGATTATTAGGTCAGCGACCCTAGATATAGGTTAGGTCGATCTTCTATGATTTTTATTGATGTGAAATTTTTTTCTTATTTTGTGGTGTACTATTATAGACTAGATAGCTAGTATTGTTTGCATGCTAGTCTATATAGTAGGATTTTCTTTTCAGCCTAATACTATTTTCTACAGGGGGCTGTGCTAAAAGGGACTATTATAATAAAAGAATATGTAATTGTTGTTTGCTTGCAAGTATGTTTAAGTCTATAAGCATGGCCTAATAGGATGGGTGGGCTTGACAAGCAACTAATGCTAAGCTAGTATGTTTGGAATATAATTACTAGTGTGATGTGTGTATTTCCTAATATTTATTTTGTAGGGTTTAGGAATTTATTTTGAAATTTTAAATATAATTTAAGCCTAGAATTAGAATAGGATCTATGGGGTCTAGGAATAGCAAGAGCTAACTACCAGTGTTTGGCCTAAGTGGTCCCATATGAAGACCATGGAGGTCCTTAAAGAAGGTGATGATTCTAGAAGAAGACCCCCATACATCAAACTTTTAGTTATAGGCCTTGTTGTATAAGGGTGAGCTTGACTACCCATTTTTCTCTTTCTTCTTGTGTGTACAGCAGTATGCGGTCGCACTAGCCTATTCTTATTAATTAAATTGGTTTGATTTATTTTGGGTGCACAATAAAATCATCTTATTTTTTTAAGTTTTTTTGTGCGGTGTTTCTATGATAAATGCCTGAAATGTTGGGCTCTTAAGAAAAATTAAATTTACTACCCAACCTAAATCTAAATAACTTAAACATTAAATATAAAAATCTAAAATCTCATATTAATTAAAACCTTAGGCACAACTTAAAAGCAACTAGAAATAATTAGCTTTGCGAAATATGATATCATATTGTTCATGCTCCTTGAATTGGGTGCTTCACCTATTACACGTTAAGGAGCATCTGGGCTTTGTGGATGACCACCCTTCCTGTGGAATTATGCTTTCTCTTCTAATTTAGCCCACGACCACTTCTAATTACATATCATTATAGGCATAAAATTACATAACTATGGCCTTAAATTAATTATGAGTCAAAATATAAAAAATAAAATTTATTTCATTAGTTAGGTGCATATCACACCTTACATGATCTTATGGATTAGGGGAGTGCAGGCTCTTAGTCTCCTTCCTAGAAACAACAGCCAAACCATTTAGCATAACATAAAGATTGGAATCATAGATTTAAAATTCACCTAAGTGGTGGTAGTTGGAAGCCCTTCTAGGTACGTGATAAGTCTAGGAGTGTCAGAGATAAGTTCATTTCCTCAAATGAGGTAAAGAACCAATAATTCCTAAAGTTGAACTAGGTCAAGCCTCTAACTTATGTTAGAAGCACCTATAGAATTAGGCTATGAAGCATCCTTCTAGAAATAAGTCTTCAACCTTAGGCATTTCTACAGTCTTGTGCATCTAAGTACTAGATTTTTACTATAATATCAATTCAAACCCTACTAAATTCAGTCCCAAAATTGTAAAGCCTAATGGTCAATTAGTTGAAATTTTTACTTAGTTGTTGACCTCATTTTTGAAAGAGGTTAACCTCTCTTATAAAATTAATACTTAGAACACCTAATCTTAGATTTGGAAACCTCCTAGTTAAGTGCTTAGGACACTATACATAAAGTCCTAGTGCATCTTCCTTAGGTTTGATCTAACCTAATGGGTTTAGGTAGACTCAACCCAAATTCCAGACTTGAATTAAATAAAAAAATCTAAATAAATTAAAATGAATTTAAGTTAAATCAAATGAATGAATCCAAATCTAAATCAAAGTCAAATCTAGTCAACCCTTTTGATATAGGTTCGACTTCTATGGGTCCCATCAAGTCAAAGGTCAATCCACCAAAAATTTTCCAAATAAAATCATTCCAAATGGTTTAAATGATAGAATAAACATGTTTAATCATGAATCTAAAAAAAATTAAATTTATTTAGGCCTTACTTAAGTTAATTAGACTACTTGGTCTAAATGGGCCTAATTGAGTCCTATTAGGTTCAAACAAAAATCAAATTGAAGTCAACTCAATTTGATTATTCAAAATCATTTGAAAATGGTAATCAAATATAATATAATCATTGGGTTTAATTTGATCTAATTGGTCATTTTACTCAAATAAACCCAAACTTAACCCATTAAACCTATTTAGGTCAAATGAGTTCAAATTAAAATAAAAGTGAAATCAAATAAAATTAATTTCTCCAAATCTCCTCACACATGTGATCAAGCATGATTGGAGTCTAAACAAAATTTAATTTAAGTCAAATGGGTCATGTTAACCCAATTGAATCAAGCCTAACACATTTAAGCACAAATGGGTTAAAATGAAATGAAATCTAAAACCAACTCAAATCCTAAAGGAATTAATTAAATCAAAACTTGATAAATCATCAATTAAACATAATTGAACCTAAAATTAAATGAATTAAATCAAAATAATTAAAGTTAAAACACTTTGAAATCAAATGGCCTGAATTGGGTTCAAACCTTTAATCCAATTCAAATGGATTTGGATTCAACCTCAAACTCACATTGGGTTTTAGTGGTGATGCTAGAAGCTATAAGTGAAGTCAAAGGGAGATGAGTTGAAATTTCAACAAGTAAATATGCCTTTATGATTCTTCCTCCTCCCATCATCCAAACTCCCTCACATTTTATTCAAGTCATTTTTACCACCTCTTAGAGGATGATTCCAAGGGTTGAAATCAAGTAGCCAGCCCTTTAGAAAAGAGGGAATTGACTTCCTCTATGAGAGGTAGCAGAAGAAAGCAAGAGAGAACTCCCATGAGAACTCTTGACCAAAGATGGAAAGGGGAAAAATGACTTCCTCCCCTCAAATTTCTTATCCTAACACACTTATAAGGCCAAGAGGGACTAAACCCACCCTCTAGCCAAGCCACTTGCCACCATTGGCCGGAATTTGACACCTAGAAGCCTTCATACATGGCTCTTAGCCATGTATGGAAAGAGAGGAGAGTAGCCATCTCCTCTCCCTATATTCATCCCAAAACATTCACAAGGTGAAGAAAAAAAAGAAAGATAGCATTCCCTGGACCTCTCATCACCGGCAAGCTAAAATTTGGCCAATGTCAATCTCTTGGCCTCCAATGGCAAAAACTAGAGGGTGAGTATTTCACCTCAAATTGAACATCCTAATACATTCTAGAGGTCAAGGCAACCTCAAATGAACCTTCACCAAGGCTTGTCACCATCAACGAGCTAGAGAATGATCAAACCTGATGGGAAACGATCGCAAGTTGGTCTCCAAGGTGTTTGGTGGAGAGGCAAGCCACCAAATCATGTCCACGGCTTCATCCTTCGAGAAGGTGTTTGGAGCATAGTGACTATTGGGGATCACCATTAATGAGGTATGCCTCACAACCGACCGCTATAGCATATCGGTTTGGTTTGTTATGAAGGGAATTTGATCCCCAAGAATATCAAACCATATAGGTCGATTCCAAATCAATCATTAATCATTTTGCAATCAAAATTGTGTAAAATTTGGCCTTGGATCACTAGAAATCTGTCAGATTTGATGGACGACATCTGTCTCTCATTGGAGATGAATAGGGAACGATCATTATTGTCTATTCCTTCTATTTTGAATGGATGGCTAAGTTCAAGCCCTATAGGAAACCGGGGGTGAAATTAAGACTATTCGATCTTTGATCGGATGGTCACGATCAATCTCACATGGCTGCCACATGGATCATGCATGGTCGATGGCACCAGGGCATGTGGCAATGACGCGACATCAGTGCCACCATTTAAATTAATATTTCCCATTTTAAATCATTAAAAAATTATTAAAAATGCTAGTAACTTCAAAAAAGCTTAATAAATAAATTATAAATCCAAGAAATACAAATAAAAGGTTTATTGATTCATCTCAATGAGTATAATACATTAAACCCAAAATCCCCAATTAATTTAGGGTAATTTTGGATTAATTTGATTTTAAATGAAATTAAACAAAGTTAAATTACTCACAAACCATTAATCTAATTGAAATGAAACTTTGGGGAACTGAAATTGAGGTTAAAATGCACCTTAAGAAAATATTTCATGATTTATCTTAAACTAAATCAAAGATATTAAATTTCAAACTCCAAACTTCAATATTAATGAAATAAATTAGTATTACATAAAATAAATCATGAAAATTAATTAAATCACTTTAAATTAACATAATAAACATTATTGAATTTAAACACACCAATGAAATCCACTAAAACTTAATAAACCACAAAATTGCCTAATTTGGTAATTAATTAAATTAATTAATTGAATTAATTAACGAGAACTTTGGAAAATTATAATAAAACCAATTTTCCAAAAATTATGAATGAACCCCCAAATTCATTCCTCATTAAAGTAATCTTAATTTAGGTTCTAATGAAATACTTAAAATCTTAATTACACCTAATTATTAATCTGATTAAAATGACACTTTGGAAATATGAAATTGGCAAGGAACTCCACTTGCCATAAAAATTTCAAACCCAATTGACCTTTGGATTGAGATTTATTTAATTTCTAAATCCCTATGTCAATATAAAACAAACATTAAATTATAAAGAATAACAAATAACAAAACTCATAAACATAACTTAAAGCACCTTCACCAACATCAGAACATTTGAGGATAAATCTCCAACATCCTAAATCAAAGAAATTGATCACTTGCATGTTTAAGGTTTAATCAAAAAAATAATGAATATTAAGTTTAATTAAACTTTAAGGCTAATAAACTCATAATCAAACAATTAATAAAATCTTAATCCATAATCAACGTAACTTAAGAATGGATTAAAACACTAACTTAAGTGTCTTAGAATAACATAATTTAAATTAAATGAACATAAATTCAAAAAACATAAACATAATATAAACTAAATGTTAATGAAACAAATGTTAAACAAATTCAATCCAAATAAAATAAATCAAATTAAAAAATAAATTAAACCAAGAAGGAACACATAGTCAAATCAATAAAAATTAAAAGAAGAAAAAAATTTCAAAAGAATTAAAATTATAAAACTTAATTCAAACCGAATTCACAAATGAATAAAAAAGAAGTTAATTAAGATGCCTAATGATTTTAATTAGGCCTTTAGTATTAAGGTTCCATTCTATTAGGATTTAGGATGTTGAATAGAATGGGTTCCACCCAAAAGTGGAATCTATTTTATTCTTCATTCTTGAAAACATAAATCTAATTTAAAATAAAAGTCAATTTAAAAATAAGAATAAAATCAGAAGTCATTAAATCATTTGAAATTGAAATCATCTAAAAAGGTAAATCAAACAAACTTCAGAATTAAAATTAAACTTGAATTAAAAAGGCCTAGCAAAGTCTTGCCACACAAGCCTATTTCTTTCACACATTAGATCATCAGCTCATGGACCCTAGACTTAGGTTAGGTCAATCTATGATACGATGAGATATTCTATGTTGTGATGTGATGTATGTCTTTATGGTGTACTATTTTATATGGCATATTTGGATTTTTTGCCCGTTAGATGGATGGTAGGACTTTCTTTTCATAACTAATGTTATCTTTTGTAGGGGTTGTGCTAAAATGACTGTCATTATAAATAAATTATAAATGTTATTTTCTGGCATGCTTAAGTCCTTAAACATAGACCAATAAAATAGGTGGGCTTAGCAAGTAGCTAATACTAAGCTCGTATGTTTGTAAAATATAACTGTTATGTGTTGTTTGTATTTTTCTGACATCTATTTTCTTGGGAATTATTTTTTAATTTGAAATGTAAATTAGAGCTTAGAATTATGTTTGGATCTTTGAGATCTCAGAGTAGTAAGAGTTGACCCTACTTGGAAATGGTTGTAGTGGTCCCCTATGAAGCCCAATGGAGGTCGCTGAAAGAAGAAGCGATCCTGGAAAAAAGACCCATAGATGTAAACTATAATTCTACGCTAGGTTGTATAAGTGCTGAGCTTGGCTTTCCATTTTATTTTTTTTATGAGGTGTATAGTGGTACACGCATTGGCCTTTCTTTAATTTATAATTGGCTTGATTTATTTTGGGTGCATAATAGAATCGATATATTTTTGTAGTTTTTTTAGTGTTTTGTTTTCTGTGATGAATGCTTGGACAATTAGGCTCTTAAGGAAAACTAAATTTTTCTAACTTAAATATAATTAACTCAAACACAAGAATAAAGAAACTTAAAACATCATGTAAATTAAAGCCCTAGGAATAAAGTAAATTCAACTAGAAATAATTAGCTCTTGTAAATCATGCAATCTTGTTGCTTTAAATTCTTGAATTAAGCACTTCATCCATTGCATATAAGAGGCATCTGACCTATGAGGATGACAACCTTCATTGGGAAGTCTAGCTTCTTTTATTATTTTATCCCATAACTTCTTCTAATTGCATGGAATTTAGGCATAAAAATGCATACCCAAGATCTTAAAAGAATCTTGAGATAAAATATCTAAAAAGCAAAAAATATGCATTATTTAGATGCATTTCATACCTCACATGATCTTAGGGATTAGGAGTGAGTCTAGGTTCTTAGATTACTTTTCTAAAACATAATAGCCTAGCTATCTTTCATACATGAGACTTAGCATCATAGATTTAAAATGCATTTAGGTGGTGTTAGGGCCATTCGGTTGGTGGTTATAAGTCTAGAAGAGTTAAGGATAAGTTTGTTCCTCAAGTGAGAGGAATGGCTGATAATTTCTAAAATGGAATTAGATCAAGCAACTAACTTATGTTAGAAGAACCTATAGATTTAGGTTCTGAAGCATCATACTAGAGTAAGTTTTTAACCCTAGGCATTTCTATAGTCTTGTGCTGCTAGAATCTAAGCCATAGAATTCTAAGAAAATGATAACTCAAAATCTAAATTAAATCCCAAAATTTAAAGCCCAATGATTGGATGGTTGAAATGCCTATTAGGCAGCCCAATATCAACAAGCATTTCTTACTTAATCCTGATTGGCTTCCAAAAAAAAGTCTTTTGACTTTGGATCCTTCAAAATTAAAATTCCAAATTCTCACTTTTTTGTTAAAACTAGCTTAGAAATTCATATAAATAATAGCTTATTTCTTTAACAGAGTATTCTTAGGAAGAGGTCCTCCATTCCTAAGATGTAACTAACTATAAGGGCTTTTTGTTATAGGAAACATGAACCAAATTTAAAATAAACACTGCTCTACTTCTCATGTAGAGCTGGGAAAAACTCTCTAGTACATGAAAGACCTATTAGCTTTAGGAGTATTTTATTAAAAGATCAAATCCATTATAGAATAACATGTTTATCTTCTGAGATAATATGTTTACTCCTTAATGACGCATTTGATCGACCAAATAAGAAGTTCCTAAATCCTATGTTGAGTCATAAATTTTCCCCACATGGGCATCCCAGTATCTATAATCATTTCCTACTTAATCCCAATTGGCTTCCAAAAGAACTCTTTTCCCATTCAAAGTCTTCCCTAATGAATTTTAAAATACCACCCTTTTAAGAACAAGCTTTGAAATCCATAGAGTTGAAAAGATATTTCTTTAATCGAGAGTAAAGATATCTTTCATTCTTAAGATGTAATTAATTGTAAGGGCTTGGCCTTATAGGGAACTGTGAAACTAATAACAAAATAAATCATGTTCTACTTCTCCATGTAGTTCAAGAGAAAAATCTCTAGTACATTGAAGACCAATTAGCCTTAAGAGCCTTTATTAAGTAATCAAATCCATTTTAAAGAAATATGTTTATCTTTTGAGATAATATATTTATCCTTAATGATATATTTGAATACCTAAATAAGTACCCTAAGATCTGGTGTCCAAACAAGTATAAATTCTAATAAATTTTTCTAGCGACTCCGTTGGAGAATAATTCCTCTCTTCATCTTTAGAAATATATTTCTATTTCTATACATTGATAATGTACTTGTGCCACTCATAGGTCAAGACTATCTTTCTTTAGTTGGATGCCTCTCCATTTCATCCTTTGTAGAGCTCATCTAACATCCTTAACTTGGGGTTCTAGAACTCTTCATTTATCACAGTTGAATGACTAGGTCCTAGAACCACCCCTTTAAAACTTTCAATGAGATTCATACAAAGTAAAGTGAAGTCATTTTTGTTAGAGCTAATTTTAGGTCAAAATAGATTTGATATCATGAAAATGAAATTGAAACATCATTTTCAAAAAAAAATATTAAAAATCATCCAAAAAAATAAAAAAGAAAATCATAAAGTCCTCTTTGTCCTTGATTTTATCTTAGATTTTTGCAAAAGCTAGCAAGAGTTAGGACAAGGTTCTTAAATTAATACCTTTTATTTTAATACAATCAAGAATAGCAAACACTTGACAATGTATATTGAAACGAAGGAGTTCTTTCCATTTTGAGGAAAACTCATGGAATTAAATGAAATGGATGTAGTTTTACCTATTGCCCTCCTTATCCCAATGATTGAAGTTTGGGTTGCATTCTAAAAAGAATTAACTTATAAGAAAATTATAAAAAGAGGGATAAGTATAATCCCAAAAAAAATGCCTTATTGACCATGGGCATAGGACAACCAAGGAAATCAATTATGAGCCTTCTACCTCTATAGAGGCAATTTTTCATACACATAAATGCATTTTAGCTTTAGTCTTAACAAATTCATATTCAACATCCACCAGGAACTTGGAAATCAATCGTTTGAATCCAATTAACCAATTATATGGAGTGACATGGAGATAACCTCTTTTAGACCCTCCAAAAACCCTAAATCCTTAGGAATTTAGGAGAGAGTCAAAAGGGGAAGATGAATAAAGATGACATAAGAAAATTTCATGTTTTCTCCTAATCAATAAAAAGAAAGGAGAGGGCAATAAAGGAAAATTGTATTTCTCCTAATAAGATTGAAATAAATGAAATTTAATCTTATAAACCTAAATTGATGGGAATCCTCCATTGGATGATTGAAATTAAAAGATAGCTTTAATTTATTTTAAGATAAGTTCTAAAGACAAAGTCAATAAAGAATTTGATCTTTCTAAACTAATTATCAAATCTCATGACTTTGAGATAATTACATAGATCAAAGTGAAAAGGATGGAATATTAAATTAAAAGATTTCAGCTCTAGTCGATAGAAGAATAGAAAGATCCATTAAGGATAGAGTTAACCCTACTCTCCTTCCATTTGTATTATGGGGAATTACTAAAATTAAATTCAAAATGGTAGAGTCTTACTTTCTCATATAACACTGAAACAAAATGGTGAATAAGTCATCTTAAAAGAAAATAAAAGAAAAAAGAGTTAAATTCATTTCAAAATATTGATTATAGTGTTTTTACCCATTCTAGAGAAGTTTCTTACAAAATTAAGCATCATAATGCTCTAAAGAAAGAAAATGAAATTAATCATTAATCAAGCCATTATATAATTTTTAATTGGCCTTTCTTAATTATTAACAATTTTTGATGTGGCATTCCACTATGAAGAAATCCTTAGGTTATCTTTTGTGATGAATATCTACTAGTAGGAATTGTTGAATAAAAATAAACTTTCATATAATAGTCAATGTGAAAAATCCTATGAAATATCCAGAATGCAGATTTCAAGTATGCAGAAAGTTGATTTGGGAGTGCATCGGTCAACATCAATTATAAACATACATGAAAATGAATATACACATGCCTAATTCTAATCTAACTATGATATGATGGTGTTGTGTGAATTAAAACAAGAAAAGGAAAGGAGTTCTAAACTCAAGAAAATATAAACTTGAAAACTCATTTGGAAAACCAAATCTCAATCATAATGTTGATTGAGATTGATAATTCAAACTTTGAAGTGAAATCTTAGGAATTAAGGACCATATCTTATCAAACCCAAATTTAAAAAATGAAGAAGAAGATAATCATCATTATAAAAGAATATTTACATCCATTCTACATTCATGAGATTAGAGTCTTTAAGAATATCATTTTCTTTTGTTAGTCTTGTAAAATTAAGGCACTACAAAAAGAGACTAAAGAAGAAAAATAAAGTTTAAAATTTACTTAGTGCCTAACCAAATCTTATATTCAGTCAAAGAATTAAGAAATGTCTTGCTAAGTAATGTGATCACTTAAAACAAGAACATAATTGAGTGTGTAAAGTTTTGTAACAAATCTTGTATTAAGACAAAGTGTCGAATGTGTCCAGTATCTTAGCAAATGTTGTATTTAAGAAAAATATCAAATGTAACATCTTACTAAAAGTTGTAATGTTATTGAAATGTTAATAAATGAAAGAAAGAAAATTAAAAGGATGGAAGGACTATATCAAAGAGCTAAATGGTAAAGTCTGATTTTTCTATGTATGTGGGCATTTTAATTCTAACTCTTCTATATAGAACAAAAATGATAGAGTTAGAAGTCAAACGTTGCCCCTAACTTAAAAGTGATAAAATAAAATAAATCAATTTTGCATCTTCAACTTTAAATTTGATAAAAGATGTAAACCATGAAGATAAAGAAAATGGATTTGACTTTCTAGGTATCCCTTTGTCTATCAAAAATTCAAAGAAAATTTATTACTACATGAAAATGATCATCACTATATGTGGATCCCTAAAATATACCTATGAGGTAATTTCAACGAACTTCAAGTAGAATTTTGAAGGATTAAAGATAAACAAAAAATAATTAATTAATTAAAGCTATCTATGAAATATCATTCAAAGAAATCTTTAAAGAATGTTAATCTAACTTTAAAAAATTTATCTCAAAATTATCACGAGAATCCTAATATCTCAAATAAGTCAAATTCAGTTATCTAAATTTCTTTATTGATTAGGGATAATCGAACAAAAATGATATCAAAATACCTTTGAAGAATCTATTATAGCTTTAAAATACCTTTGAAGAATCTATTATAGCTTACTTATCTTGATTCTCATTCATTCTTAAAAGCCATATCAATTATAGCTTTAAAAGAATATCTTGATCTTTATTGAATTCAAATCAATAAAGAAAATGAAGAGAATGCCTTATAAGCTATAGATTCATATTAATAAAAAATGGAATACATATCAATTGTAGCTTGATTAACTCAAGTTATCATTCATATAAGCTTCATTAAAAACTCCATAATTTTAGAAGCATTGTTTGACTTTGTTTATTGCTGAGGAACTAGAAAGTCACATGGAAGCTCAAAAGTAAATTCCACAGGTTGATACCATATGATGTTTTGCTTAAAGTGGGTTAGAAATCTGATATAGTTGAATATAACTTTGAGATGATTGAAAATGAATGATGAAATATTATGCCTATGGAATTGGCATATTATACAATGGGTCCAAAATGTGCCCAAATCTTTCTTCAAAATTTTTTTTTTTTGAAATTTTCTTCACTGAACTTCTTCATGTGTATGAAGCATTAGTGAAACCATGAAATGGAACCAAATCATTCCAACACCTCTCACTAGTTAGACTAATCGGATTAGGATTAAGTTCATGTGACTCCTACTTATTAGTCAAAAGACTTAGGGATTATGAACTTAAGTCACTAAAGATGACTTTTCCTCACTCATGCCATTTATAGGTTAGGAGCAAGCCCTTCATGACACCTTTCCAATATGTATTTTGAGTTGGAAGAAAGCCCACCAAGGTGCCCTTCTAATATCTTTATGGGGTTTGGAGTATGCTTTCGTGCACCATTGTCATAGGTTTAGAGCACGCCATCCATGGCTCCTTTCTTACTATTCATAATATAGGATTATGCCACTAAGACCCCTTTCCTATGAATTAGACTATTTAGGTTAGGATTATGACATCAAGACCCTTCTCATATTACTCAAAATTGAGGTTAGGATTAAGTCTTCAAGACCCTTTCTCCTTTTTAACTATTTAAGTTTGATTAAGCCATTAAAGGCCCCATCTTAATAGTTAACCAAAGAGGAGTAAGTCCCTTAGTAGGCATCTTTTAATTGACAAGGATTTGGATTAATTCATCAAGACCTCTTTCCTACTAGTCAAAATTTGAGGTTTACGATTAAGTCATCAAGACCTTTTCCTCAACCTAAGCCATTTCCGTTGGATTAAGCCATTAATGGCCCCATATTAATAGCTAATTACAAAGAAGTAAGCCTCTTAGTAGACATTATTTTTGAAAGATAAGGATAGATCAAGTCACCAAGACCCCTACTTGTCAAATAGACTACATGGGTAGGATTAAGTCATCAAGATGCCTTTCCTACCAGTCTAAGATTTGAGGTTTAAGATTAAGTCATTAAGGCCCTTTTCCCTTATTATAGCTATTCAAGATAGAATTAATTCATTGAAGGCCCTTTCTTAATAGCTAATTAGAAAGAAGTAATTCTTATAATAAGAATTTTTTCTAAAAGATAAGGATTGTATTAAGTCACCAAGATCCTTCCTTTCAAATATACTATGGTTAAGATTAAGTCACCAAGACCCCTTTCCTACTAGTAAAAAACCTGAGGTTTAGGACTAAGTCATTAAAGGCCCCTTTTCCTCATTGTAACTATTTAAGAAGGAATTAAACAAAGGAAGGCCCCTTCTTAATAGCTAATCTTATCAAAGTAAGTCCCTTAGCAGGCATCCTAGTAAGAAAATTTTGGATAAGATTAAGTCATTATGACCCCTTTCCTTTTATTTAAGTTATTTATATTAGAATTAAGCCATTGACAACCCCTTCTTATTAGCTAAATTTTATTTGATTAGGATTATAGTTTGACCCCTTCTCTAACTCAAAACAAAAGATAATTAGGAGTGGAAATAAGTCATTGAGGGCTCAATTCCTATGAACTATTTAGGTTAGGAACTATGTCGATATGACCCCTACCTATTAGTCAAAATCTTAAGAATTAGGACTTAACCTGTTAGAAGCCCCTCTTCCTTAGCTTTACTATTTAGGTTGGAATTAGGTCTTTAAAGACTTCTTCCTAATAGTTAACAAGATAAGAATAAATTTCCTAGTGGTATCTTTTTTTTTAGTTAAAATTCACATAGTTTGGTTGGGAGTAAACCCTATAGGAAACATAACGAACCCAGTTTAAAATAAACCCTACTTTACTTTTCCATATAAAGTAGGGGAAGAATCTCTAGTACATATGTAGACCCATTATCCTTAAGAGTCCTTATTCAGTTGATTTGGTCCATTATAGGGTGGTGACCTCTATCTCTTGAGATAGCACACCTCTCCTTAATGTTGTACCCAATCACCTTAATAAGAACATCTATAGATCTACGTGGCGTCCCAATAATGCGTATCTTTTTATATATTTCTATTATCATTTATATTCTTTTTTGAAAAGAAGGGGGGATAGATGAAGGCAAGGTATCATATAAGAAATATTTTCACCATAGCCTATTAAAAGAACTCTTTCTACTGTGGATCATTCCCAATTAAAATTTCAAATATCATTCCTTTGAAAACCAACTTAAAAATTCTTTAGAAATAATAATTTAATCCTTTAATAGAGAGTATTCTTAAGAAGATACCCTTCTACTTCAGATGTAATTAACTATAGGGACTTGGCCCTATAAAAAACCATGGGCCCAATTTTAAAATAAACCCTGCTCTACTTCTCATGTAGTTTAGAAGAAAACTATCTAGTACATGAAAGACTAATTAACCTGTGGTGTTTTTATTTTCAAGCATTAATAATGTTAAAAATTATTATTGGGACACCACATGATCCACATATGTACTCATTAAGGTGATCGAGTATGATATTAAGGAATAGTATGCTATCTCTTGAGATAGAAGTAACTACCCTATAATGGGCTTAATCACTTAATGAGGACTCCTAAGGACAATGGGTCTTCGAATGTACCAGAGATCTTTCCCCTACTTCACATGGAAAAGTGAAGCAGGGTATATTTGAACCGGGTTCATTAAGTTCCCTATGGAGGCAAGCCCCCATAGTTAATTACATCTTAAGAAAAGAGATTCCTTAAGAATACTCATGATTAAGGTAAATGACCATTGTCTCCAAAGATTTCAAAGATAGGACTATCAATGAATTGGTTATTTTTGTAAAATCAAGTGGGATTGATCAAGAGGAGAGAGTTATTATCGAATACCAAAGGGAGATTAGTAGGGGATGCTTACGATGCTAGAAAAACCAAGCGAGCATCCCAAACTATCTTATGGTTGGGCTTTATATCTTTAAAATTTGAAGAGAATTATATGTTTGAGTTGAATTTTTATTAGAAATCTAGGGCTTACAATTCCACAATACAAGATTGTGGAAATGCCTAAGAGGTGAGGATTTATGCTTGTAGCCCACAAAGGGAAACAACAACCTCATTTCTTAAATCTTATGAGCTTTGGTGAGGGCCAAATCATGACCTAAATCTAAAGTAAAAAATGGGTATATGGTTTATCTCCATAAGAGAGAATAAACCACCTGATTGTTGGACTTACAACCACCTAGAGGTGGCCACCAACTAACTCCTCCTATAATTTTAAATACATGTAGGCAAGTCTTATGCTTTTCAAGATGGCTAAGCTGTTGTTTGTTTAGTAATGAGACTAAATCCTTAAACTCACTCCCTAAGAGACTATATCATGAAGGGAATGAACTCATGACTTAATCTAATGTAAATTTTGTTAAGTTTTATTTTTTTATTTTGGACATTTTTACTTAACATGGGCTATGGGATTTCATGTGCTTAATTCATTAAAATATTGGTTATGGGCCAAACAGAAAGAAGGAGGTGTGTTTCCACCATGGCTCTCAAAGGTCAAGCAATTTTCTCAAGCAAAGGTGGAAGACCTCCATTAGTAAGTGTGAAGCAATATGATTTATGCAGGATGTGAGACATACAACATCCAGCTAAGGGGTTGTTAAATCTTTTATTATATTAATTTATTTCCTACACTTTAGGTGAGGTTATGGGTTATTTAGTTTAATTTTGAGTTAATTAATTCAATAGAAAATTTCTTTTTTCCTAAGAGTCTAATTGCATCCAGGCCATTCAACAATCACCAAGCAATTAAGAAACTAAAGAAATTATGCCATCCTAATTGCGCAATCATAAACATAACATCAATCAATTTATAAAATTAGCATAAAAGGATCAAAGGCTAGTGCAGTCGGGTATCACCGTACAACCTGAAAAGAAATATGGGGAGCCGAGCTCTACCCTCATACAACCTAGATTACAAATGAATAATTACAATTAAAAGTAATTCATGTTATAGGGGTCTTCATTCTTCATTTCTTCATTTCTTCCTTTCTTCATTTCTTTCTTTATTCATTTCTTTCTTTCTTCATTTGACTTGGGATGTAGTTTTCTCTAAGGCTTCACATGGTATTTAAGACATGGTCTTATAACCAATGTTCATCCTAATTCCCCATAACATTCATTATAAATCTTAACTGCAAAATTTACATCAAATTGAGAAAGATAAATCTAACTAAACTTGTAAAATAGAGATTAGCTAAACATACCACACAACCCAAGCAATTATATTAATGATTTGGACTTAGCACCCCACACATGGGTAACCAAGCCCATCTGTCCTAATTTTGGTTATGCTTATGGGTATAAGTAACCTACAAAACAAAAGCATTTATATTTTTATTATAGCGCCCCTTAAGCATAACCCCATAGAAAACATGACTAGGCTAAGATCGCTCTATCATCCAGTCTATGCACATGCACCCTAATATCCAGTCTAAAACATTACATCATAAAGCATAATCAGGAATCAAACCATGCACCATTCTAATATAGAGCTAGAAATGGTGACTTAGCCTAATGTGTGTGTGCCATTTAAGGCTTGTGTTTCATGTCTTAGCTAGGCTTTAAGGTTAAACTTTTGTAAGTGTGAGAGATTCAGTTTAGAGGGTTATTTCAATTAAAGTGATTTAGTTGATTTGTATATTTTATTTGATGATTTGATTTGGTTAAAATGAACCTACACTTAATTACCAAATCTTATATGAAGAGAAGAAAAAAAAAGAAAAGAACTTCTTTTTCATCCTTACCATATGTAATTTCTCAGGTAGCTTCATTAATGATTTTTCTTTAGTGAATATTTTATTATGTGTTTTAATTGACCCTAAGTTTAGATTTACTCTAAATATCCCTATTCAATAAGAAAGGCATCTTAGGATTAGTTTAGGTGAATTACTATCACATAACACACAACCATTTATTTTTTTTCATCATGTATACCATGCATATGAATAAGCCTAAGCATACCTATACATGCAATGCAAATTTTAGCACACTTTGATGATGAATACTAAGAGATATGATTTAAAAATTTGGATATTCCATGAATGCATGTCTTTATTATGTATAAATGGGGGATTCTTCATCCATTAACATAATGCACATTCACATATATAAAAGACATAAGTGAGTATGATGCCATTATTTTCTACACTAGGGGTGTAAGGTACAAGATCTACTTAGGGCTACTTAAAACCTCACCCCAGGATGTCCCTAATAGACCACTTTTCTTAAATACATGTAAATGTACAAAAAGAGACAAATGAATCAAAAATCATGTAAATTTTTTTTTGTTTGATTTGATTTTATAATTTACATGTGTAAATGTGAGAATCCTTCTTAAGTCATAACATAGAAATGCATAGGAATAAATTTAAACAAGTGTTGTGTTCTTTTCAAATGAACTATACACTTTGCAAGACCTATTCAAATACATGTTAAGAGAAGAGAAGAAAATAACATTAAACACATCTTATGCTATTATCTCATGCAAGCTTAAAAGTATTTATAAGTAGCATCACTTCATTCATCTTTTGAAAATACTTTGGTTTAATAGTGATTTGTCATTTTAATTTAAATAGCTCCACTTTCATAGTCTTAATCTTAAGGGATGAAATTAGACTTAGAAGAAACCATGCAGATTAAGAAAATTTCTACCCCTTAACTATTCCTCACTTTCCTTCAAGTCAAACTCCAAATAAATTCTATTTGATTTTATCCAAACTCAAATCAACTCCATATGATTGAAATCCATGATTGAAATCAATGATTGAAGCCCATGATCAAAATCCATCAAAATTTCCAAAGTCCAAATTTTGCATAAGTACTTAACCTTCCCTTAAGGACTTATTCAAAATCATGATTCAAACCTATTCAAATCTTTGAGATTTTGTCATACCTCATTTATATTCTCATTTATATTCACATATATAACTAAAATAAATTCAAACCCAAATCAAACTCAAATCCAAATTTCATATCCTTTAAATTCCTTTATGATTTAACTACATCTTGATCAAACATATTCAAACCCTTGGGATTTTCTCAAAAACTATTTGTATTCATATTTATGTTCTTATATATAAATGAAATATCAATATAAATCAATCAAATCAAAAGCAAAAATTAAATTTCAATTTAAAATTTCTTTAAATCCTTTAAATTCCCTTTAATGGACTTAGCCCAAACTTTTATCAAACCATTTCAAACTCATGGGATTTTCTCAAAACTTATTTGTATTCTCATTTATATTCTCATATATAAATGAATATAAATATAAGTCCATCCAATCCAATTCAAAAATTAAATTTCAATGTAAAAATTTCATTAAATCCTTTAAATTCCCTTTAATGGATTTAACCTAAATCATGATTAAACCACTTCAAACCCTTGAAATTTTCTCATGATCAATATATATTCTCATTTATATTCACATATATAAATGAAATATAAATTCAAAGAATCAAAACTAATTCCAAAAATAAAACTCAAATCAACTCAAAATCCAATCTGAGCCTTTCAAGTCAAAATTTTGAACTTAGCCAAATCACTTTCAAATCAAGACAATCCCTTGATTTTCTCTCATGATTCAATCAACCCTACAACCATGAGCTCACATATATATCCAAACATCAATCATACAATAAAAACCCAAATAAAAAATCAAACCCAAAACCCTTTCATATTCTTCCTTTGAATATGAAATTTTTAAATGGATCGAAACCCATTTGACTTCAAAGCACTTGCAAATGGATTTATATTTCAATCATGTGTCCATATACAAGATCAACCAACTTCAAATCAAGTGACCCACTTAGGCTCACTTGACCCAAAGTGACCTAAAGTACCCTTATGAGCCAAAATTTGATCTTAACCAAATTGGATTGAACCAAACTCATATATCCCTCACATCATGATCAACAATCAATGATGTGGGGCTTTGTGAAAGAAATTTTCACCCGATCAATTTTTGACCGTTGGATTTGCTACTCTCTATCTTTAGATGGTGTGGGTTGATTTATTTTGATTCCATGCTAGATCTAGCTTGGATCTTCCCCTTGATCATGGACAGTCTCTATTGATAAAAGGGAGAACTTAGATGATCTTAGCCATCCATCCGTGCATTTTAGATGGATGGCTTAGATTATTTAGAACTTTTAGATATCTATTTATCCTTTGTAGAACATGAGGGAATCTTTAGCCATCTGATCTTTGATCAAACGATAAAGGATTAAAGCATGTGCACCACCAGCCACCCCTGTGAGGTGACAAATTAAGTGACCCCCTCACGGCATGATGCATGTATAGCGCACTGACCACCAATGCCATGCATCATGTCGTGAGCCAAGAATTAGTTAGGAATTAATTAAATGAATTAATTAATTCTTAATTCACTTGGAGAACTTCAAAATTGCATAACTCTTCCTAGAAAATTCAAAAAAATTTGAAATAAATCCTATGGAAAGATAATTAAACCTAAAACATTTTAAATTTAATTTTGATGAGTTTTTAATTAGGATTTTTCTGAATTTGGATTTGATTGGAAAGTGTATTTTGCTAAATACTCTTTACTTAGGCCTCTGATTAACCCCAAATTTCTTGTGTAGGTTCTAGCGGATGATCTCTACTTCCCTAATTTTTTTGGGATTTATTGATGGCTTGATTAAAGTAATTGCATATGTTTTCCTTAATTACCCTTCTTATGTCATTAGGCATAATTAGGGTATGATAATGGTTTTACCCTATGATTAGGGTTGATTAAGGTCAGATCCAATAAGTAGGAGGTTTATGGAATAATTTTGGGACATATCCCCTAAGCTATTCCCTAAAACCCCTCTTCTTTTCTTAATCTCCTCTTAATTAAAGGTTAATTCATTAATTATCCCCTTAATCAATTTCTTAAAATTCTAAAAGTTTCAGAACATAATTAATCTATCTTGGGTAGATACTTAGGTGTTTAATAGCCTAAGTTTAATTAAATAAATCAAAACCCA
The DNA here is from genome assembly GCA_021442155.1 of Cymbidium sinense. Lineage (NCBI taxonomy): Eukaryota > Viridiplantae > Streptophyta > Magnoliopsida > Asparagales > Orchidaceae > Cymbidium > Cymbidium sinense. Next base: position 52,304,685 of record CM038214.1, on the reverse strand, counting down.
ATTCACATGTGTGAAAGGGTGTTTTTTACTTAAAACTAAACCTCTTTGCTTAATTAACTTTTAATGTGAGCCAAATTGCATTAGGCCTTTTCATTATTAGGTGCATTGCAAATTTAAATTCCTTGTGGGTTTTATGTCATCTCATTGGCTCATAATTATTTAGTTAATTCTTCTAAGGTGTTGTAGGTAAGGGTTTATTAAGCTACTTAATTCATACCTTAACCTAAATGACACATAAAAATTAATTTAATTATTTAAAATTAAACAAAAATATCAAACACATGTGGGAATGGGTTAAGAATAGCAAAATCATCTCACATTTTTAAAATTAAATCAAACTTCAAACTAAACAAAAATCACTTTGAAATCCACTTTGATTTATTCTAAATTTTATTATTCCATAAGAATGTCTTTAGGATTTAAGTGAAGTGAGTTTGTTTTCATTCTTTCATTGCTTTGGACCTTTCCCCAACATGTTAAGTTGTATGTCATGTGTTATCATGCAGTCATAGTTTTAAAATTCAAATTTTAAAATAAAATTGTTTACTTTATGTCAAATTTGCATGTGTTAGCTAAAGTAGAAATATGAATGGCTATTATCACTACTAAATCCAAATTATTTTAAAAATACATAAATCAAATACCAAATCTGAAAGTGTACTACTTATACTTTAATTATAAGCTTGCATGTGATAGATTATAAAGTCATGGTTAGTGTAGGTTTTCTTTCTTTCTTATGTTAGCGTAGTTTTGAATAGGAGTTGGTAAGATGTAGGGTTCATTTGAAAAGAACCCACACTTACCTAATTCTATACCCTATTCATCCCTATACTATCACCTAAGAAGGGTTGCCTATACGTTCATGTATAGATTGCATAAACAAAAATGAATCCATTAAACAACTTTTGCATTTTCCTTTTCTATTTTATTTCTTTTATATCCATGTTTGTATTTAAGGAAAGTGCTATATTAGTCTGGACAACCCTGAGGTTGCAAGGCTTTAAGTAGTCCTAAGTAGATATTATACCTAACACCTCTGGTTAATAATGGCACTATACTAACTTATTCCTTTCTTACTTTCATGTATGTATGTAAAAATTTAGATAAGGAAAACTCTTTCTACTTAAGAAAAATCATGCATATTTAACTTCTAAATTTCCTTAACTTGATTACTTACAATGCATCATAAAGTGTGTTAAATACTCTCATTTTCATGTATAGATATGCTTAGGGTCCATCCATATCCATGTTATATATGTTGGGAAAGAAATGAAGTAATGTGTGTTATGTGAATTTTAATTCATTTTATTTAATCTTAAAATGTCTTTCTTTAAGAATAGGTTTGTTTAGAGTTTATCTAAACTTAGGATTAATCAAAAGATGTAATAAAAATATTAACTTAAATGAAATGAAAATGTAATCTACTTTAGAAATTACTTAGATTAGGAAGGAAAGAAAGTTGTCTTCTCTTTCCTCTCATAACCTAGTAATTAATTGTAGGATCAACTTAAAAAATAAATCAAAACATAAAATAAAATTAACCCCAAATGATTAAACAACTTTAATGGAACCTTCCTCTAAGTTGAACATGTTCTTCACACTTAGAAAATTTAAACTTAAAGCCATTGCTAAGCGTACCACACAAGCCTTCAAAGCACACACATTAGCCTAAGTCATCACTTCTAGCTTTAGGTTAGGTCAGTGCATGGTTTGATGTTTGTTTTAATTTTTGATATATGTTTTAGACTGGATGTTAGGGTGTATTCTTGTACAATGAATGGTAGGACATTCTTTATATAACTATTCTTTTCTACAGGGGATTGTGCTTAAGGGGCGCTATGATAAATAAAAATATAAATGTGTTTGCTTGCAAGTCCTTTATACCCCTAAACATAATCCATAGGCTAGGTGGACTTACTCATGTGGGGTGATAAGTCCAATATACATGCTTGGGATTTTTGTGGTGTGTTTTAGCTGACCTTTATTTTGTAGATGTTAGTTAGATTTCCACTTTTTCTTTTCATGTAAATATTTGTATAATTAGGATTTTAGAATGATTGTTATGGGGATTAGGATAAGCATTAGTCATAAGGTCCTATCTTATGCACCATGTGAAGCCTTAGAGCATCCACCTCCAACCTTCCAAAGGAGGAACCAAAAGAAGAAAGAAGAAGAGAAGAAAGCAGAATGAAGATTGAAGACCCCCATAACAATGAGTTTCATGCTTAATTGTAATCTAATTCATTTGTAATATGGGTTGTATAAGGGTAGCTTGGCAACCCATATTTGATATTTTTAGTTTTGTGCGGTGCTGCCCGACCACAATAGCCATTTATTCTTTTTGTGATTATCTTTATAAATTGATTGATAATTTATTTAGCTTTTGCATTAAGTGGCATAATTTTCCTAGTTTCTTCCTTGCTTTATGTATGGCCTAGATGTGGATTAGGCTCTTCATTGAAAAATAAATTATTTACCTAACTTAATAATTCAAATTAAATTTAAATAACTCATAAGCTCACCTAAAGCTTAGGTTTAAAATCAAGATAAAATAATTAGCAACCCCTTAGCTTGGATGAGAATTTCTTTTGTAATATCATGCAAATGCATCTATTCTCTTTATTGAGGATTCCATCTTTCCCAAAGAAACTGCTTGACCTTTGAGAGCCATGGTGGAAACTCACCTCCTCCCTTCTAACATTTTGGAATCTAATTTCTCATGCATTAGTCATATGAATCTATTTAGTCAAAATAATTGTGCAAAATGAAAATAAAATGAAATTTGAATTGAATTAAATTTAGGTCATTAGCATGTCCCTTTACATGATTTAGTCTCATTAGAGTGAGTTAAGGACTTAGTCTCTTTTAAATAATAACAGTTTAGCTATCTTGCATAAGCATAAACACTTTCGTACATGTATTTAAAATCATAGGAGGAGTTAGCTGGCACCACCCAGGAAGTAGTAAGTCAAAGCTGTCGGGTGGTTTGTCCTCTCTTATCGAGGCAAACCAAATAACCCTTTTCACCTTAGATTTAGGTTGTGCTTCTAGCCCTCATCAAAGCTCCCTGGATTTAGGTTCTAAGGTTGCTTCTCTCTTTTGTGGGCCACAAGCATAATTCCTCACCTCTTAGGAATTTTCTTAATCTTGTGTTAAAGAATCTTAAGTCCTAAAATTCTAATGAAAAATGCAACACAAACAAACTAAATCAATTTCTAGAATGTAAAGCCCAATAATAAGATAGTCTGAGATGCTTGCTAGGTTTCCTAGCATCATGAGCATCTCCTACTTATTTCCCATTTTGGCTTTGATAATAACTCGCTCTTTTAATCAATCCCATTTTGATCTTCAAAATAAAACCAATTGATTAATAGTCCTTCCCTATTGAAATCTTCAAAAACAACAATCATTTACCTTAATCGAGAGTTTTCCTAAGGAATCTCCATTTCTTAGGATGTAATTAACTATGGAGGCTTGCTTCTGTAGGGAACTTAACGAAACTAATTTAAAGTAAACTCTATGTTACTTTTCCATGTAATGTAGGGGAAGAATCTCTGGTACATATGCGGACCCATCATCCTTAGGAGTCCTTATTGAGATGATTGGTTCCATTAAATGGTATTGATTTCTATCTCTCAAGATAGTACACTATTTTCTTGATGATGTATCTGATCACCTGAATAAGTACATCTATGGATCTACTTGACATCTTCACAAGATGAATTTTTATAGTGTTATGCCTTTTCTTTCTCCCCACAGATTTGAAGGTGACTCCCTATAGAAATTTAAACCAACAAGTTTTTTTGGTGACTCTACTGGGGAAGGTTCCTCTCTCTATCTTTGGTAAATGATCATTATCTTTGAGTATTGATAATGGGTTTGTACTGTGGTATGAATCCAAGACTATCCTTCTTTCCATTAACACTTATCTCATTTCATTCTTGAGTTGAGTTAGCCAACATCTTTAGGTTTTAGGATTGCATTCCTTGTTGGTCTTAAAATCCTCATTGAATTCTCACATGGGTAAAAAGAAAAGATCTAAATAAAAAGAGAAAACATCTTAAAGACTTCCTCCTTATCATTTTCATGGTAAGGAAAGGTTCATTCCTAAAAATAATAAATCTTCCATAAAGAACTTTGCATTTTCAAAAGCACCTTTTCAAAATTGTAATTAATAAAATATTATCACAAAAATTTATCACCTCATTTAACAATTCTCATAATTGTTACATGTAGGGATTTTCAAAAATAAAATTAATAACATTTTCCAATAGCATAAATGAATATCTTCTTTCAATTCACTTTGATGAATATTTTATTTTAAAAATAAAATTAACAATCATCTTTTCCAAAAAAAAATCACAATCATCATCATAAAACTTTTCAAAAAGCACACATGAATTCTTCTATTCAATACACTCACACTTATTGAATGGAAAGTTCATTTTCAAATAATTAAACTTTGCAAAAAGAACACATGAACATCCTCATTTAATTTATTAAATGATTATTTTATTCCAACTAAATAAATAAATATCTTTAGGAAATCCCACTTAAACATATCTCACATATGTTTTAAGTTGAATTCCACTCTTTCAAAATTACAATCACACGCAAAATTTTATATTTCAAAAAAAAATAAGATTGATCCCCATTCCACATACCTAAATTTCTTGAATGGAGGTCCCCTTTTTCAAAAATTAAAATTCCAACAATCATATTTCAAAAAATTTCAAACATTGATTTGAACCTCACTTAGCATACTAAAATTTGCTAAGCGAAGTTTCCAAATTTAAAAAAAAATCCAAAATCAACAATCATACTTCAAAATTTTCTAATCATACTTGGAATCTCAATTAACATACAGAAATTTGTTAAGTGATGTCTTGAAATTCAAAATCTAAAAAATTTTCAAACAACGTTTTGGAATTTCACTTAACATACCCAAATTTGTTAAGTAAAATCTCCAAATTCAAAATCCAATAATTTTCAAACAACATTTTGGAATTTCACTTAACATACCAAAATTTATTAAGTCTCCAAATTCAAAATCCAAAATTTTTTTAAATACATATTTGGAACTTCATTTAGAATTTTTAAATTTTCTAAGTGAAGTTTCAAATCTAAAATCAAACATCTTTCTAAACACATTTTTGGAACCTCACCTAGCTTACTCAACTTTGCTAAGTGATGTTTTCAAACTCCAAACAAAAATTTCTCAAACACCTTTGGAACTTGTTCCCATAGCATACCAAATTTGCTAAGGAGAATTTTCCATTTTTCAAAACCAAAAATGAAATCAAAATTCTAAACACACCATTTGTAATTTCATATTAGCATACTTAAATTTGCTAAGTAAAAATTCTATTTCACTAAATTAGGTGGGACTTCATCTTTATCATCCAAATAGGTCAAATTGGGTCCAACCATGGGTTGGGTCAAGTTCATATGACCATTTGAAATGCTTTTGGTGGCTTTGGTTTGATTCAATTTGGTATATATTTTCTTTTGGCTCATATGACTTCACTTAGGTCAAATGGGTCAAGTTGACCTATTTGAACCATTTGATCTATTTGAGGTAGGTCAATGGTAGGTTTAGGTTAGGTTAGTCATATGGAGTTAATTGGTATCTATGTTTCAAATCAATTTGGGTTAAGTTCAATTTTGGCTCAACATGACCCTTTAAGGTCATTGTTGGGTCTAAGGTCAATTGGGCTAGGTTAGGTCTAGTTGGCCAATTGAGGATTTGGTGAAGTTCCATAAGTAATTTGGGATGGATTTGACCCATTGGTTTCAATTAATTTGGCTTAGATCAAGTTTTAACACATTTTGACCCTTTAGGTCAAAATGGGTAAACTTAGGTCAAGTTGACCAATTGGGCTAGGTTAGGCTCAAATGTTGGCCTGGTCAAGTTCAAACATAGGTCATCAGGGAACTTAGATCAATGGTTTCAATCAACTTTGCCTATGGTGGGATTTGGCTATGTAAGGTTTCATTTTAGGTTAAGTGTTGATTTGGTCAACCCTTAGGTTTGACTTGGTTTGACCTAATTTGATTGATTGATCTTCCCATGATGATTGTTGATCATGATGAGAGGGATATATATGAGTTTGGTTCAATCAAATTTGGTTAAGATCAAAATTTGGCTCATAAGGGTACTTTAGGTCACTTTGGGTAAAGTGAGCCTAAGTGGGTCAATTGGCTTGGTCAAAGCTTGATTTGAAGTTGGTTGATCTTGTATATGGACTCATGATTGAAATATAAATCCATTTACAAGTGGTTAGAAGTCAAATGGGTTTTTGATCCATTTGAAAATTTCATATTCAAAAGAAGAATATGAAAGGGTTTTAGGTATGATTTTTGATTTGGGATTTGATTGAATGATTGAAGTTTGGATTTATATATGAGCTGATTGCAGGGTTGATTGAATCATGAGAGAAAAATCAAGGGTTTGGCTTGGTTAAGTTCAAGATTTTGACTTGAAAGGCTCAGATTGGATTTTGACTTGATTTGGGTTTGAATTTTGGAATTGGTTTTGATTGTTTGAATTTATATTTCATTTATATATGTGAATATAAATGAGAATATAATCATGAGAAAATTTCAAGGATTTGAAGTGGTTTAACCATGTTTATGTTAAATCCAATAAAGGGAATTTAAAGGATTTAAGGAAAATTTTAAATTAAAATTTAATTTTGAATTGGATTGAATTGATTTATATTTATATTTCATTTATATATGAGAATATAAATGAGAATACAAATAATTTTTGAGAAAATCCCATGAGATTGAAATGGTTTGATCAAAGTTTGGGCTAAGTCCATTAAAGGGAATTTAGTGGATTTAAAGGAATTTTAAATTGGAATTTAAATTTGTACTTTTGATTTGATTTATTATATAAATGTAAATACAAATACATTTTGAGAAAATCCCAAGGGTTTGAATAGGTTTGATTAAGATTTAGGTTAAATCCGTTAAATGGAATTTAAAGGATTTAAGGAAATTTTCATGAATTGATTTGGAATTTTGAGTTTGATTTGATGGGTTTGAATTTATATTTCATTTATATATGTGAATATAAATTTAGAATATAAATGAGGTATGAGATAATCTCAAAGATTTGAATAGGTTTGAATCATGATTTTGAATAAGTCCTTAAGGGAAGGTTAAGGACTTAGGCAAATTTTGGACTTAGGAATTTTTGATGGATTTTGTTCATGGGTTTCAATCATAGATTTCAATCATGGATTTCAATCATATGAAGTTGATTTGAATTTGGAGAAAATCAAATGGAATTGATTTGGAGTTTGACTTGAAAGAAGGAAAGTGAGGAATGGTTTAAGCTAAGGGTAGAAAATTTTCCTAACACCCCTAAAGCATGACTTATTCCTATGGAAAACTCTTCTAAATCTTCCTAGTCACTAGATATGTCTTAAGACTAATGATTTCTTAAAGTATAAGAGGAGTCTTATGTCTAAGATGGAGGGGTTGAGAGCTCATTCTAAAAATGAGGTCAAGAATTGGCACTCAATATGTATGGTGTGACTGACAAGGAACACTACACTCATTGGTGTTGACTGAAATGACCAACAACACCGAAAGATCACAAGCACTAATAGAAATAATCTATCCTTAACCTAAGGAAAAGAAAGAATCTAAAGCTTAGTGCAATGTGGCTCTAATTAGGTCCAAGACATAAGTGAGAGGGAAGAAATCCATTAAAGGATAGAGTGTGAACCTTCCACTAGGGAAGCAAGTTCAAGTAATCTACAAAGAGATAAAAGGTTTGATTTGATTTGTTCCACTAGGGAAAAGGGTTAAATTTGTTTCAAATTTTTTTAGGTTTAAATTTTTAGGATGAACCCTTTTGGTTTGCAACAGACTGCATTAAGTAGGATCCATGGAGGCTAAGACTAAACTTAGATTTACCAATCCAAAGGGGTAGTCTACTAAACACATCATAGGACTAGCCAACCAAGGGGATGCTTTTTAGTGTGTATTAGTTGTACAAGGAAGAAAACATAGTAGACTTACATCTTCCAAAGTAAGGACCAGTCGTTATGGTAATCTAATGGCGAGACAATAGATTGAACCCAACCTAAGGATAACTATTGAGTGAATGCCACTAGGGGACTTAGATCGGCTCAAAGATAGTCAAGACTGATTTCATTTTTAAAATTTATTTGTTTTGATTATGATGGATCCCATAGGTTTTCGATGAACTGAACTGAGTAAGGGTCATGGAGGCCTAGACCTAACTCAGATTTATCAATTATAAGAGAGTACGATACCAACCATAAGGTAGAACTATCCAACCAAAGAGAAATGGCTTTCGGTACACAATGGTCAAGTCTTAAGAAGAAAGCCTAGGGACTCACATCTTCTAGAAATAAGAACCATTGGGGTGATCAGTTGCTTTGGGCAACAAATCAAACCTAACCTGGGGCTGACTATTGAGTGAATGCCACTAGGGGGCTTAAATCAAGTCAAAGATAGTCAAAGATTAATTTCATTTTTAATTTGTTTTGATGGATTTTATTGGTTTGTGATGGATCACACTGAGAAGGAGCTTATAGAAGCCTAGACCTATCTCAGATTTATTGAACCAAATTGAGAGCTTCCCAGCCGATGGGAAAACTATTTGACCAAAGGAGTGCCTTTCAGTTTACAATGATCAATTGTATGGAAGAAATCTCAGGGACTCACATCTTCACTATAAAAGACCACTAGGGTGATGGGTTTCTTTGGAAAATAAATTGAACCTGACCTAGGGCTACCCGTCAGTTTGCAATAATTAGCCTAAGAAGAAAGCTTCATAGTTCTACATCTTTCAAAGCACAATGACAATCGGGGTAACCTATTTGTGGCAAAACATATTGAACCTGACCTTAGGGTGACTACGGAGTGAGTACCGACCTGAAGATTTATCTCAACTCAAGTAGTCAGGCAATTCGTACACAGAGTTCTACTGACACTACCCTAAAGATAGGAAGCCTGCTTTAGAGAAGGAGCCCTTTGGGGGGCTTGATTTCCTAATCCATAAGCAAATTAATATTTTTTTTATTTTAGTTAGTTAGTTTGTTTATTGTGGACCCTATTAATTTATGAGGGATCATATCGAGAAGGAGTTTATATCGACTATTCTATTCTTGAACTAAGGAGAATCACATTGCATTCCGAATAAATTTTCCAACCACGGGGTGGTACTAGGAAAAGGACTGTCCAATCTAAAAGTAACCTGGGTAGTGTCTAAATAGGGTCACAAGGGACTTGATCCAAATAGAGTGCCCAGGGATGGGGCAGCTAAGGGCTTAATCTAATACCCTAGAAAATGACATGGATAGTCATAAATCCATTAGGTATTTGCTATCCAACTCAGGGAGAAAGCACGGGACTCATATCACAAGAGTGGTGTACTCATGGGTGAGTCAAAGATATCAAATGTCAACCAACCTAAGGTGCCCGTTGGTTTGCAACAATCAACTGGAAGAAGCTGGGACTCACATCTTCCTATGTGAACTGCTTGGGATAGTCATCTTCAACTAGAGAGTGCTACCTTGGGCAATGAGTGAATGCCACTAGGGGACTTATATCAACCCAAGAGTAATCAAGAGGAAAGGAGCCTCTGAGAGACTTACCCTAAGCCTCTAATATACTCGGCCTAGTTAGAACAGGATGGCTAGTTGAAAAAGAAAGCACAAGGACACACATCATCTTAAACAAAGTCAATATGAGGTAGCTTATAGTGAAGCATACCATACTAACAAGGCACTCATTGGTTTGTAATGATGAAGTTAGAAAGAAAGCACAAGGACTCACATCTTCCAACAAATGACCATTGAGTGACATACTAGCAGCATGTGGGCAGACCTAGAGCGACTAATGAGTGAGTGACAGGGCTTGCTCCACATCAAGTAGCTCGAGATAAAAAAATTTGTGTTTTTATTTTGTGCATATTTTAAAATAAATAGGATGCCTCAGAGGACTCTTACACCTACCTTAAAACATGATGGGGAATTATGAAATGATGCCATGGATGGGAATTCCCACTAAGAAAGGATGTCACTTGGGTTCTCTCACACTTATCTTAGTTATGCTAATCAAAATAGGATGCCTCTCGGGTTCTCTTACACCTATTCTAAAAGCATTGGAGATTATGTTTGTGTTGTGAAAGAGGGATAGGATCTTTGGCTGGGGACTCTTACACCTACCTAAAACACATCGTGGTGGTTTCACAAGATAAATAAACACCTCAAAAGATGAGAAGAGATCAATGGAAGCATTTTATTCTTTTTTAATTAATGATTGTTTTCAAACATGATTTATTTCATGTGTAATATTTTTAGATAGAGCCCATTAATTGGAAGCATATGTTCTTTACAATCAATAAGTTGATAATATCCTCCTGATAAGCCTTCTCTATGACATGGGGCCTTCCCAAGTGGTTCAAACTTGCCTCCCTTCTTCAATGGGCAATAATTGGTCTCTAAGGACCAAGACAAGTTCTCCTACTAAAAGACTAGATAAACCAACTTATTATGAGCTTGAATCATTTTGGCCTTGTATAACTTGAGGTTCTAGCGCCATAAGACTCTCCTCCAAACCTTCGAGCTCAAAATGTAACTTTTTATTTTGCTCTATAGTGATCTTGTTACCCAATGCTATCCTTAGTGATGGGAGTTGAACTTAAAGGAAGAATGGCTTGGAACCCATACACTAAGAAAATGGGGAGATTGAGAGTGCGATGTATGGTAGGCCCATAAATCTTCAACCAACTACTCATGCCACTGTCATTTATTATCATCAAAAGTCTTCTTCAGTATCTAGATGAGGGTTTTATCAAATTCTTTTGCTAAGCCATTTGCTCTAGGATAGTAGATGGTGGAGTATGTCCAATCTATACCATGACTCTGAAGTTGATCTTCATGCTTTGAATGCGCATCCATTATCGATATAATTCATCGAGGAACCCTGAACTTATAAATGATATGGTTCTTGAAAAACTAAAGCACATGGTGAGCTGTGACCTCTCTGAAAGGGATGGCTTCTACCCACTTGGAAAAGTAATCGGTGGCAGCTAAGATGAATCTCCCTTGGAAGAAGGAGGATCGATCGGACCAATGGCATTCCCCAACACTCAAATGGCCATGAAGCCAAAGTAGGGTGTAGAATATTGGGTGGTTGGTGGAGGACCACACCGTGCACCTGACACTAATGGCATCTCCTAGCTACATCCATGCAATCTATGATCATCAAAGGCCAATAGTATCTAAATCTTTTGATCTTTATTTTCACCTTCAGATTAGATTGATGCAGTCCACATAGACCTGAGTGTACCTCAGTTACAAAGCCACATGCTTCATGTTTGTCCAAACAATGTAATCATATTTGGTTAAAGGACTGACAATATAGGGTGCCATCAACAAGAGTGTAGGAGAGAGCTCTTTATTTCACCTGATGGGCTTGTGACTTTTCTTGAGGTAGTTTATCGGTGTTCAAGTAATCTATGAATTGTTGCCTCCAATCTAGCTCCTTGTCCATTTTGGCAATGACAACCTCCTCTTCAAGAAAAGTCTCCCGATGAGTTCAAAATCAATAAGAGATAGGACTTGCCTACTTTGGACCCTTACTGAAATGGACTCATCTTCAAAACATGCCAATTCTTTGGCAAGTTTGGCCAAAATATCTTCTATCGCATTCTCTGCTCTGGGAACCTTGTAGGTGGTGACTTTAAAAATTTGGGCCAACAGCTTCATGGTATACTCATAGTAATGATGAAGCTTGGGTTTGAGAACATGGTAGGACTCGCCAATCTGGTTGATGACCGACTGAGAATCCCCAAAAATATTGATGATCTTGACAATGATAGTGATGGCTAACCATCAAAGTAATTAAAGCCTCATACTCCTTCATTGTTGGTAGGGATGGAAAGATAGTATGAGAATCTCATCACATCGTTTCTTAGAAGAACTATTCTACCCCTCGCTTTTCGGAGAATAGATCATGGTGCTTCACCTTTAAGAAAAGAAGTCGCACCATCAAAATACATCTCCATGGGTGTTGTTGACTCCCTAAGTTCAAGATTTGTTCATCGAGATCATCACTAAAGAATCACCAAGAAGTGGGTGTGATCCTTTTTATCACACATGAGGTACAAATGTGATATCAAACTATGAGAGAATCATGGACCAATGAGCCAAATATTTGGATAGCATGTGTCAGGAATTGCAGGATTGGTTTGAGATCAAGTTCACCTTATAAGAAAGCATGTAGTGTCTGAAGATAAAATATCAAAGCTAGGCAATGTTTCAATAGATAGTTTGCTTCAACAAAATTAGATGATAGTTGAGGTAATAGAGTGCACTTTCCTTCCCTCATCATTGGCTTGGGCCAACAGAGTCCGAGAGAGTCATCCAATACAGTAGTGTAAAGGATTAGGCGCTGGGATGGGGGCTATAACTGGTATCACCAAGTACTCTTTGATGTTCTTTGAAGGCATGCACGCTTATCATCCCACTTAAACTTGGCATCCTTTTGACAAGTGCGAAATGGGTTGCATCTCTCTGATAGGTTTGAGATAAATCATCTTAGATACACCAACCATCCTTGAAAGGATCTGAGTTGAGTTAAATTCTTAAGAGGAGGCATTTCTAAGATAACTTTGATCATTTCAGGATTTATTTCTATTCCTAGTGTCCAACAATAAACACAAGGTATTTCCTTGAAGTGACTCCGAATGCACACTTCATGGGATTCATTTTGAGTTTATATTATCTTAATCATTCAAAAACTACTCTCAAGTCAAAGAGGTGGTCTTCCTTTTCTAAGCTTTTGACTACTAGATCATCAACGTAGCACTCAATCTGATGATGGATGAGTTCATTGAAGATCTGAGTCATGGCCCGTTGGTATATAACACCAACATTTTTAAGGCCAAAAGGCATGACCCTATAATAGAATATTTCGGGGTTCAAAAGCAAGTGTTTCTTTCATTTTTGGGAGACATCTTATTTTGGTTATAGCTAGATGATCCATCCATGAAAGTGAAGGCTGCATGAGATGAGGCGATGTCCACCATTAAGTTTGGTATAGGAAGAGGAAACTCATCCTTAAGACATGACTTATTTAAGTCTCTAAAATTGATGCATATACGAATTTAGCCAATCCACTTCTTAACTAGGATGATACTAGCTAACCGTAGGATATTTTTCTTCCCCGATGAAACTAGCATCGATCATTTCTTGACTTCAAATAACCTATTGTTTAATTTCTAATTTGCATGCCTCTAGGAGCTTGCTTAATTGGGATAACGTTAGGGTCTATTGCTAGCTTATGGATTACTATGTCGGAGATAATCTGGCATTTCTCCATAACCCATGTAAAGCAATCTTTAAACTCAATCAATAGCCTAACTATATCATTAGTTTCATCTTCATTCAGCAACTAACTAATATATGTCGGGTGAGGATTTTCTTCTATCCCTAGATTATTTTTTTAAGTTTATCAATTATTGAATGAATCTCCTCTTCAAATTTTGGTGGTGCCTCTTTGACTTGGAGATCATTTGGATCATCTAAAGTTTCTAAACACACATTCTCATAAGAGTTGGGGATATGTGAGAAGAACCTATCAAACTCCAAATGGTTGGTAACAACTAGGAAATAATCTTCATCATTGACCAAACCAATAAATCCTAGTCCTCTCTTGATTGTGCTTCCCTAGTATTATTCCATAGCCTTTTCAAAATATTCTAACCGTGCTTGGACCATGTGAGGAACTAAACCTTTATGTATCATATTTTGAACACAAGGTGAGTAAGTCAAAAGGTAATTCCATTAATTCTTTAAAGTATCTTCAAGTCCTACATCCAGCTCTGGACTTGAGGATGATGAACTTAAAAAGAATCTCTTCTACTTCATGTCACTGGAAGACTTAGGGACTTTCTTAACTACTAAACCTTTCAATTTTCTAAGATGTGAGTTAGAGCTAAGGTTCCCAACTAATAGTTTCACATAAACCATATTTGAATACTTTGCTTTGCTTGGAGGCCTGGTCTTCATCTCTGGCTAGATCAAAAGTCACCTATGAAGGAACCCACTAAGAGGGGTTAGCTGGTATACTAATCACATTAGACTCATCCTCCGAGTTGAATTCCAAGTCTATGTGAATAGTAAGGGTACTCCTATGAACTGGAACACACCTATTGGTCAAGCCCAACTAGGGTCTCCCACCTCCTCTCTTTTTCTATTTCCTCTGCCCGGTGGAGGTTGCCATCCTACCCACATGTCCATATGATGGAATGAACTATGTGGAATGTGATATGGGGATCCACTTCTTCTTCAATTCCCCTTTCTTGCTCACTTGACTTTATTTTTTCTTTTCATTTTCTTTTATCTTTTCTTTTCTTCATTTTTCTTTGCATTTGCATTTGAATTTTGTCCAAGTTTATGAGAAAGGGTGTTTTAGAAGATAGTAGGTCGATCCTCATAAATCTCAATCTCTCTAACTAAAATGGCTTTCATCCCATTGATTTCAATTTCATCTTTTTGAACTTGATGCACTAAAGGGAAGATGATCTTATTCTTATGTATCCAAGGCCTACCAAACAAAGTAGTGAATGAAGTATTCAAATCAATGATGTACAACTTGGCTTCGCCTTCCGTCACCTATGTCCAAAGATAACACTATGGAACCTAAAGCTCGCTCACCTTGATCATTGAATCCTCAACATCATTCTATCTCCTCGAGAGTAGAGATGTCCAATCTTTAAAGAGGCAAGGGTCTTTAGACTCATAATGTTCATGATGCACCTAAATCCACCAGAGAACTGAGTCGAACCTTTCCATGTCAACCGTGATGTAGGGGATTGTGCTCCAAGTCCCAGAAGGTCTTCATCCGTGAAGGTGATCCCTTGGGCTTCTTTTGCATAATGTTCTTCCTCACCTATAGCTTGAGCTAAGCATATTTCAAGATCAAGAGTGCCTTGATTAGTGACTCCTCATCTCTTTGATAAGATATGGGCATCATATACTTAGATTAGATGGTAGCTTTCTTAGATGAGAAAGGATGTTGTAGTCCACATTGGTCTTCCACAAGAATATTCAAAGGTGGAGCATCCTGTGGAAGGGCTTCTCAATCTTCAGTACCAGTGACTTATTTCTCTCTATCTTAAGGTGCTACCCTAGGAGGTAGAATTTGTCACTACGAAGGTTGACTTCAGTAATCTCTTGAGGCAAGGTGGTGGAAGGTTCTAACTGCACTTCAGGCTCACCTATAGCTTCTCTTATGGGACTCTCAAAATTGAATGATTCCAAGTCTATCTCAAGAGGTGAACCTGATATATTCGTGAAAATCAAATTAGACTTAAAGAGTTATCCTTAGAATAGAAGAAGATAACTCATCAAGAGACATATGTAATTCAAACTAGCATTATTCTTCAATTTGTAAGAATTATTTTGAGGTATAAAGTAGAAGTCAAGTAAAGTGAGTGGAGTAAGGGATTTGATGCCCTTATCCGCTAATACAAGAGTTCTACTAGTAGAAGAAATAGAAGTAGCTAAATGGTAGAAAGCTCCAATGGGAAGTCAATGTGAGGCTGACACGTTGGTCGTGTTAAGGGCTATCTTGACACATGTCAGCCGGCTGCTACTACTAAGCTCCCACTTTCCTAGAGTTGACCGGCAACTTGCAAACCTTCCTTGGTGTTAGATTTGAGTCAAGAACCTACAAGGAAAGCATCTTGATCTTCTAAATTATTTTCTTAGAGATTTTAGACAAAGAAATGTCCCAACCATCTTTGGTTTTGGTAGGATCGCTTGTGTCCCCAAGGATTACCCGAATGGAATTAGGAGGTTTTTCCATAAGGTATTCCTTCAGGATAACTACATCACCGATCTTGAAAAATGTTCAATCCTTCTGAGTGTGAAGCAATCCTCCAAAATGAGGCCTAGATAATGGTGGTAGGCAAAAGTTTGAATCATGACTTTTGCCTACTTCCTCTAGTCTCCTAGGCTCTGGTAGCTAAAAATTAGGTTTCTTTAAGAGATTCTTAAATATTTTCTTGATTATCGCCCTCTTAAAAGAATAAGTATTGTTTAACCTATCTAAAGGAGTGGACCATAACTACCTAGCCTGCCATGCATGCCTGCATGGTGGGATGATGTGGAGGTGCTTGAGATGTGGGAGTTTAGTGGCATGCCATGGGGTGTACCCCTCTTTTAAGGTGAACCAATGGCCAACCAAGGGTAGGTTCTCCCTTGGTTGGGGTTGTACCCAAATGTTTAGTTTCATAGGCTATAGGCAAAGAGGGCTGAAGTTGCCATGGATAGAAGAGGTGGGTAGCCTTCCAAATGAAGATTTTCTCTTATTTTGAACCTTTGGTTCACTTGATTTCACCGTAATCGAGTTCACCATGGGTTGGGTTCACTTGGGTAGGTCAATGGGGACCTAAGGAAAAGTCTTGCCAAGTTTGGTTGGGTTTGGACTTAGTTTGGCTAAGTTTGGCTCAACTTGACTCATATAGATCAATTTGGGTAAGTTGACTAATTGACCAAATTGGGTCAAGAGGACTATTAGATTATGTTTAATTGAGTATTTGGAATGCATTGATGCAATTGGTTTGATCAAATTTGAAGTGGATTTGAATTTGGCTCATATAGGTTCATTTTTTCCAAATGGGTCAAGTTGGCCAATTTGGTCAAATTCATCAAATTGTCTTGAGTGAGGGGTTGATTTTTATTTTATTAATCATTTGGGAGTGATTGTAGGTGTTTTTTTTGAATTGATTTAAATCATAATGAGATTTGATTCAATTTGACCTTGGTCAATTTGGGTCAAATGAGTTAATTGGGTTCATTCGATCAAATTGGTTACAATTGGTGGTTAGAATTCAATACTAATTTCATGATTGATTGAAGGCATTGATTACAATCAATTTGGATTAGAATGGGATTTGGCCCAATTTGGCCCTTTAATTTGGGTCTAATAAGTCAAGATGGATAAATTGCTTGATTGGTCCAATTAAATGGAGTTGGATGATCAATGATGATTAAAATCATTTTAATATGGATT
The DNA here is from genome assembly GCA_021442155.1 of Cymbidium sinense. Taxonomy (NCBI): domain Eukaryota; kingdom Viridiplantae; phylum Streptophyta; class Magnoliopsida; order Asparagales; family Orchidaceae; genus Cymbidium; species Cymbidium sinense. Next base: position 52,287,615 of record CM038214.1, on the reverse strand, counting down.
GATTGAATTGATTTATGCCAATTGGGGTTTGATTAAAGTTTGACCCAATTTGATCATTTTGGCCAATTTGGGTTAAGTCAATTTTGGATTGAACGGGTTTAATTGGGATCATATGAAGGTTAGAATGTGTTCAAGGATGAACATAGAGTTGATTGAAGGTCTTGACTATTATTGATTTGAGCTATATTGAATTTTGGCCCATTTCAACCCTTTAGGCTGAATGGGTCAATTTAATTTAGCTTAGGTTAATTAGGTTAATTGGATTAATTGCATGAATTGGGATGGATTATAATACTCATTTAGGCATTTATAATAATTATGAGGCATTTGATTGGTTGAATTAAGTTGAATAGGGTTTTAACCTATGGAGTCCAAATGGGTCAACTTGGGTTAAGGCCTAAGTTGACTTAGTTGACTCAAATTTTAAAGTCAAGGCTTAATCATATCTAATTGGAGTATAAATGAGTTTGGATGGATTAGATTCCAATAATGTTGATTTGATCTTGAGTTTGGCCATCTTGAGTCCAAATAGGTTAAGTTAGATTAACAGCCATCTAACTAAGATGAATCAAATTGAGCTAGGTCAAGTTTGTATTTAGCTTGGAGCAATTGTAATCGTTGGTTTGAATTTGGTTAATTGGCTTGATATGGAATTTTGTTGAGCTTAGGGTAGGTGAGGTTTCACTTATCCTAATATAAGCTCTAACCTTAGGGATGTATTTTATAGGTAATCACAAGAACTATCCTATCAATATTTAATATTTTCAAGATTCCTATGTTTACGATAAGGGTAGTCAACCTCACTCCAAAAGTGAGGTCAATAGTACTTATAGACTATCTAGCACATTAATGATTTTTTAGTATATTCATTTATCATTTTTCTGATTATTATTCTAGGACTCCATCAATATCTTTAGATCACACTTAATTTAACTTTGTAGTTAGCCAACAACAACAACAACAACAAGCCTTTATCCCACTAAGTGGGGTCGGCTACATGAATCCTTTCTCCATTGTGTCCTATTATGTGTCAAATTCTCATTTAATTCAAGTATACCAAGGTCATTTTTATACATCTTAACCAAGTCTTTTTAGGTCTACCTCTACCTTTCTTAACATAAGGCAAATCTAATGCATCTACTCTCTAACCGTCATGACCGATGCTTTATGTGGCCAAACCATCTAAGGTGACTCTCTCTAATCTTATCCACCACGAGCTACTCCAACTTTTTCCCAAACATACTCATTTTGCATTTTATCTCTAAGAGTAAAGCCACTCATCCACCTAGCATCCTCATCTCTAACTTAACTTAGTCTTATGCTTCTCTATTATTGGCCAACATTCTGCACCATAAGTCATTGCATGTCTTACCACCATCTTATAAAATTTTTCATTAAGTTTAAGTGGAACTTTTCTATCACACAAAGGCCGATGCATTCCTCCACTTCAACCATCCAAATTGAATTCTACTAATAACATCTCCATCTATTTCACCATCATTTTGAATAGAGCCTAAATATCTCAATCACTCACTCTTATTAATGACTTGTTCACCTAATGTCACAACACTACCATTAGAACTTCTACAACTAAAATTACACCCCATATATTAGTTTTAGATCTACTTAAATAAAAACCTTTAGACTCTAAAGTTGACCTCCATAATTCAAGTTTCTCGTAGACTCCCTCTCTAGTCTTATCAACAAGGAGAATGTCATCAACAAAAAGTATACACCAAGGTACATCTTCCTGTAAATGCCTAGTAAGAACATCCATAACTAAAGAAAAAAAGATAAGGGCTTAAAGTTGATCCTTGATGTAATCCAATTGAAATGGGAAAATATTTTATCAATCCTCCTTGTGTTTGGACACAAGTAATAGCTCTAGTATACATATCCTTAATGACTTGAATATAACCAATATTAACTCCTTTCTGTTCTAGAACTCTCCAAAGAACATCTCTTGAAACTTTATCATAAACTTTCTAATTCAATAAATATCATATGTAAATCCTCCTTACTTTCTCTATACTTCTCCATCAAACCTCTTAACAAATGTATAGCATCCATAGTAGATCTACTTGGCATGAAACCAAACTGAGAGAAACTTTTGTATCACATAACCTATGCTCAATTACTCTCTCCCATAATTTTAATGTATGACACATTAACTTAATTCCTCTATAATTTGCACACTCTTGTGCATCACCTTTATTCTTAAATATAAGAACCAACAAACTTTTTCTCCACTCATCTGACATCTATTTAGTCTTAAAATAACATTAAAAAGATTTGTAAGCCAAGAAATTCCTTGATCTCCTAAACATTTCCACACTTCTATTGGAATATCAAGTCCTACTTTTCCACTTTTCATTTTTTTAAAGCTTCTCTAACTTCACATTTAGAATGATAAAATAAAATTCTCTATTTTTGTTTAGGGTATTAAGGTTGCTAAAATTGTACATTCAGATCCTTCATTGAAAGTTTATCAAAATATCACATCCACCTATTTTCAATATCATTTTATAAGAAAAGCACTTTATTATCTTCATCCTTAATACACCTCACTTGAACTAGGTCTTTACTTATCCTGTCTCTTTGGTTAGCTAACTTATACATACATCTTTCACCTTCTTTGGTATCTAATCTATTGTATAAATCACTAAAAGTTAAATTTTTTGCATCATATATTGCTTTCATATATTCTTTGTTAGAATCTCTATAGCCACTTATATCTTTCCCAATTTTCTAAGGGTTTTACATCTTTTATAACAATGCTTCTTATTTCTTATCTTTTCTTGCACGCTCTGACTCCACCACCAACTATTTTTATTAAAAGAAGCTTTTCCTTTTGATTCTCCAAGCACATTTTTAGCAACTTGCTTAATTTCACTTGCTACTTTGTCCCACGTAACATTAGCTTCTTTATGAACATCCCAAATTCTAAGCTCTTGTAGCTTGCTCTTAAAAAATATTTTTATTTGTGTTCTTTAAGTGTCCCATCTAATCCTAGGATAATAATTTGATTTATTTTTCATCTTACAATCTTTCATCTTAAAATCTAAAACTAACAATCAATGTTGGGTACTTAAACTTTCACTTGGAATGACCTTACAATCTTTACAATCTAAATGATCTATTTTTCTTATCAAAAAATAATCAATCTGTGTTTTACTAGATCCATTTTTATAAGTAATAATATGTTCATCTCTTTCTTAAATAAAGTATTAGCAACTACAAAATCATAAGCTAAGGCAAAATCTAATATAGTCCTACCTTCTTCATTAATCACTCCAAATCCATAACCACCATGAACACTTTTAAAATCTTCTACCACTCTACCAACATGTCCATTTAAATCTCCTCCAATAAATACTTTTTCTTCAAGAGGTATCTTTTGTATTAATCCTCTAATTCATTCCAAAATTTTCTTTTGAGCTTACATCCAAACCTACTTGAGGAGCATAAACACTTATAACATTGATAATCTTAAG